>OY284482.1:33423594-34019002 GCA_958336345.1 Dorcus parallelipipedus
TCCGAACTAAAATTGATTTGGTTGTGAACTTAAATAAAACTGAACGGCTTCCGATTTTTGGTTTGGCTTTGAATTTCTATAACTGTTTATTTATTGAATGTCATGTTCTATAAAAGTACTTTTCCTATTTTTTGTTTAGATAGCTGATCTGTCATTAAATTCGGCTTTTATGTAAACTAAAAGAAATTTGGTTTTGATCTGAAATAAATTAGATTTGGTTTGGGACTAGGATAAAACTGAACTCCATTCAAATGCTTTAAAATTTTACCGTTTTCATCTAAAAAAAATCGCTCGCCTTTCACTTCTTTCTCTGATATTCCTCGAGTTAAAAGTGAATCGAAAAAATAAAAAGATTCTTACGATTTTTTCATTGTTCTTTTCTTGAGTATGTCACGAGCAATAAATTAAAATTCCTGTATTTTTCTTATAGTCACTGATCGATCATTAATTTGGCGTTCATCTGAAGTAAAAAAGGATTTAGTTTTGATCTGAACTAAAGCAGATTTGGTTTTGATTCGAACTAAAATTGATTTGATTGTGAACTTAGATAAAACTGAACCGCTTTCGATTTTAGGTTTCGAAACTTATTTTATTTTATTTATTTATGTCTGTCACGTGCAAAAAGAAACCGGTACTTTTTCTTATTGTTTTATTCAGATAGTCGATCTGACATTAATTTGGTTGTCATCTGAGCTGAAAAGGATCATTTGGTTTTGATCCGAACTAAAATCGATCTGGTTATGAATTGAATTATAAACGAAAGCTGAATTTTTATTAATGAAATACTTTTTTTTACAGAACACGCTGTATGAGACTGTATTTTTGAATTTAATTCGATCAACATCTAGTAAGAACTCGTGTGCCACTTCGAAGCTTTTTCGTGTTGCAAGTTTTCGTTTTTGAGAATTTCAATGTTCCCGCCGTATTTTAAAATGTCAACTAGATGATGTGGTTGGGTTGCTTTCTTGTTTTGATTGACATACAAACTGATCTTAGTAAAATATCTTCACAATAATCAATAATAAAAAATGTTTCCATATGTCACTAATATTATGAATGGCGCTGTACATCGAAAACGAAGCATTTTAAGCCACTTGTTCATAGAAACTTTTTTACTTAGAATCAGCCCAGGAATCTCCTCCCCCCTCCAATTTTTTTTGTTTTGATTGACATACAAACTGATCTTGTAGATCTTGTGAGGGCGCTCCCTCACTGTTGCTCCGAATTCTGGTTACAAGGTCGGAATTACTCTAATTATTTTGAATTACTCATTTGTGTTGATTCACCTTTCCGCGGCGTTGAAATTTTTATTCTCAATTAGTTGTTAATCAAGTGGATTCCTTTAATCACCTCAAGCGTTAATTGTAAACGAAGAGCAGATCTGCCGATCGGATAAAATCTAACCTGTTAGTTTACTTAATTACATTTCGTGTTCTTTTCATTGGGACCCCTTCTGGGTCGCACTCGATACTTTCGTATTCGTTAACTATATGCTGGCTGCCATTATTCGAAAGTTAATTCGTAATCTAGCGGATTTTATTTTCTGCTATCATTGCTCACAAGTTGAAAGCCAGAATTGACAGAGGTCAACGAAAGAATTAGCAAGAACAATGCGGCCAATCGATCCGACGTAAATTAATGCACGCCGGGGTAAATAAAAGTTCGCCGAACGTAATGTGTTCCCCAAAGTAATTCACGTCAGAGAGCAGTTAGCCGAGCGGGAATTTACGTCGTTTTCGCACACCGAACAAATCCAGAGCACGCTCTGATTAAAAATCGATAAGCCGCATAAGAAATACCAGAGGGCCGAACAAAAC
The DNA here is from genome assembly GCA_958336345.1 of Dorcus parallelipipedus. Lineage (NCBI taxonomy): Eukaryota > Metazoa > Arthropoda > Insecta > Coleoptera > Lucanidae > Dorcus > Dorcus parallelipipedus. The sequence goes on from OY284482.1 coordinate 33,425,412, forward strand.
GAAACCATCACCGCCGAATGATGGGGCCCACAATTCATCTGCAACAAGTGCAGTCGGTCGGTGATGTTCGCATGACATGTCGACTGAGGGTACTGATTTCATGCATTGATTAAACTCGTAATTGAATTATAATTATATAGAACTATGCGCACAGATCATTCGCCGGTGATTTATCAAATGTAAGCGATCTCTTTGATTCGATCTTTCTCCTCGCTAATCTATGGATTAATTAAATTATTTGCTTCCGCTAATACGTACATACATTAATCTTCAGTTTCTCTCATTTTTGAAACGTGGAAAATTGATAGAAAATCATTTATTATATAGGGGCAATCTTGATTAATGTTCTAATGTTTTTTTTATTTGCTACTTTTAATAATGCATGCAAGCTGTAGCCCAACTTCGCTTATTTTGAAGGATGGAGATTTTGTCCCGGTATATCGTAAAATTTAAAACCTCTGCACGCATCGACAAGGACGTTTTGTGAATCCAATCGTTTGTACAATGCAGTTATAACATTTTATAATTGCATTTATTTAGTTACCTTTTTAATGAAACGGTGAACTTAAGTTCAAGGACGTCTGTCGCTTAAAAAAATTCACGCGTTGACGATGTTATCGTAAAATCTTAGATGGTGTAGTCTGTGTTTCTCGGGCTAGTAGGCCAATTTGCTGGCGAACTTAAAATTTAATCATCTGTGAACTTTAAACGTGGTATGTAATTGGATGGGATTAATGATTTTAAGTTAATTACTGGTAGCATGTGGGAAGCTGCGTTAGATACTTTTATAACGGTGTTGTCTCCGTGTATCACACATATGTTGCAACGTTTCCTGGATGAAAAACAGGAATAGTTGTTAACTACTAGTGCGGATTTTTGTTGTAAAAATACAGGGTGAATGACAATTGTTCCGACAAAAAAAAAACGCATAAGTGAATCGATGCCACAAAGTACGGGAAAACGTTTAAAAAATTCTCTTAAACAGTTTATAATTAATTAAAAAATTACCCCAAAATACGACAGGCAGCTGATAATAAAATCTTTCGTCTCGTTATCGCACGGAGACAATGAAACTATTGGGACACAGTTGTTTTAAGCGTCGCGTAGAACTTTTGATCAAATCACGTACGTGAATGCATGTCACAGATTACGAGAAAATATATAAAAAATTCTATGCAAGAGTTTGTAATTTACCCAAAAAAGTAGGTATGTTTATTATACATATACTAAAACGCTAAATTCACAGCGTACGTATATCATATGCGTTTTACGATATTCACTCAGAATAAAGCTTGTAAAACTTGACCTTCCATTGCAGACCTTCAAACAGATAGCATGCCTCGGAATGGACGGCGGACGACTTCGAATCGATCCGAATACTGTCGATGCTTAGTGTAGACGTAATATTTCGTACTCAAATTTGTTTACTGACGACTTCGAACAACTGAATCAAATTTAGGCTAAAATTTTTGGAGGAGGCTTTTCAAGATCCCGTGGAGAGCAAAATTCAGAATTTTGAAGCCCGATAACCTTGAACATGGACATAAAGAACTTGGCCATGAATCTCAAGGTAACATGGGGGACAAATATGTCAATTTCGAAGTCAACACAGCCCCCATTGACGTCAACGATTACCTTTTAGCTTGAGCTAAACTTATTGATAACGCCAATTTACTTTCTAGAAGACCTCGAATATGATCGAATTCTCGTCCTTGAGAAAACTGGAACGTGAATCTCAAGGCCTCTCTCAATTGGGTCTCCTCATCTAGGTACTTCGAATTTAGGTCAAAATTTTTGAAGGAGCAATTTGGGAGCCAGGTGTGATTTTCAAGGTCACGGTGGAGAGCAAACTTGAGAATTTTTATGCCGGAATATTTTAAATATGAACATAAAAGAAACTTGGCCATGAATCTCAAGGTTACTCGGGGGACTTTGAAGACAACACAATTCTCACTGCCATCAACGATTAGGCCATCACTTAGGCAAAACTTTTGACGAAGGCTTTTGGGGACAAAATATAAATTTCAAGGTCATGCAGGGAACAAGAATCTTAATTTCGAAATCATCATAGTCCTCATTGTTGTCAAATTTTATAAACTTGATCCCAAAATTCTTAGATGTTGGTGAGGAGAAAGAAAATGAATTTCGAGGCCAGTTTCGGAACTAGAGTTACAGAAGGCCTTCCTTGAAAAGCTTGATCATGACTACTCAAGGTTATTTTGGGGGAAAATAATTTGCATTTCGAAGCCATCAGGATCTTCTTTAATCATCAACGTTCACCGTAGAAACTTAATGACTTTAAAGGCCAACATTTTTGAAAGAAACTTATGGAGCTAAATCTGAATTTGAAAGTCGCTTGGGGAGCAAATATCTGAATTTCGAAATCAGTCTTAGAATCGGAATTGACGACCTTGAACAGGATCGCGTTACCTTTGAGCAAACTTGGCAGTGAATCTCAAGGTTACTTGTAGAACAAAAACATACAATTCGAAACCTTCTGAGTTCACCTTAGAGATTAGGCTAAAATATTCGAGGGGCTAAAACTGAATTCCGAGGTCATGTGTGAAAGGTCCTGTGGGGAGCGAAAGTCTAAATTTCAAAGCCGGTTTTGCAATTGGATTTGTGGAAGACCTAGAACCTGACCAAGTGTTCTTTGAGGGAAATTTGATCTTGAAACTCAAGGTTACTTAGGGGACAAAAATCAGAATTTCGAAGCCATTAGGATCCTCATTGACCTTAGAGACTAAATAACTCGGGCCAAGATTTTTGAAAGAGAGTTTTGAGGATAAAACTGAATTTCAAGGGTGTGAGGGGAGAAAGATCTTAATTTCGAAACCAGAATTCAAAACCTAACGGGGTTTAGTTTTCTCTGAGAAGACTTGGATCTCTAGGTTACTTGAGGCACAGAAATGTACATTTCGAAGCCCCCATCCGTATGCTGTCGATGCTCAGTGTAGACGTAATCTTTTATATCCAAATTTGTTTACTGACGATTTCGAACAACTGAATTTAAAACTGGAGTTAAATTGTTTTTGGTTTTAGTGATTATTTGTTTACCTGTCACGGTATCGGGCGTTGAACTAAAAACGGAGTTGACGTGAAATTCCACTCAAAGGTCAAGTCCACGATGCCGCAGCCTTGCCCACCATAAAACTTTTATGAGGCCATTTATTTCGTTCACTTGCTCCTCTATTGCTTAACCAATAGGCGCTTCGTCGTTTTGGGGCTAGTTTTTGATTAATTATTTCTCGAAAACTGAAATGGAAACAATTTTTTAAACATTTTTCCCATCGCTTCATATCGTGGTTTCATTTTGTTTCGGGTTAATGAACAGTCACCCTGTATATACGACGGTATTTTTTTTGGCAAATTAAATTAAAATTGTAATAAACGTCAAAAATGGTAATGGGACAGCTAAATAAAATATTTACGTTTTGTCAGTTCTTAGGTGTATATTGATTTCTTCAAGTTTGGAAAAATATTTGTGTCATTGCGATTTTTCCTGTGTACGCTTCGTTAGTCACTAAAGTCCATTTAATTGATTTATCGGTTGCTCGTTAGGGGATGATTTATGCAGAGCACCTTTTTGCGAAATTTCAATTTGCGAGGCCTCCTTCTTCGCTCGAAGTTTCCAGGCTAACGACGCTCGCGCCTCAAAGAGAACGCCAAAAGTTGCCGCTAAAAAGCGCATGCATTAATTAGTTCGAGCGGGCAATATTAAAACTCCCCCGATAATAACGATACAAGCCCCTAAAAGGTCGGGCCCCAATTTTTTCAGCGTCTGCGCATTTAACGAGCAGGAAACGTCAGTAATTCACTAATTTTTCCGACGCGGACAAGTTAAATCTGCAAGTCACAACACAGCGTGCTTTTCCTTTGACAGCCTTCTTCTTCTTCTTCTAGCAATCAAGCGCTTAAGCGTATTTGAACTCATTAACCACCAAGTGTGATTTCGGTTCTCTGTGTTGGTTTATACTTGTCGTACTTCGTTACGTTGTGCCCTTCATCATAAATCATGATAGTTTCTTCGACTAACTTGCTCTTTATATTGATGCCGGAAGCTCCAGTACGTAATTCACTTACGAAGAAAAACAATTAGCTTCTTAAGTGTTTTTTTAATTGTTACTTCTAAAATCGCTCGTGTTCCGCAGGGTAGTGTCCTTGGGCCGCCGTTCCTCTTTATTATTGTTTACTTTTATGATCGAAATACTTCTGTTAAATTACGCGATGTCATTAAATGAACTGAATTCTTCATTATAAGACTGATATATGTTGTTTCCGGTTTCCTGGTTAAAAATGTTGAAATGTGCAAATTAAGTTCATCTCACGACCGGCTAACTCGTGTAGATGGGCTGGATCATATATATATATATATATATATATATATATATATATATAATCATTTCCCTTTCTACCCGAAGGTGTAGGGAGTGCTAATTTCTGTTTCTCTACTTTTATTTTTCTGTAGCGTGTAACTTTGCCCATTCTTTTTTATTGGACGCCATCCTCATAGCCGTTGTCCACTCGATATTTTTCTTCTTTAATATATTCTTGATATTACTATTCCATGTCTTCCTTGGTCTTCCTCTTCTGTTACCTTTCTTCACCTTTGCTTCCCAAATTCTTCTCACTTGCCTGGTTTCCCTCAGTCTCACTAGATGTCCTAACCATTTCAACTGTTGATTATCAACTCTTTCTATTAATGATTCTACTAGTAGTTCCTTCCTTATCGTATCATTTCTAATTCTGTCTCTACGCGTAACTCCTTTTACCCTCCTTAAATACTTCATTTCCATAGCCTGCAGTTTACTTTCTTGCGCCGGTGTTAGTATCCAACTCTCACAGCCATACATTAAAATAGGTCTGTATATTATTTTAAACACTACCATTTTAGTTTGACTCGATATTTCCTTTTTACCAATAAATGTATTCGATATGGCATAATATAATTTAGACGCATTTATAATTCTTTCGCTTATTTCATTTTCTGTATTTCCGTTTCTGTGTATCGGTATCCCAAGATACTTAAAACTTTCAACTTGCTCTATTTCCTCACTATTTATACTTATGTTTACTTTCCTTCCTGTTTCTCCTATCACCATTATTTTCGTCTTGGTAGTGTTTACTTTCATCTTTTTTTTGCCAATTCTTCCACCCATATTTTTAAGTTTCTTTCAAGATCATTTTCCCGTGCGGCACATATCATTAAGTTGTCAGCAAAAGCACATTCTGACATTTTTACTGCGTTTAGTTTGTAAAATCCAACGTGCATCCTATTTATTTTTCTTTTTACTTCCTTAATTACGTCGTCCATTATTATTATGAATAATGTTGGACTCAAAACTCCTCCTTGTCGCAAACCATCATTTATTTGAAATTCTTCAGAGTGCAAATTATCTTTTCTTATATAATTTCGATTATTTTGGTACACACTTTTAATTGCTGATAATAATTTCACGTTTACTCCTCTCTCCACCAGACTTTTCCAAACCAATCTCTGTGGGACTCTATCGAACGCCTTTTCCAGGTCAAGAAATGCTAAATACATAGTTGTGTTGGACATATGTACTTTCTCTATTAGCTGCTTGATTGTAAAAATGTGATCTTGCGTACTGTGTCCCTTCCCAAAGCCACTCTGAGCCTCATCTAGTTGGTTTTCTACCACTTTTCTTAACCTGACGTCCAATAAGCGCTCATATATTTTGGCCGCGATACTCATAAGTGTGATCCCTCTGTAGTTTGCACATGCTCTGCTGTCACCTTTGTTCTTATAGAGTGGGATTATAATTCCTATTCTCCAGTCATCCGGTACTTTCCCTTCTTTCCACGCTTTCTAAAAAATTTCGGTTAGCATTTTAATTCCCCTCTCTCCGAGATTCTTTAACATTTCTGCAGTAAGACCATCATGTCCAGCTGACTTTCCTTTTTTAGTTGTTTTAACAATATTTAGAATCTCCTCTTCATTTATGTCGTCCTCCTCTTCCTGATCTGCTTGTGATTCTGCACTGTGCACCCGCAAGTCTTCCCCTCCATCATTATTTTCTAAATTTTCATTATATAATAGCTCCTGGAAATATTCACGCCATCTATTCATTATTCCTACATCATTTGTTATTATTTTGTCATCTTTTCCTTTCATTTGTTTTATCTCACATTGCTTATCTTTTCTTAGGTTCTTTAATACTTTATAAAACAGTTTTTGATTTGTGTACCTATCTTCCTCCATTTTATGTCCAAAATCTTCCCAACTTTTCTGTTTTGCTTTCAAAATAATATCTTTTACCTTTATTCTTTGTATTTTGTATTCAGAATAACTTTCTTCTGTTTTTCCTTGGAGATATTCTTTCCACTTCTGCTTTTTTAATTTTACCTCTTCATTTATTTCTTGGCTCCACCATTTCATCTGTTTTCTGCTGCTGTCAGCCACTGTTGTTCCACATACTTTGCTGGCTGTTGCATTTATAATATCTTTGAATTGTTTCCAGAGTTGCTCTACACCCAAATCTTCCCAAAGATCTCTTTGTTCTATTTCTCTTTCTATTCTTTGTCTAAAGTCCTTAGCTATTTTCTTATCTGATAGTCTATACACTCTTATTTTCTCATGTGACTTCTTTACTCTAATCTCTGACATTTTATTTTCCTGCGATTTACATTTTATTTGAAGTTTTATTGTAAGTAAATAGTGATCTGTATTTAATTCGGGTCCTCTGTACACCCTCACATCTTTAACTTCTTTTCTGTACAATCTATTTATCAATGCAAAATCAATGATCGATTTTTCGTTTCTGCTTCTGGATTCTCTCGTATACATGTGTATATCCTTATGTTTATAAAACGAATTAGCTATTACTAAATTGTTTTGTACATAGAAGGTTATTAACCTTTTTCCATTGCTATTTCTATGATTTTCACCGTACGGCCCTAATACTTCCATACAATCTTTATCCCTTTTTCCAACTCGACTATTTAAGTCACCTAATATTATCATTCTTCCCTTTATTGTGTCGCAAACTTCCTCCAATTCTTCCCAGAATTTATCTTTTAAATCAACCCTCTCATCCTCGCAAGGACCATAAACAATAATCACCGCTGTAATTTTGTTCTCCTCTATTTCTATTTCAATCTTTAGTATTCTTTCAGACACAAACTCCCATTTTTTAAGACATTTGACATATTCTTGTTCTGAAATATACGTTTCCTAATCTAACTGCACTCTGAGTTTGCGTGTATGATCCAGTTGGTACGAGTAGGTATATATACAATATTGTATTAATTAATTCTTTTGGCCCACGTTGGGCGCCATGCTACATAGTGTTATTGTAATACTAAGGCCCCACGTTCGGCTCCTTTTTTATGTCTTGACTGTTACAAGTAGGTTTCCAAATTATAGACCTCTTTCAGTTATTGAATTTTGACACATATCACTATTGTTTCGCTTCTTCCTCGACTGATCCAGTTTAATTCATTCGCTGATTGCAAACGAGACCCTCGTTGAATTGCGTATCGACAAGTTCCCGTCGACGTCCGGACCCGTCCGTATGTTTATTTAATTATTAATGGTTCGTTTATGCGGCGGATCCGTGCGATTTGATTTCGATAAATTGTCCGACGTTTCGCCGGTACAATTTGTGATAACATCCTTTTCGTTTCACGCCAGTCGACGTTGTCGATCGGCGTTAATTAAACGCCCCACCATATACGCGGAAATCATTTCAGCCTGGTACTTTTAAAACGCGGATTATAATGACGCGCGGACAAATGATGTGTTTGTATGACGTGTTTAATGGCTTTTCGCGTTTTGTACAAATTCGCGAACGCTGTTTTGCTTTTTGAACAGGGACCGCTACTTACACAAACGTTTCTGTTGGCCGACAAATATTCTCACAGTGATTCGAATTCAAACGCGATTTATATTAAAGAAAAAACTGCGTGATTGATCAACAGGTGCAAAAGAAACTAGCTATTATTTTCCAATAATATAAAAAGAATGAAATGCGGTTAATAATATCATCAACGCAGTTTTTGCCCTGCAATAATGTACCTACATAAAAAGCGCTTAAATAGGAACGCATTCGTTGGCGTAAACGTAGTAATGTGGCTATACGATCGGCATGCACTTGCACACGCAAACTGAAATCAATTGATAATCAATCAAGTGTTAAGTAAAGAGATACTACGGTGGTAGATCAACACGAATAACGTGTTGGAATGCGTAAATAACTACGGTCGGGTTCATGTTGCGTGACAGTTTTTTTTCCTTTCGCTACGAATGCAGCTTTCCTATTCATCCAGAACATCTTAGATTTTCTGTTCGTTCGGAATTATGCCAGCGGTGCATTTGATGGGTAAACCTATTGTGTATACTTTTTGCAATTAATTTTCCGAACATGTAGATTACCAAATTCATTCCACCTTGCACTTTCTTTTTAAGCAATGCAATTAATCATTCAATATTTTTGGTGGAGGCGCCGGGCCAAGAATGTTACGGCATATTTTGAATACGGGACGTAGTTGGGCAAGCTCACACTTATATTTTAAAGAAGAGGCTTACATACTTACTATAATTTAGAAATGGCGAGTTTTTAGGTAGTTTGGGAATCGAACAATTCCGATTATTGACGGGGAAAAGATGTATCACTGTATCTATGATAAGACAAGTTTCGCCAATTTGGGTTTCGTGTTGCACCTGTTCATCGGAACAGAGGTCATTTTTGCTTATTTACGCGACATTCTTGAATTGATATTCTTGATTTTGAATTGAAATTTATACTTAATAGATTACTAGCGGGGGTCTCTCGTGTTTTTACCTTTCTTGTAGTTGTAACAAATTCATTCCCACTATGATTTGTGTGTTATTTATCTAACGGTTTCAAATTTTATTCTGTTTGTCCTTTTGATTTGAACCACTTACTTAAATACGTAGGCAGGAAATTATAAGCACGGTGGTGGAGAGACTTCGTCCAGCTGCACCACCGGCGGCGATCGAACACTCGACAATTTATTTGTAAATCTCGCCGTTTGGACACGGCCGTTTCTGAAACACTCACATCGCATACACATACATACTACATACATATATAGGTGGACAGCGTAAATCAGAATAATTACCGCAAATTACACGGTAGCATATGCATACGATTACATCGGCGCGGCTTAGAAAGTCGCTAAAACCAGCGACACTTTTTCGCTCGGGGTGGAATCTGAATTAGTTTTGTCAGAATGCAATTAATTAATGTGTTCATTGCGGCGGCGTCTTGTCCCGTTTTTGCGAGCGGACAGGCTGGAGGTGTAATTTCTTGTTGCGGAGTCGCTTTCTGAAACGGGTTTCCGGCAAGCCGAACCGCTACTTATGCCCCAAAGAATATTTTCGAGCGAGAACGTTTATGTCTTGTGATAATTTCAAACGGGACTTAATTAATTCCTGCAGTGATTTCACCGTCTTATTATCAAGACGAGGAAAAAAAAAATACGTGAGAATTGCTAAGAGGTGAAACAAGGAAGCACATTAACGAAAAAAAAATATGTGGTAGATACGTGGAAAGCGTTCCGATCGGTGAAATCAATAACTAATGCAGAGTGAATGACAATTGTTTCAACAAAAAAAGAGAATCATAATATAATTATTTAAAAACTTACTTACTTACTTACTTAATCCTGACCCTTATACCCTCATGGGTGTCGGGTGGAACAAGAGTTGAGTTTCTACGTGTGTGACGGGATTCTTTTCCATGCTTCTCTCCAAGCCGTTCTATCTTGCACCTGTCCTCTAATTCCATCCCGGTTTATGTTTCTTTTTTCCGCCGCTTCGCGTACTTCCTCTGTCCAGCATTTTCTAGGTCTTCCTTTCTGTTTTCTTTTCATTGGTTTGGCTTCGACACTCTTCTCACCATCTTGTCTTTCCCCATCCTCATGACGTGCCCAGGCCATCTCAGTTGCCCTTCTTCTATTCTAGATTGTATGGGTTCTACTTTCAGATTTCGTCTTATTTCTTGCTATCTATTCTTCTGAGAAATCTCATTTCTGAACTTTGTATTTTCTCTTTCTGTTTCTTTGTCGTTGAGCATAGTTCCAACCTGTAGATTAATATTGGGGCCGCTATCCTTTTAAAGATCTCTGTTTTGGTTTGTTTGGGTAACTCTTTTTTGTGTACGAAGATACTCTTGATGCTGTTGAATAATCTTCCTGTTGCTTCGTTCCTTCTTTTTATCTCCACGTCGAATCTCCCGTCTTTCGTCAGAGTAGTCCCCAAGTATTTGAAACTTTCCACCTGCGCCAGTTTGTTCTCTTTCAGGCATATCTTGTGGTTTTTGTGCTCTGCTTATCACCGTGGTCTTTGTCTTTTCCCTGTTCATATTCATGTTAGCTTTCTCCAGACTTACACTGCATCTGTTCACATTTTCATTGAGGGTTTTTTCGTCTTTTGCCACTAGGACCATGTCGTCGGCGTAGGCAATTTCCGCTATTCGTCCCACGTCCATATTCCAATATCCTATGTAGTACTCTTTCACCTTCGCTTCCTTAACTGCTTCGTCAAGAATTGCTGTGAACAGTATGGGGCTTAGGATGCATCCCTGTCTCACCGCTTGCGTCGTCACAAAGTGCTTGGATTCCTCATGGTGCGCTCCTCGTTGTTTTGTACAAACACTTTATGCCACTAATTGTTCTTTCGTCGACTCCTCTTTTTACCCTTTATCGACTCTCTTTACCTTGTCGAAAGCTTTCTCTATGTCTATGAAACAGAGGTGAAGCTCCTCTCCTCTTTCCATTACTTTCTCGATTAACTGCCTTATGATGAAAATCGCATCTGTCATTCCCGTTTCGGTCTGAATCCAAACTGTGTGTCTTCCAGTATTTCTTCTAATTTTTGTCGTAGTTTTTTTTCCATTATTCTGGCGTACATTTTTCCTATTAAGCTAAGTAGTGTAATCCCTCTGTAATTTTTGCATTTCTTAGTGTCCCCCTTCTTGCGTAATGGTACGATAATGCCTGTTTGCCAGTCTGTTGGTGCTGTGCTTGAGTTGAGGACCTTGTTCGTGATTAAATGCATAGCTTTCAACAGCTGATTCTCTCCTGCCTTTACTATAGCAGCCGTTATGTTGTCACATCCCAGGGCTTTTCCGGGTTTTATTGTTCTAAATGCCATTTTTCACTTCTTCTTCTGTTACATCGTTCCTCTCTTCTTGGCTTTCTGTATTTCCTCTGTCTACTCTGACCTTATATGTATGGTCTATTTGCGTTGTCTCCTCCCCCTCCAGTAGAACCTTAAAATATCTTCTCCATACTTTCCTCTTCTTCCACTATAATATCCCCATGTTTTTCAGGGTTGTCTTATTATCTGTTGCCCTTCTTTTTTCTTATTACGCTGTAGAAGAGCTTCTGGTTTTCTTCAAAGGCTGTTTTCCTTTTTTTTCCGAATTCTTTCCAGCATTTTTCTTTCTTTGTTTTTAACAGTATCTTAACTTGCTTCCTTTCCCTTTTGTATTTCTCATAGTCTTCTCGTGTTTGTGTGGCTAAATACTTTTTCCAACTTTGTTTCTTCACTTTAACTGCATTCTTGATCTCGTCATTCCACCAGCGTGACCTTTGAACCAACGAGATTCTCGTTGATCCACACGATTTCTCTGCCGCTGTTAAGATAGAGTCTATAAAGTTTGTTCGTATCTGTTCAGCCGGAGCTTGTGGATCTACTTCTTGTAAATTCCGCTCCAGATGTTCTTGGTATTCTAGCCTGACCAACGGTTCCTTCAGTCTATACACGATGTGTCTTTTTTCTTTCTCTTGCTCCCTTTTGTTTTGCCATCTCATGACAAGCATGTAGTGGTCGCTTCCTATCTCTAAACTCCGTTGACTTTGACGTCTTTTATTTTATTTCTCAGTTCCCTGCTTAGTCTATTATCGATCTTTCTTTACGGCTTCTGACTTCCCTCGTGTGTATCTTTGTGTTTAAAGTATGTGTTAGCAATGAACAGCTCATTTTCTAGGCAGAACTCTATTATTCTCCCTTCATTTCTACTTCTACTTTCTTCTCCCTGTTTCCCTATACATCCCTCTACTCCTTTATTGTTGTTGCCTACTCTGCCGTTCAGGTCTCCCAGTATTATTACTTTGTTTTGGTTTTTGTCTATTTCCATCCGTAACTCTTGGACAAATTTGTCCTTCTCTGTCTGTTTCGTTTGGTCCGTATGCTACTATTATTGTGTGGTCTTCTGCTCCCTCTTTCCTGTTTATTGACAGATTAATAATAATAATAATAATAATAATAAATGTCTTTATTACCCACACAACATAAGCAACATTATAAAAATAAATTTATACAGAGAATATTCAAAGATATGCTTTCATTGTTATAGGTAAATCACAAGGCGTAAATCAAATCAGCAGCTTTTACATGCTGCCCTTGCTCTTCCTTTAAACCTTGAATAAGAGTAAATAAGTAAGTAAATTCAAATGCTTAAAACTATCAACTGAGTTACATTATTCTAAACTATATCTAAGTCAGTGATGATTTCTACATCGTAATAAATAAATATTCAGAACGGAAAATTAATTTGATATAATTACAACATTCCATAAGGCAAATGGTAAACGGTAAATTGTAAATGGCACACGTGAACTAAAAAATTTAATAATTGAACAAAAGTTTTTTATATTGTGATTTAAAACAACCAAAAGAGAGCTTTTTAAAATCCAAAGGGAGACTATTAATAATTTTTGTAATTTGGAAGGAGTAAGATCTTTGGTACAAAGCTGTTCGATGAATCGGAGGTGTGAGCGTACCTTTATATCTTAGATTAAGTGTATGTACATCTGTTCTAAATATGATTTTGTCATGTAAATATGCAGGTTGCTTATAAGTAAGTATTTTATAAAACAAGCAAGCTTTTTTTAACGATCTGTAGTCTCTCATGTTTAACCAACCGATATGTTTTAGTTTATGCGAAATATGATCGAATTTCCTTATTCCAAATATTAACCGCAAACAGGAATTTTGAACTCTTTGTATACGAGCACTAGTATCAACAGTTAAGCAAGAATCATAAACTGACGAACAATAAGAAAAATGAGATAATACAAGCGTTTCACAAAGCGTTTTCTTAGCTTGAATTGAGAGATAATGTCTGTGAGGATAAATTAGCTTAAGATTTAAGTAAGCTTTTTTGATATACTCAGTAATTTGGGAATTATAACGAAATGTATTATCAATTATCAATCCCAGGTTTTTAGCTTTCTCCTTTACAGGAATACTGATACCATTTATAGATAAGGAAATATGCTCCCGAATGAAGTTAACATTTTTCTTACTGCCAAACAATAATAGGACAGATTTCGATGGATTTAAAATCAGTGAATGCTGAGCTGATGTTGTTGCGAGGGCATTTAAGTCATCATTCACACGTGAAAGTTCAGTTTTGTAATTATTTAAGTAAAATGAATGATGTATTTGGGTGTCATCAGCATATACTTGAAGATTGCAAGTTTTGATATATTTATAAAAAGAAGATGTATATACGGAGAACAAAAGAGGTCCTAATATTGAACCTTGAGGGACACCTCGCGACACTAACCGCTTTGCCGATACAGAATTATTTAATCGTACGTATTGTACCCTGTTAACTAGATAATTCCTTATTAATGTAACTCCAGAGCTTGACAAGCCGTAGAACGATAGAATAGCTAGCAGCATTTCGTGATCAATTGTGTCAAAGGCCTTGCTAAAATCCAGCAAGGCCAAGACAGAGACCTTTCCTTTATCTGCGCCAGACAACAAAGAATCTGTTACATTTAACAGGGCAGTTTCACAACTGTGGCCTCTTCTAAATCCAGATTGGCAGTCTGGTATAATATTATTTTTATCTAAATACTTTTGAAGTTGAACGCTAATAACTTTTTCAAACGACTTGGATATAGCTGGAAGTACGCTAATAGGACGAAGATCTTTAAAAGACGAGGGATTAGAAATTTTTGGCACAGGGGTCACAGCTGCGATTTTCCATGGAGTAGGAAAAGTATCTTTCACAATACATGTATTGATGAATATGCGTAATATACGGCAAAATAATTGGACAACAGAGTTTGATCATATCAATAGTTATAAAATCATGGCCATTAGCATTGCTTTTTATCTGGGTTATGAACTTTAATATTTCCGTTTCATCAACTGTTTTAAAGGATAACTTGTCATAATTAAGGTTAAAACTGGAAGTGGCATATAAGTGCTTCATATTTAAGTCTGCAGTAATATTAGGTGTACCATCTAAAAAGAAATTGTTAATATCAGTAGCATTACATAGTTGGTGAGGTAAATTTACATTTTTAGTTTGAGTTATTTCTAAACTTTTCAGTTTTTTCCACATAGTTTTTAGTGAAAGTTGACGTATGGTAAAATCAAAATAAGCCGTTTTTTCGGCTTTAATCATATTAGTAGTATAATTGCGTAATTGTTTATAATAATTCCATGCTTGCTTAGATTTTATTTTCTTATACTTTGCCAAAGCTTTATCTCTCAATTGCATGATGAGACGCACATTGTCCGTTAACCACGGAGCAGGTTTTTTCGTAATCTTTACTGTCCTTAAAGGTGCATGCTTATTAAAGAGATTAAGTATATTTTTAGTCAAAAATTCAACTTTTCCATCAATATTTTCAATAAAAAATACATGCTGCCATGGAATAATTTGCATATCGTTGATAAATTGGTCATAATGAAAGTGTTTGTAACTACGAATAGTTTTGAATATGGGATACTGATTATCTGCAACAATTTTTAAAGTACAGTGTATAATCTCATGATCAGCAAATGCATCCCCACCAACACCCGACTCTAGAACAAAATCAGCATTTGATGTCATAATTAAATCTAAGAGAGATTCACTGTTTTCTGTTTTTCTGGTTGGATCAGTAATTATTTGAGCTATATTGAGCGATTGAATCATATTGTTAAAATAAAATACATCGGGATTATTATATTTAAGTAAATTTATATTAAGATCACCCACAGCAATCACAAAATCATACGCAGCATGTAATTGAGTATAACATTTTTCAAATTCATCACAGAAAAATTTGTAGTTCACAGTTGGCGATTTGTAAACCGCCCCAACTGCAATTGATATTTGCCGTATTTTCACATTCATCCACATTTGTTCAGTGGCAGTAGGTAGATTTAATTTCTGACAATTAAGTGAATTACGTATGTATACACACACTCCTCCTCCAAAAGTGTCCCGATCTTTACGAAATATGGTATAATTATAGATTCGAATTGCATAATCAGGTATATTAGGATTCAACCAAGTCTCACTAATTGCAAAAATATCACAATCGTGTTTTTGAATATAATCTCTTACCAAAGATATTTTAGGCATTAATGAACGAATATTCACGTGTGCCATTTTTCTTTCACTTACGAAGCTTTCTTGATTCACTCTTTTCATTATTCGATCCTTTATTACCAGTGCCACTCCGGCCCTTGCATGATCCTCTTCGTTTACCCCCGACCAAATCAACCAGTATCCTTTCTTCATTTCCAACATCCCTGATCCCTTTTTCTTCGTCTCAGTGATTTCGGCAAACTCTATGATCGCCTTTTCCAATTCTTGTATTAGTTCACGTTCTTTCCCGCGTATATTCCACGTTCCCATTTTTGCAATATTTCCTTTTTATTTGCTCCAATACTTCGTGTGTGTTTTTCTTTATTTTTTTTCCTTTTTTCTTCCTTTTTTTGCCTGTACATAATGCGACTTTGATACGTATCTCAATTTCGAGTTTAACAGCTGGAAACGGAAGTCCGAGTTGTGTCTTTTACGCGACATAATAGGAGTCAACCTTTATATCAATATTTTTTAAGGCCCATTTCTTAAATCATTTAATATGTGCAGTAAATGTATCAAAATTAAAAATGAACTGAAGAAATAGAACATATTCTATCTCATTTGCAGCTCAAGAATTTCTTGTTTCTTTCTAATTGCCTGTATTTTTATGCAACTCGTAAAACTCTTTTCATTATATTTTTATTGTTTTTACAGGTAATGGGGGTACTTGAAAATGAAATAGATAATTTTAAATAGTAAAATGCTTCCTTGATTTTCTACATAATTGATAGTTGCATGGTAGATGAGTAAAGTAAACGTGCAGTAATTGGCCAGAAATTAAAAGTAAGTAACTAGAACAAAGCAATTTCCAAGTAGAAAATTGATGATGTAGATAAGTAGTAGCGCGCATTTATCGTCAATACATTTGATTCTGATGAAGCATAATTATATTAAACTAATACATCTGCAACAAGTTAATTACGAGAGTATTACATCCACGTGAATCGAGGTAGGTAGATAGAGGTATAGCTTTTCCGTGCGCACACGTTGTGATGGGGAAAATTAAGACTCGAACATTATTTACGCTCGAATAAACAAATTATAAACAAACAACATAAAGTAATGTTCGGGCATTTCCTATTATCTAGTTTGCAGGAACTGGTGTAATTGTACGGTGCATGCGATCAATAACGTCTAGAATGGATTCGAAACCGTAATCACGTGGATCGAGCGCCGAAATGACTGTAATCCGCGCACACATAATTTAACAAACATGATGCATAAAACAATCGAAACCAATTATTAGAAACACGTGTGTCAATTATGTAGTCGTAGCGAGATTATGAAATATGATACTGAGCCGGATATAATCGTCGTTCGTAATTAACGACCCGCTTCCCGATATTCGCGGAATCCGCTTGTCCACTCTCGACACGCCGCATACTATAAGGGACCAAGTATTGCATAGTTCGCTGCATTATTGCGTGAGGTTCACGGATAATAGAATGCACACAACAGAAATTACTAACGTTCTCGACTTGCATGTTTTACACACACACAAGTTCCTCGGAGAACCCGAATAAACCAGCCGCAACTATATTAAAATATTGATACTAATCTGCACTAGACTTAAGTAATCCCAAAACTCTCTAACTTCAACATAAATAACAAAACGAGCTCCTAATTTTAATATATAAAGCTCAGGCAACAAATTTCATTTGAGTTTGGGTTTACAAGGTAATGTCTTCCAAAGTATATGTTAGTAAAAGGGGGAGGTATCATAAATAATTTGTCTGTTGATTTTATGGGTACTTCTGAAAGCCCCCGTATACACTATGATTTGCAAGTAGGTTTGCAAAACAACGACGACGCCGTGCAAGGAACAAACCGGCGAGTAAGGCAATTGCCAGAAGATATGTAAATTAGAAAAATCGCAGGCATCTCACGAGTTGCTTATGAAATGTAAGAACACATCGCCGAAGCGAGAACACAATTTAGATAGGAATTGTAGTGCGGCAAGAATTCGAGTAATTCAACCGAAGAATGGAAACATGGCGCTCGGAGTTTCTTATCCCGGCCCAGAGCGCGGGCCTGATGGGATCATTTAAATCTAGAGCAGCTCGATTGCACTTTTCTCTTTAGTTTAATTAAATTAATACGGCGGACTGGATGCGAATAATTCCGTTTATCTATATGTGTGGACGTGGTGCGCTCCTAATCCTTATTCCTCCAGCGGAATCGTAAAGTCAGGCGAACGTGCACGTTTTCTTTAATGCAATAAAAGCGCACTGTGCAAGTTTAACTTTCTTGGAATTTATTTCGGCTGGCTTGCACGTTTCCCTCTTTTTTTTTTTTAATAATATAGTCTATCTAAAAAAGTTTGAATTTCTTTCGTATACTGTTTCCCTTAAATCTATCCTGTCATAGTCGTATTCTTTAAAGAATCTTACAATTTTAAACTTCCATTGTACAAACTTCTTCAAGTCCGATTCTCTTAGTAGGGGCAAATTAAAGACGAGAGAATCTTTTGGTGTATAGTCTGAAGTCTACTACTGCAAGATACTGGCCGGTCCAGGAGAAGACGTCCGCTAGGAAAAGAATCCTAGCTGACATCTTCGTCCTTCCTTAGGTCGTCATTTCCTCTTCTGTACATCCGTTTTACTCCCAGAACTCTTCTTGTTCTTCAAACTTTTAAAGAATAAAGGGTGAACTCGGCAAAATCCGGACACTTAAAAAAGGCTATAAAACAGAAACCCCAAAATTTTTGAGAAAAGCAAATTTCTATTTTTAAACTACACAACAATACTAAAAATTATAGTACATTAAATTATTCCGAATTTGTAGCATATGCTACTGAGCGAACTTTATGGCGCACTCGTCGCATAATTTTTTGTACGATGGCTTTATCAACTTTTCGAGACGCCCAAAGCCCCTTGTATCGGAACTGGTCGATGGTTGTGATCGTTGCGGCATTCTTCTTCAAGATTGTCTTCACAATAGACCAGAATTCTTCAATTGGCCTGAGTTCTGGGCTATTGGGTGGGTTAAATTCTTTAGGAACATAATCTACTTCATTATCAAGGTACCATTGGATCGTTTCATTCGAGTAATGACACGTTGCCAGATCTGGCCAAAATAATTGGTTTACTGTCATGTTTATTAAGGAACGGCAAGAGGCGTTTTTGGAGACATTCTTTGCGGTACATCTCTGAGTTTATAGTTCCAGAGGTAATGAAGGGGGTAGTTTTCAAGCCACAGGTGCAGATGGCCTGCCAAACAAGAAATTTCTGTGAAAATTTTGCTTTTATCTTACGCTTGCAAGCTTCAGGAGCATCCTTGCGACTGCGGGCTGTATAAAAAACCTGACCAGCGATATAATTAAAGTTTTTGAAACAGTAGGTTTCATCGTCCATAACAATGCATTTGGATGTCGTTAATTTGTTTTCATAAAGCTTTCGACAGCTGGATTTTGCTTTTAAATTTTGTTTTGCGTCTCTATCAGGTACTGTTTGGGCTTTAAAACTTTTTAATCCAGCTCTGGCTTTAACTTTCTGCACATATGTCTGGGATTTTTTACCTTGACCGCAACTTCACGGGATGAAATCTTTGGATGCTTGAAGAACCTTTTTGGCCAAGTTATGTTCAGTTTGACCATGTTCACCCCCACTTCCAGACTTTCTTTGGATAGTCAGGCGTTCTTTGAAATGTTTGATGGCATCTGCAACCGTAGATTTGGAAATTTTTAAAGTTTTAGCGATCTGACGAACACTCGCGTTTTTATTTTGCATATGTTCGTGCAAAATCAGTTTTCTTATTTTCAATTCCAACGAAACCATTTTGACAACTAATGACACGGCGACAATAGTACTGACAGATTTTGTTTTTGTATATTCTGGCTATCTTGATGCTAAATAGCAGCTACCTTGATGCAAGGATTGCTAAGATATGCACTGTCAAAGGTGTCCGGATTTTGCCGAGTTCACCCTTTAATTGAAATTAATCGTTGAATTGTTGAAACTAATTGTGGATGTAGGTATGGGTATGAATTTCCTAACTTGGGATTAATGGTTTATTGTTGTGAAACTGAAAGCTAAAGCTAAAGCAAATGAAGAGGAAAAAAAAACGTTGTAAATCAATAGACACATCAATGAGAGTGCCTACGCAACGGCAAGAGCCGGACTAAAATATAATCCTCGCCGAGTAAACTTATTTTATTTCGCAATATTAGCATGTAACAACAAGCTGTTCGTAACTCGCGTGAAAAATGAAAAGAATCTTCGTACTCCCACATCACGTAAGCATAAACAATCGGGCGCAGGAGCGCGGCCTTTCTCGACCAACTTTATGGATCATGTATGCGCTCGGCTGCTTTACATCGGTGCTAATTTAACGACAACCGGGGTAAATCAAGCGATTTGTTATCAACTTAATTACGCGAGATACGTACACCGCATTGTTTCCCATCGCGTTTCTTGCGGGGCTGCTCCGCAAAAATCCTCCGGTAATGGCGGTTAACACATCAGATAAAACGCCGGAGCGCGAACACCGGGAACAATAATCGACGAAACTCGTGCAGTGTTGAATACGGCTGGAGCGGAGGTCGTGCATCTAAGATGCTTCATTTTTACCGGAATATGGTGCACGCGTAGTTAATAACTTTCTGAAATACAGCGAGAGGCATGCGGAGGTGTTTCTGGTTCGTGGAAACAAATTACCCACAGAGATTGCTTCGCTGAACGTAGATTTTCCTTCGATATGGAATAAATGACACTTTCAACTCGCCTTTTTTTCCCCCTAAATCAATCTAAATTTCAATCAGTTCAACCAAAAACATTTGTTCACTCAATAGTCACGTGAATTACAATGTAAATGTTTAAAGCGCCATTTATAATTATTGTTTTAAAAATTCCCGCAGATGCTGTAGGATTATTATATCGTATACCGTAACTTCTTATTTCACCAAGCATATTCTCCAAAGGGTCCTGTGCCACTTCTGAAGATGCTCTCTAAATCCTATTTCGCGGTGGATCAGTCTCGCATCCTATCCTGTGCCTTCTGTCTCCATCTATTGATGCCTGCTCTGTTCAGGTCTTCTTCCACTTCCTCCATCCACGTTGTTCTAGTTCTAGTTCCGGTTGTTGCTTCTGTTTATGTTCTCCATACATGTCCAAGCCACTGCACCCTCTGTTGTTTAATCTTCTTCTCTCTCAGTATATAATAATAATAATAATATAATTTTATTGGTACGAAATTGTATAGGGGAGACCGGGGAAATGACGCCCACGTAAGATAAAAGCATTAATAACAATTTTGTATTTATTTTTAAAAATCTGAGTAAATTCTGGTATTATACTTTTACTTACAAGTTAGCATAGCCAAAATACATGGTGTTACACTTTACCAGGTACAGCGTAGTAAAAAGCTAAGGTGTTACATGGGCGTTATTACCCACAAATTTTGGGTAATAGGGCCCAGGTGGGCTCTATTACCTCTTACAATTAACAACTCATATTTCAACGTAATTCTGTATTATTTTACATTGTATAAAATAACAAAATAACGGAAACTTATTACAAAATAAACAATTACACAATACAAAAATCGCAGATGTAGTTTTCAGCTGTGTTCTGGCCGCTGCATTCCTTATGAACCCAACCGAAGCAATTTACACATCTAAACCACAGCTCATTGTTTTGTCCAAACTCTCCGTAGAGTTTACAAATATCGTCTCCATCGATGCTTTCATGATCTAACAAACCCTCATCATCACTAAAATTTTGTTCGTTGATGTCTGAATCAGAGGATGACGATTCAAAGACATTTCTCTTCACCTGCTTCTTTCTCTTTTGTAACGTTTTGTTCTTCTTCTGTTCCTCCAAATTTAATTTTCTTTTCTGTCTTTTGTCCTTCTTCTGTTCCTCCAAATTTAATTTTCTTTTCTGTCTGACATCCTTTGCTTTAAAAATGCTTTTCATAGGAGTGGACGTTAACGTTTATTTATTTTACTTCCAACAGTTTTTGAAGTTGATGGAGTTGGTAACGGAGAAATATCCTCAAATGAAACCTGATGCTCTTTCAGGACACTTTCAACAACGACCTTTTCAACAGTTTCAGGAGGTTCTTGCGGTCCTGCTTCATTAGATGGGTAGAAATCTTCATTACCAAAGACATTTGGATTAATTGGAAAAATTCCGCAAACTTCGAAATCTCTGACGGCTTTTTCTACAGTGGCCGTGGATAAATAAGCTTTCGTAAATATTTTGACGACATCGTTTGGAGTAATTTTTTGATATTTAAAGCTTTTCATATAGAGGTCACAATCTTTATGGTAGGCCTTCTTTAATGGTCCATAGAATGTTACGTCTAAAGGTTGTATTTTATGTGAACTATGTGGAGGAATGGTAAGCATATGAATTCCGTTTGCACTACAAAACTCGTAACTTGCTAAGGATGCATGGCTTGAATGATTGTCCAACACTAGTAAGGCTGCTTTCTCCTTACTAATTTTCATTATATCTTTGAAGTGTTGCAGCCACAATAAAAAGAGTTCTTCATTTATCCATCCAGATTTGGAGTATCCATGAATACAGCCAGGAGGTCCTTGCTTCTTAAGTTCAGGGGTTAAGCGTTGTCTCTTGTGAATAAACATAGGTGGAACATAAGAACCAGCAGCATTATTAGCACATACCACGGGTGTAGTGGTGCCCCTTTCTCCGCTAGTAGCACTTCTTATTTGCTTAACTCCTTTAGGAGCTAATATTTTAGGGGGATTTTGCACATTCGAAATCCCAGTTTCATCCACATTGTAAATATCACTAGGAGAGAAGTGGTATTTTTCTAGCAGTTCCTCCAAATTGTAGAAGAATAAATCTACTTCATCTTTGTTGAATGCCATTATCCTATTCAAACTGGTTGCTTCAGGTTGACGAAGACTAATAGACTTATGCCTCTTTAAAAAGCCTTCTAACCAGCTTTCTCCTGCAAGTTTATTTGTTTTATTAAATCTGTGTGGCACATTATTTCGACAAGCAAAGTCCGTAGTGACTTTTTGCCATTTTTAAAATTAGATTTTCTAACTCTTGTTCTTGTTCTTCGGAAAATGTAGACTTTCGTCCTAGTTTAGGTCCAGCATTATTTCCAGGGTAAATTCTCATACGTAGTGTTCTTCTCGGTATAGAATGAAGTTTGGCTACTTTTCTGACAGATTCTCCATTTTCAATAGCTGTTAATGCAGACTGCAGTGTTTCTTGAGTCCAAGTTGCACGCTCAGTCTTTCTAATATAATTTCGCGGCATCTGTTATTACAAAAAAATAAAAAAAATTGTTTAATACAATTAATTAATTGTGGGTAATGAAGCCCACCCGGGCTTTATTACCCAGATAATCATGGCTCCATAACCCCAATTGGCAAATGTAACATTTGAATTTTAAACTTTAAAATTCCCTTAAATTCAGCAAAATTAAACAGACAGTGTTGGTTATATGTCATCAATGCGTAGTTGAGCAGAATTTAAAAATAAATAGCGGATTATTAAATGTGTAGCTTACCTCATAAGTTGAGCAACAATTATAAGAATTTACCTACGTCACACAAATCTTCCGTCAAATTTCTTAATACTTGTTTACAATACGGGAAACTGCAGAAATTAACTAATATAACGTACCAGTAGGTGACGACCCAGTTTACATCGCAAGAACTTAATTTATATACCAGATGAGGGGGTGGGCGTCTTTACCACAAAGGGCGTTATTCCCCCGGTCTCCCTATGTATATAAATATATAGTTCTTGATTCGTTCTTTTTCTAAATTCCTTTTCTGATATATCCACTGGTCCTAATACTGTTCTTAATATTCTCCTTTCTACTATTCTTAGGTTCTCCTCATCTTTTTTTTGTTATATTTAATGTTTCTGCTGCATATGCCATTATCGGTTTTATAAATAATAGTCTTATATTCTCCTTTCAGTTTCTTAATGCTTATTTTTGTGGATTTCACTGTCATTACGGTAAGTCTTCTTCATTTTGCTGGTGTTCCAAGCCAAGTTCCTTCATTGCCAGTATGCCATTTTTCGCCCGCATGCTTTTTCCCATTCTATTCTCCTCAAATTTTCAATATTAGCTTACAGATATGCTGCTGTGAGACTATGCGCCATATTTAATCAATTCATTGTTTATTCCATCCTGGTGCTTCTCCGTTGCAAATGCCTCTTATAGTTTTTTTTCTACTTCATCGTTTGTTAGTTCATTTACTATTGTAACTAGGATAAGAGAACCAGCAAACGTGTACAGCTGAGAATCAGTCAAGCGTAACATAAACATAAAACGATAACATAAACATAAGAATGATTCCTTCGCAATTATGTAACGTATGACTCACCCGCGGTGCAGAAGACCACCTGCACCATTACAGCGGGCCGTGCGCAAAATCTAATGACTCATCTGCAGGCGCAGATCTGGCGTGGAGTCGCATACACAAATGTCAAGGCAACAATTGACGTCACACCACAGGCCACAGAGCCAAAGCTAGAGGAGAATTAGAACAAATCTCTTCAGAGTGTCATGTAGTCTAGTTGTCCGTTAGTGCCCCAAAAAACCACAATGTAAGTAACCGAACTTGTAAGAATTGTAATTAATTAATAATAAATCTGTTGTTATATTAACCTATGTCCATAATTTCATATTATTTCAATTATTACCGTAACACTATATATTCGTCATTATCTTCCTCTATTGTTATTGTTTATTTAGTTGACTGTCAATTAATAGGTCCTTAAAGTAACTCATCCATACTTCTTTATACTCTTGTTCGCTTTCTGCCAGTTGCCCTTTATTATTCTTTATACCACGTACGTTTTATTTTGTATTCTTTTTCTTCCTCTCATTCTCAATATCTTTCATTCTTTCTTCTAACCCAATCTCTCTTATATTTTCTTATGGCTTTTTTACATTGTTTTTTTATTCTTTCATATTCTTCTGTCTTCATTTCTGTTCGACCTTATGCATTTAAGTCTTGCCTTCTTCTCTTCTTTTCCGATTCTTCCACT
Organism: Dorcus parallelipipedus; assembly: GCA_958336345.1. Classification (NCBI taxonomy): domain Eukaryota; kingdom Metazoa; phylum Arthropoda; class Insecta; order Coleoptera; family Lucanidae; genus Dorcus; species Dorcus parallelipipedus. The sequence goes on from OY284482.1 coordinate 33,449,767, forward strand.
CTGTTTCTATACTGCTTTCTTCGCCATTTTCTCTTCTCTTTTCAACTTATTATTGTCGAATTATATTAATAAATTTCACTGGGATGCTATCCTTATGGCGCTATCCTTATGGCGTGTGTTGAAAAGAGGAGATTTTTTTCAGTTACCTTAAGTTAAATTATTTGTTGTTTTATTATGATTGAAATGACAGCAGCGTTATTTCTGTGGAGTAAAAGTACACCGCACGATTAGTTCCCCTCATCCCACCATTTTTAAAGAGTACACACGTATTTCGTCTGCGTTGCGGACATCATCAGCGCCGGCCTCTTTTTTCTTCACTAATTCGTGACCGAAGGCGTAAGGGAACTTTTTATCATTCTTTGTTTTCGATTTATCATTGAGACACCCTTCAAATTTATTTAAACACAGTACTTCCGATCAGTATTAATTTTATAACCATTTAAATTTTTATTGATTAATGATTTTAAGGGAATTGACGTTTCGTTGTTATCTGTCATCATGATGTGTTTCGTTGGTCGCTGGTGTTATTATATAAAAAAATAGATTATGAGGAGCATATTAAATAAAAAAATTGTTCTCTTTAATAGACTTTGTCTTTAGTTTAATATTTAAAGACAATCGCATAAATTGTATGAAATTTAAGACTTGTTTTATTATAAAGTGCTAATTAAAAGAGAAGGGGTGGTTCGATCGAAACGTGTATTATTAATTTAAGTATGAATAAAATATTATTTTAAATACATACCTGTTCGATATTTACTTACTATTATTGTTCTTGAAGTCTACAGTCTGTTAATAAATGGAAGGCCTATTGATTAATAACTTTTATTGAGCGGCTGTTGAAATTGAACAAAAAACTTGGCTACGCGATGTATTTTCCAGTTTTGTAAGGTTTCCAGCACTGACAATGAGTTGTTTTATGGGTGCACCGACCGACTGTAGATTTAGACCGAATAGAAATGCATAGTAGTTGTAGTGATGCTGGTCGTGGCGTATACTACAACTTCATTGATTTTAAAAGCTGATAGCCTCTGCGTTTTCTTTATTCGATCCCCTGAAAAGTGGCAAAAAGAAAATTTTTTGATTGAATCGCTTTTATTAGTAAGTAGATGGGGGAGGTAATTTGCAGTAATTTGTAAAGTAGAGTAAAGTTCGGAAGCAATGCCATAGATAAATTTGAGACCAAAGATACGCCCTTGCAGATAGTCCATCGCCAACTTAATTTGGAAACGTCTGACGGGCAAGCCACAAGAGCACGGCGGAATGGTGCGTTCATCCTTGGTCCAATCACTATAGAACGGGCGCTCCTTCTTCAACGGGCACAGCCATCTCGGTTCAACTCGTGTGTGACCCTGGCTTCTACTCACCCCAGTGTATCATGAACGCTTACCCTAATTCCGTAGAGCTGCTCGGATCCCCTCTATCTAATCCCTACTTCGTTGCAGCCCAATCACCATCTCTTGCAGAAATGCCCCTCGGCAACGAATTTCCCGGACTAGTGGTTACGGATGACGGTACTAGATAGTTTCGAGTTACGGCAGAATGTCCGCCGCTGCCTCTGCGGCTATATCTTCACACAAAAGGTGCATTTTATTGCGATGCACTTAACTACGTCGCTAACGTGTTTTAAACTTTTGTTTGCCGAAATGGATATTGGCTCTTCCGCAATCACTTGCCACTAACTTTTCCGATTCCTTGTTATTTTCGAAGAACTAACGGCCATGTTTACCTTCCGTTCCATTTAAGTTATCCACATTCTTTTATCAATAATTTTAAGAAAGAATGAATTATGTACTTACTTTAATCAGGAACTATAAAAGAACTCCAAAATCTACAGAGGGATGGGACATTCGAATCCTTCAAATCCGATGTTCTCTTTCGCTTCTTTCTATTGAATTAATTTATTTTCGCATTGTTTTGTCGATCCTCACATTTTTGTTTTGTTTTGATTTTACAATTTCCATTCGTTGCCGAAGGACCATCGATCTTATTTTTACTTTATTTCTCGCAGTTCAGATTTCTTTTGAATATTTTTGTGATTTTGTCCTTGAAATTACAGTTTTTTTCTGTGTTTTCTGCGTTTTCTTCTTGTTTTTCCATACTTTCCGCCGGATGAGTATCATCGATTGTCTTCTGCCTTTTGTCTTTCTCCTATATCAGCTCTCTTTGTTCGAATTCTTTTTTGGAAATTACATTTTCCTTTTGTGTTCTGTGTTTCTCTTTTGTTTTTCTAAAACTCCACCGGATGAGTATCGTCAATCGTCTTTTTTTTCGTTGATCTTATGCTACAAATATTGTTGTTCTTGTTACATTAATTTTTTTCTTGGTTTCCTTTTCTAGTTGAATGAATTTTACTTTTATTTTTCGTGTCTTTTATTTGATTTTTCATATTTTTAAGTTTTCTTTTTTCCGGTAAAATAATTGTATATACTATAGAGATGGGAGAAAAGCATAGAATATTCTTTCTAACGCTTTATACAGTGTCGTTCATAAACTTCACGTCGCAAGGGAAAAATGTTTACTATTGGTTTTTGCGAAAACACTCTACTAGTATCAAATCGGATACCAATTAAAATGAAAGGCAACACAACCGCATCTAGTTAATCATAGAAATTTGGCGGGAAACTCAAAATATTGAAATTTTCAAATACATGAAATTATAGCAGTTTGAAAACCATTCTAATTTTTCTTGTAGAATTGATGCAGTCAGACAAAATTAAATGTGACCAATAATATAAAGAAAATATGCTTACTGGAACGAACTTAGCGAAATGTGGCAGCCAGTGCCTTCTTTTGACCGGTCCTAGAAACTGCTTCCAAGGGCTGATTAATTAACCAAGGGCGAAAAGGGTATTACACATATTGCAGTGTTATCTGGACTTTTCCAGATTTTAGCTTTTGTTGCAGTCAATTTTATGCTGTGTTATATCCCGGCTTGGGTATTTGTTTTTTTTTTCTTTTGTGTATTTATTTATTGCTCTGTTCTCTCAGAGTAATTTGTTATTTTTTTCCTGAATCTTATTTGTTTATTGTTATTCTTATTGCTTTCTTACTTCGTTGTTTATTGCGACGGCTCCTGCTCCGATGATGTATTTTGCAGTGTATCTCGTAGACTGATTCTTGCTCGTAGAGTGTACTTGTTGTGTGATAAATTTTGGATGTAGATGGCACTCACGAGCCTTCACATTCAAAATTATCTGTGTCAGTGTGTGTGTGCGTTTGTAGGTGAATAAATAAGAAGACATTTCGTAGAATCGAGCGTAACACGACAATTTATTAATTCAATTGCAAGAAGCTGCACAAACAAATTTATATCATAAAGAAGTTCGGAGTTCAAAAGATACGAAGTTTATACGTTTGGTCGGTTTCTCACGAAACCGCCAATATACCTATTTCTAAAAATATTTACATAAACTTAAAATATTTGAAAAACACACTTGAGTTCAACAATTTCACAAAGAAATCCCATAAAACACATATAATACAATACTCTGATTGCTGATCCAACCCTGGACAACTTTCGGCCTTGTATCAATCTTAGATTTAGTTTTAATTATTTTTATTTAGAATTGTCATTTATACTTACCTTCATTTTATATGCAATTGTACTTCTTAATTTGACTAAGTCTTATGATTATATATGTAATCGTTGACTTAATAAATAAATTCTTAAATACTTAAATACTCTCGATTTACTTTATTACTTACAAAATTATTTCTTTATGAAATTAAAAAAAAATTACATGCTGCTCATAAGCACCGCAATATGAGAATACCAAATCGTACAGGAAGATGTGCACGAAGAACGTGCCCGTCAATAAAAGCCTGAATTAAGGAAGAACCGCGCAATTAGAAATTAAAATGGCGTCAGCCATTTACTTAGAATTTATCTGGGTTTTAATGAAAAGTCAAGCTTGGACAGGCGCTGGCGACGCGTCGTATTCAGCTCAGATTTAAATTTTCCTAAAGTTTCCCAGCAAAAACTCCTCGAAAATTCACACACGCGATAGAGGCACAGCACAATTAGGCAGGCGAGAAGTAACGCCGTGCAACAAAATGAAACGCGGGGGAATCGCAAGTGAGGTCAACGCCGACCAATACCAATCGTTAATTTTCCCACATGCCCATATAAGGAGTCGACGGACGGGACGGGTCGATTCTAGCGATCAATAAGTTCGCACTTGCGCCGCAGTGCTTGTGAAGTCAGGGTTGCCACAAGGAACTTTAAATTAGCCGAAAGTCCCAAATTTCGTGCGTAATTTTGAAACGTAACGAAGGGTTAAGCCAGTAGAAAAAGTACTGGCTTGGCTTGAGCATATGGCATATGGATCGTAAGACCAGTAGAAAAGAACAAAAGAGGAAGGCCTGAGAGAATACAATTTTTTAAAATTTGAATTGCTTTCTCTTCTCTTCTCTTCTCTATTGTTTATTTCGCTCATACTAGAACCAATGAAAGCACAAAAAAAAACAGTAAAGTATCAATGTATAAGTTATAATCTTCATTGAATTGTCTGTCTTCTCATTTCTTTTCTAGTTACCCACGTATATGCGATTCACGATTTATGTTTGTAGAGCGTGTGTCTGGGGTATGTATGTAAGATAAGTTGGCAATAAAAGCATCGCGTATGTGAAGAAAAAAAAAAGGAAAGAAAACCCCAAACGCACGCCTGCATTATTTCACCAAGAAGCTCCTTCTTTTGGCATATTGTGAGCGTGCTGTTTCGAAGTTTATTTATTTCTTGTGCGACTCCCACGTATATACGTGGCCGGCCAGCTTGCGGAGGCATCCTCCGCTCTCAGACGGCGGCGGTGGCGGCGGATGGCGGCGACGATGCTCCATTTTTCTGCAACTGTTAACAGCGTGCGAGCGTTCGGTAAACGTGACAGGATCCGAAGCGCGCGTGACCATGCGGATTGCTGCTTCACGCATGAATAAGTATTCCTGCTTGCGTTGGTAGACCTTCATTTTTTCCTTCGGCTCGCATTTTTTAGATCGGAGATCATGCACACAAATATTTATTGGTAATTGTTGCATGCCATGGCGGCGGTGCTTTTAATTAGTTACGGCGCATTCCAACAGAGGGCGTGCAATTAAAATTATATTAAACGGTCAATAATACGTTTGTGTAAGTTATATAATTGGATACACTACTTTATGATATGTCTTTACACATGTGTTTAAAATAAAATAAGTAAATACTATTTAGATTGCTCGCCGGCAACCGCAACCGCAACCGGAAAATAATGATTACGCACAATATGTATCGAACGTACCCCGCAATTATTTATGCGCGCGTTTTTTTATTCGCTCTGGATTTCTAGGCAATTACACGTAATTAAAGCGCGCAGGCGAATAAATATTCTTCCACATATCATAATTTACTCAGTGAGCTTATTCATCCTGAACAGGTGGAGATCGTATCAGTTCGTTTCAGGAAGTCGATTTCATACGTTGGCTGCTTGCTTTTCAATTATTTTTAGGCGCGATTTTAAAATTTTCCCATACACATAGGTACGCGTTAGTAATTTCCGTGTTAGCTTCGAGGATGTGGATAATTAAAATTATAAAGAAGCACATTCTCGCTGGAAAATTTATAAAGTAGATAAATGATTCCAAAGTACTTGGTAAAATATTGTGGACGTTTATTAAAAATCATAATAAATTAAGGTTTCGTTTCTGTTTCAGTCAGAACTCGTCTTAACGTGAGCAAATTGAAAACAAATCGACTGAATTTTCTTTTACTTATTAAATTTTTAAAGCTCGGTGAACTTTAGCTTTAACTTCAGTTGAAAGTTTTCCGGTTCCTGTAAGAAAGAGCAGCGCCATCTGTTGTAAGGTGATTTCATCACGATCTGTTTTCGCTTCATTTTCAGCCAATTTTTACAAACTCAAATTTATTTTTTCTTTCTCAATAGTTATTGTAACATAACAATTATAAAGGCTTTGGTTAAATAAAATCTCAGCAGGAAAAAATTAAAAGTATGTAATAAGAATGCAGGTTTCTTTCCCATCAGTGACTTCGTGCATATATTATTAATCGAATCGAATTCTATCGCATAAAGAGAACTTTTATTTTATTTTCAGTCTACGTACACTACCGCTACTGGTTATCTACTGCAAGTTTGCGTTGCGAATGCGGTCGTATGCCCTTTTCCAATCACGATCCGCAGGATGCACGAATCTTCTGCGTGCAGACCAGCGCAAGTAACTTCTCACATATATCACATTTATCAACGACGCGAAGATGCGTCCCACCGAGCCTGCGAAGAAGTAATAACCAGTCTCGAAACACAGAAAATTTGCAGGTAATAACACAAGTGCGAATTGAAATTGAAATGTTTCCAGCGTGAGTGAATCTTTAAATAAAAAAAAACCAAGCGCAAAAGTGAGCTACATTCTTACCTAACGTAACACTAAAACCTATTATTACTACAATGACGAATAATAAATTTAACGCAATTTGCACTTGGTTCGGCTTGAAAATCATAAAACCTTTTGTAAAAAGTAATTGAACATTAGTTATTACTGCGCGTTTTTTCGAGAGCTTAATTGCACACGACAGATGCAATTATAGATTCGAAATAAACGTAGATACACACCGGAGGCTTAAATAATTATCTCCGTATCAGGATATCTCGAGTAACATAACAGAGGTTTGTTTGGCTAAGATAAGGCGACTTTTTGTTGCGCCATTTAACTCGAACTTACAAAGAATAGTTGCAGATGAAAGCTTCCATAACGTTTAATGAATTTCTTTTGCGTTTAATTTTTATTGAGTGGGGGTCGCCGCCGCCGATAAAGTAAACCGCATTTTCCGCGAGGAGAACCGGAGCAAAAAAAGGCGACGCCCGCCGCTATAAACTTGACAGAAGTTGCCGCGAACTTCTCGGGCTAATCCTTTCGGTCATAATTTATTAAATGTCGGACGTCTCTCCGTTCGTGCTTTATTGTTTTCTTCAAACTCGAAAATGCATTGCTTCCGCCCGCCGCCGGGCAAAAACTCTCTCTCGTATAATGGATGGACGAGGAAAGCTTACGCTTACGTGAGTTATCTAGATACGCCAAAGTAAATCTTATGATCACCGCCGCATTACACCAGTTATCATTTTTCTATTCATTTTGAATTGTATGTACTTGTATGTACCGAAGAAGAATCTACTCCACGGCTCCCGCAAAAACTCAGTGACAGAGGACAGAGAGCGGAAAATTCCACTGGTGTCTCAAGATAGAAGTCGGACGTGCAATCGGACGAAATTTCGACGCGAGTATAAAGAATTAAATCATACCCCTTCCTGGCCTTCCTACTCCTCAGGTGGTTTAAGTCCAACAGTCCTCCGTGCTAACGTCCCGATGATGATCGCTTGTCCAGAAGAAAGATTGATAAATTTCCCATGAAGTCCTTCGGGAAACCCAAACGGGTGTCAATCAAATGTGGATAACAAACTCGATACGAAGGGGGGGGGGAGGGTCCGATACGAGCGGCCCTACAAATGGGGGTCCGGTACGTGCGGCTAAAGAAAAGAAAACGAGGCACAAAATTACAATGGCGTCCGAGGAATACGGGTGTGGTCGACAAAAAACTTACCTCGTAAGATAATGGGGCTTTTTACGAGCGTGAAGAGAGCGGTAGCAACAGTCGTGGAACTCCAACCAAAAGATCCGCAAAGCGTCGGGATAAAAGCAAGCCCGAAGGTTACGCCTGTAGCTGATTCCTCCGAAGAGGTTCGTTCAAAACGCCATACTGTCAACAAGGACACAACAATACGCCAACCACAGACGCGAGTTCAAACACAAGTCAACAAAATGTCGCCCGAGAAGACGCGGAGCACGTACACCCACCTAATCTTAGAGCGAAAAGGCAATAGACCCACCACGGCGATGACTTCACTGAAGTCACGTGAGTGAAATAACGCAACAGCACACTTGTCTAACAAATAACACTTCTATAACTTAATCGTTCTACTAATTCGCTAGCTACACACATCGCTTTCTAACTGAAACTGATTTAAATATCCCGCCTATATAGTAATTCGCTCTTACTAGAATAGCGGCGAACAAACATCGAACATTCCAGCGAATACTATCACCATTCGATGCGAGTCTGGAAAACACTAGAATCTTCTCTGCCTCATAGGTGGCGCGACCAGTCTAAAAATGGAAATTACTTCACGGAATGTAACATGCACACATAAAAATTTTTGGGATAAAATGTTCTCCTCCTAATCGGTGTTAAAAATTACGGATAGAGTTTTACTTGAAAAGTTGTAAAGCTCATCTCATTTAGTGATATTAAAATCTTTTCCTGATTAAAATGCGTCTAAAAATAGGTGTTAAAAAATTATATATATATATAATACATATATAGAAATAACTACCGCAAGGATTAAAATGCTACTTTTGTAGACCACGTTAACACTTTCTAAAGTTAAACGTCCTAACTCCCTTTATTTTAACACCAAAAACGGATGGACGCGAGGAAACACCAGACGCGAGGGAACTCCAGATTTTTATCTGTGTGAATACAGGGATATCCACATAAACCGTTCGTTAAAAGTTTTCAAGGTTGCAGTTCACGTAGATATTTGAAATTTAAGGAGCAAGGGTTTTCCGTAGAGATCTCTTTAAACAAAATAGAATTGTCTTTGTATCACTTCCGGTTGTACCGGAAGTGGTACAAAGACAATTTTATTTTATTTAAAGAAATCTCTACGGAAAACCCTTGCTCCTTAAATTTCAAATATCTACGTGAACTGCAACCTTGAAAACTTTTAACGAACGGTTTATGTGGATATCCCTGTATAGTATATCAACAATAAAGGGTGACTCTTAATTAACACGACGAAATGAAACCACGATAAGAAGCGATGTCCCAGACTATGGGTAAAATATTAAAAAAATTCTTTCCACTTTAGTTTTCGAGAAAACATTAATAAAAAAAATGCCCCAAAACGGCGATGCGCCTCTGGTTAAAAAATAGAGGAGCAGATGAACGAAATAAATGCCCTCATAAAAGTTCTAGGGTAGGCACGGAGGCGTAGTATTGATTGTGAACTTGACCTTTAAGTGGAATTTTACGTCAACTCCGTTTTTAAGTCAACGTCCAACGCCGTGACCTGCGAACCACAAAATACATGACAATACTTGATAAATGCGTGCAAATCACCTGAAGCAGATTATTCCATGCAAAGAATCACAATGGCCCCGCTTTTAACACATGCTTTGACAGGTAAACAAATAAATCACTAAAACGAAAAAACAATTTAAATTTCCGTGTTAAGAATTTTCCTTTCATTTTAATTTAAATTGTATTGTAAATTAAAGTTTATTTCCACAAGAAACGTGTTATTCATCACGAGAATTTAAAACATTATAATCACTAAAGTCATTATTAACATGTTAACACTGATCTATTAAAAGTTTAACAAATTCAAGACGAGTTTGCAACTTCAGATCCTGTGTTTGCAGCGCATTTATTCGTATAATTACGTCACGAGGACATATGAGAGTGTTCGCCTTTGATCCAGTTGTTCGAAATAAACAAATTTGGCTACACTGAGCACCGACAGCATTCGGATCGACCCGAGGTCGTACGCCGCCCATCCCGAGGCATGCTGTCAGAATGCCGTTTAACACGTCTGCTATGGAAGGTCAAGTTTTACAAGCTTTATTTTGAGTAAATATCGTTTATGACATACTGCTGTCATCTCAGGGTATTTTGCAAATTTTCTGATTTTTTTATTATTTTAATTTTTTACTTTGTTGTTTTTCTTTCAGAGGCTGTTCTTCGATGATGAATTTTGCAGTGTATCTCGTAGACCAATTTCTTTGTTGTACAGTGTATTTTATGTGATAAACTTTGGAGTAGAGTGTCAGAGTTGTGTGTGTGTGGGTGTATAATAAAAAAAATGTCTTAGAATAAAAACGTAAAACATAGATTATTGTATCACTTCAAATAATTAATATTCACAAACTAATTATCATTCCGCAAGAAGAAGTTCGGGTTTTAAAGGATTATTTATAATATTTAGGTCGGGTTTTTCACAAAACCTTCCCACTCACTCGTCTTCTACACGATGATCCGGCAAAGGTTCCACTGCACAAATCGGATTCCGCGAGTCGGCGGTTTCATAGCGTGACGGGTCGTAAGTTCACGCGATCACTAACACAGCGCCCTCATTTGTTTATTCTCCGAACTTCTTACTATAACCTACAGTTTCCTTTACACATTGAATTATATTGACGTTAAAAAAATTATCTTAATATTTACAATTCTAACTTAATTCCTATGTATTTACATCTTAAAAATTTAAATATATAATTTAATTATAATAAAGTTAATTTTAATTTGATTATTTCTAAAAACCTTTACTTAAAATTCAGATATTTGAAAAACAACTTGAATTAAAGAATTTATTAAATTAAAGAATAGTTTAATGAACTATCCTTAATTTATTTTATTCTTTTCAAAATTTTTCTCTATGTTAAAGAAATTTTCAAAGAAATACGCACATACATTAACACCGCAATACGTACGCTGTGAATTTGGCATTTTAGTTTAAACATACCTACTTTTTTGGGTGAATTTATAATTGATTAATTACAAACTGTTTCACAAATTTTTATATATTTTCTCGTAATCTCTGACATGCATTCACGTACGCGATTTGATCAAAAATTCTACGCATAATACTAGCAATGTTTAAAACAAGTGTATCCTAATAGTTTTATTGTTTCCGTGCGATAACGAGACGAAAGATTTTATTATCAGCTGCCTGTCGGGCCGTGCATTGACCCCTGCGATCACCAGATTTAAATCCGATTTTTTTGTGGCCGAAGCAGCTCTACTAAATAATCCGCATGAATTAACAAACAATTATTTACAGAATTATTTATGTATTCGTTACCCTTATTTCATAAGCAATTTCAGTTATTTTAGCAATTACTAATAATTACGTCGCGTAAAAGAAACAACTCAGACTTCCGTTCCCAGCTGTTAAACGTGAAATAAAACGAAATTGGTATACGTGTCAAGGTCGCACTGTGTGCAGGCAAGAACTCAATAAAATAATAATCATAAACTTTATAGTCCTATTAAACTGTTGCGTTTATAAAACGTGGCGTCGTATTTCGTACGCAGTGTCGCAACTTGATTTTGGGCTAATTTTTTCATTAATTATAAACTATTCAAAAGAATTATAAAAGCAGACGTGAGCTTCAAGTTTTAAACATGTATTTGAAAACATGGGTATGCGGGTTAATTTATTTTGAATACTACGCATTTCTTGGTAATACTTCGTAATGATTGGTTTAGTTTGATCACGAGCTTTTTCCAAGAATATGGTAACGCATGAGTACCACGCATTCGATTACGTCTCAGAGTGGCTATTAACAGCCGGTACCGAAGAAAATTACGCGTGCAATCCTCGTATACAGAGAGGCCGCAACTTCTTGCACACGAAATCGATTACGAACCACATGAGAGACGACGATAGGGAAAGATTCTCCTGGAGGCTGCACGTCATAATTAAATAAGTGCACAGCACGGGCACTCATTTTAATGCAGTTATTAATTTCATCAGAGGAAAACGCTCCTAGAGGGAAACGCAGACGAACGCTCGGCTTACTTCCTCTCCCGATTGAGATGTTATTAAAATTGTCAGGTGTTACGCGGTGAAATTTTTATTTGCTCGGAGCTACCATACCTACCTTCGGTCGGTCGAGTTAATCGCGATCGAGAGATTCGAGAATAAAAACGCCCATGATTTAATGATTACGTGTACGCAGGCATGCATTATAAAAGGGGATTCGCAGGAAGTGGTTTTATGTTAAGTATATCTTAATGCTAATTGCTGGGGAATAAATACCTGGAATTAACAAAAAAAACTAGCACAATACGCTTTTTTTGGTTTAATTTTTTTTATAATCAATAATGTTGTTTATTTAAACCTTTAATTTCTTTTGCAGTCGCATTTAATTAGAGTTGACGTGAAATTCCACTTAAAGGTCAAGTTCACGATCGATGCTACGCCATCCTGCCCACCATAAAACTTTTATGAGGGCATTTATATGCTTCTCTATTTTTTAACGAGAGGCGCATCGTCGTTTTGGGGCTAATTTTTTATTGATTGTTTTTCGAAAACTAAAGTAGAAACAATTTTTTAAACATTTTTCTCATGTCTTTTTTAACAGAACAATCAGTCAGTCAGTCACCCTGTATAAATAAATTTTATTTTGGAGCAACATATTTTGCCCCGGTATTAACAATAGTAATAATAATAATATAATATATTTGTCCAACCCAGAAGGACACAATGCATACATTGACTTAATAAATAGTTCATACATTAAATTAAATTAAATAACATAAATAAATACATAAGAATAAATAAGACCATATAAAGTGTGTGAACAATAATGCTTCAGGACAGATAACAATATATAAAATATTAAGAGTTATTATAAATACCACGCACTATATAACTGGAGTATTAAAATTAGCTTTTATAAGTGCGTCAAAGGAGTCATAAGAGAGATGGACTAGTGGACTAATTTTGTTAATTAGAGAACACATCCTGTATATTGGAGATTTAAGTAATAAGTTAGTACACGAATTAGGTAAATAAAAAGTCTCATGTGATCTAGAATTAAATGCAGGTACTTTAAAATTTAATCAGCTAAGGAGATTAGGAGAATTAACATTATTGTTAAGTAATTTATAAATAAATTTAAGAGTGGCAGTATTTCGTCTGAATTCAAGTGTATGAAGATGAAATCGTTCCAAAAGAATATTCTGGTTAACACCTTGTGGAGAATACGAACCATCTATTTTTCCAACACAAGTATTTCTTGGATGTTTTCCAGTGCATTCATGTGGATAGTATAATAGGACTCCAAACAGGTGATGCATATTCGAGTTTTGAACGAACTAAAGACTCATGGAGTCTTAATAGTGAAAGAGGGTTTGAGGTAGATTTTGTATTCCGATATATGAATCCTAGTTTTTTGTGACATGAGGAAATAATGGTATTAATATGACTGTTAAAAGTTAAGTGAGAATCGAATATAACATCAAGGTCAGTATGAAAATTAACTCTAATTAATACTTCATCACGATAAGAATAATCGGAATAGAATGAATTTTTTTTCTTGGTGAAAGACATAACTTTGCATTTTGCTAAATTTAAGTCCAATTTATTCTCATGACACCAAGAAGCCACAGCACAAAAATCGTTTTGCAAGGATAATAATAATAATAATAATTTTATTAATCCTTCCGACCTTATAAAGGTATAGGACAAGTCAAGAAGCCTAAATACTGTAACAACAATAATAATTTATACGACATCGGACAAATATTCATTAACAGAATAATAAGCTTTAGAAATTAACAAAATTTTCAATTCCTTCTTAAATAACAAAACATTAATATTCTTAAATCTAGCTGGGAGCTTATTATTAGAGGTGGGCGATACGGGAAATTGTGTATCGAATTTCGATACGATTTCTGTATCGATACGTATCGATATATCGAATATCGATATGTATCGAGTATCGGGTACCGATATGTATCGATATGTATCGAGTATCGGGTACCGATATGTATCGATATATCGAATATCGATACGTATCGAGTATCGGCTACCGATACGTATCGATATATATCGATATATCAGATCGATATGTATCGATATATCGATACGTTTCGAAATATAAGATTGAAATATTGAACAGAGGCTTAAAAATACGAGATGAAAAATAGAGCTGGAATAAGTTTAAATAATAACGCCGAATATTCGACCATATAAATACAAATAAATAAATAAAATCTTTAGTTAGTCTGTAATTCGATATTTCAATACGTGCCGATATATCGATATTCGATATTTCGATATGTATCGGTATTCGATATCCGATATTTCGATACGTATCGATATTCGATACGTCGATACAGCTGAAAATGTGTATCGATATAGCTGGCGTGTCGATACGTATCGATATATCGATACATCGACCCAGCCCTACTTATTATATAACATAATACCTTGATACTTGGGGCTGATTTTAAAAAAAGATAAGTTATGGTGGGGAATCTCGAGTAAACCCTGATTCCTAACATTATATGAATGATTAGAACCAAGGGGTTTACATTCATTAATATGAGTAACAACGTAAACTAAAGTTTCATAAATATACAGGCACGGAAGCGTGAGAATTTTAAGTTCTTTAAAATGTTCTTTACAGCTTTCAAATCTTCGTAGGTCAATGATATTTCGTATTGTGACGATTGCGGTGCCAGCCCGTCTGATGTGTCATCGCCGACGCGTCTTAGACGAGAGGCTTCGGACGCTTCGACATCACGTCAGCGATGAAATCAATCTGAGACAGCCTGTCGCGTTCCAGGCCATTCTCGAAGAGAGAGCCGGTTTATAAAATGCACGCGGCCGGGGGTGGAGTTCAGTTCGAAATTAGTTAAGCAAGTGGACAGTTCGGAATCGATGTCGCGTTATAAATTTTCGCTCGGCTGTTAACATAAATTACTTATTAGTTTATAAATAAATTATTGTTTAAGTTAGTGTTAATTAGTGTTACTTGTTAATAAATTAGATTATTAACTATTTCTTGTTTTGATTAAAATAAAAATAATAGAACCTTTAATAACGTTACAGTATTGTTCTTTTCTGCATTCTAAATACTTTAACTGAGTCAGTGGCAGACCCCCAACATATAATCCCATAAGATAACACAGAATGAAAGCAGCCATGGTAATACATCATAAGTGTGTCCTTGGGAATGATTTTTTGAAGTCTGTAGATAACAAAGCAAATTGTGCGCAGAGTCGTTTACAAACCTGTTCAACATGCACATTCCATTTAAGGTGACTGTCGAAATGGACGCCAAGGAATTTTGTTGCAGCAACTTGTGCAATTGACGTTTTGTCAATTTTTATTAAGAGACTTTCATTGTCAAACTTAGATGAAGGACAGAAAAGAACGCTCATTGTTTTACTAATGTTAAGTTGAAGTTTGTTGGCCAATAGCCACTGATGAGTGACGTTAAGCGAAAGGGAACTATTTGTAACAATATGTGATTTGTTTCCTGACGAGTTTACTATTGAACAGTCGTCAGCATAAATAAAGACTGCAGACGACTCCAAATTCGATGGTAAATCGTTAATATACACTAGAAATAAAAGTGGCCCTAACACCGATCCTTGAGGCACGCCTACGTCTGAAGTACGTTTCTCAGTTAAATTTCATTAATTGATACTTGTTAAATCCTATCAGACAAAAAACTGCTGATGATGTCGAGAGCAGGACCCCTAATACCAACAGCAAAAAGTTTTTGTAGAAGTAATGAATGATCAACGCAGTCAAATGCTTTTGTAAGATCCATAAAGGTAGCTAGCGTAATGTTACCATCATCTAGGTTATCAATTAAGGCATCCGTAAAGTTGATGATACCGGTATTGGTGGAGAAACCTTTACGAAATCCGTGTTGGCAAGTGGAAAAACAGTTAATTTTGTTTAGAAACTGATATATTCTATTACGTAGCAATTTTTCGAATATTTTTGATATATACGATGTGATCGCGACAGGACGATAATTTGATATATCATTCCTGCAACCTTTCTTGTAAATTGGAACACTAATAGAGTATTTTAAGCTGTTCGGGAAATTGCCAGTTTTAAAGGTTTCATTAATAGCGAAGGCTAGAGGATCCGCGATAAGAAAAGCAATTTGTTTTAGGAGTTTAACTGAAAAACCGAAACAGTCTGAGGAACTGCTATTTTTGAAGCTATATATAACATTTATTACCTCATTTGTAGTCACAGGAAATAAAAACATGGATTGATTGCTGAATTCAATGTCTTTATTAGATGACTCAATAGGTCCGCTACTGATAGACTGTCATGGATAGAAGAAATCTTACTGTATATGTAGTTTAAGATCATCTACAAAAAGAAGTTTATGTCCAGAAATTTCCATTGCAAGGTCATTAATAAATATGTTAAATAGTTGAGGACCTAAAACGGATCCTTGAGGGACTCCCGATGTTGCTGGATAAACATAAGATTTAAAACCGTTATATTCAACAAATTGTTTCCGATCATATAAATAGGATTTAAGAAGATCAATGGCTGAGAGATCAAAACCAAAATGATGTAGTTTAGAAATCATGAGTGAATGATCAAGCATATCAAAGACCTTTGCCATATCGATATAAATAACGTCAACTTGTATGTTATTATCCATGTTATGAGATATGAAGTCAGTGACAACTGTAAGATTTAGAAACTGTAGACAAAGCCATGTTGATCAGACGCGAGAATGCCATGAGTTTGATTACATATAAAGTGATAAATGATATACTCAAAAATTTTACTAAAATTAGAAATGGTCGCAATGGATCTATAATTTTTTATATTTGATCGGTCATTACTTTTAAAGCCTTTCCTGGCTAGGAAAGACAGATGAGCTTAAGCATAAATTGAAAACCTTTACTATTACTATTTTACTTATTATTTTACTATTCGTAATAACAGTCACAAGGGATTAGGTTACAATTCAGCATGTTATTGGGGAGACGCTACGTTTGCACCTACATAGATATTTTTGAATTAAAATTTTTAATTCTGCAACGCAATTTCCACGAAGCTGCTGAATAAGCGAGTCAATCGAGTGGTTCTTTATGTACAGCGTAAATTGTTTGAGTTTTTCTCTTCGGAAACGATTTACATTTTTCGTTCGTTCGTTCGATGCCTTTGTGCTATTTCAACGTGGCGTCGCGTCGGTTAAAACGACTTGCTTATAGTTTACAGCAAATTGAAAATTTCTTACTTTATTCACGTGTGTGTTTCTCCACCACACTTGGATAACATACGTACGTACTCGAAATCAACCTGTACGTCTTTATTGCTCAGCTTGTTTTAATTACTCGAGGGTGCGCTCCAAAGAAAATAAGTAAATTGTAAATACAGTGTGCAATCGAATAAGTTTCACTTATTGTAACCAGTAACCACTAAACATGCACAAGAATACATACCCGTTGTCACTGGATCATTGATGGATTTATTATACAATGTCTTCCTTTGCTTATAATACAAAAATAATTGGAACTGAAAGTATATATTTTTTATCTGAGAAGCTCTTAAGAGTAAGTATATGTTTCGGGGAGGGGCGAGGGCATAAAAATAAACGACGACGTCGATTTCATCGAGCGGACATCTATTGCGACGAGGTAATAAAAAATTGCGCGTATATATCTTGGCGAGATTGGCAATATCTCTTCCGGGGAAAACAAAGGAATTTCTTGCCGGCGCGTTTAATGATTAAATTCAGGCGGGCGGTGGTGCATCGGCTTGACAAAGAAGGAACGCTCAGACGGTGGGCCGCGACGCCCAAGACGCACATCGATCAATGTCCGGACGGTGCAGACCGGCGCCGCCAAGGCCCACTACGCAACGGCCGCCTTCGGCAACTACCCGGAGGTCTAAAGCGGGCGCATCTAAAATCGGAGCTTCGCTTCGCACTCAAGATTTCGAAAGGTTCTAAATTCACAGATCTATTCGAATTTTTAGAGCCAAATTTAAAATTCAGAAATGCTCTTGTAACGAATGCTTTTTTTTTAATTTGGCGCGGTGAAAAGTTTATCGTGAACACACCACAATTTTTAGATATCAATCTGTTATCTGTCCATTCCTTTGTATTTGCAAATTAAGATTTTTTTTCGAATAAAATGGTTTTTGCACAAGAACAAAAATTTTTCTTGGTGGAGTCATACTTCATAACGGCCATCAAGTTGATGGAGAGTGGCAGTATTCAATTCAAAGTTGTTTTGAAGAATTCAACCAACAATTTCCCGATGCTGCGTTGACATACAATACATTTCACCATAATTCACTGCATTGAACTCTTTGGTGAAACTGGATCGGTTGATCGTACAAAATGTAGTGGTCGTCCTAAAAAGAGGACAGAGGAGGTAATTGAAAATGTGAGGCAAATAATGGATAAAGTCCTACCACGAACTCCTGTGTGTCGATTATCACAGCAAGTTCAACTGTCAACCACCACTTGCCACAACATATTTATACACTTAAGGCGCATTTCCACGACGCCAGTAAACAGGCCAGTGGCTGGAGTCCTGTGACTGGACTCCAGTGACTGGTTCCGTGTAAAGCTAACTGGCTCCAGTGAACTGGCCACGTTGAAATAAGAATTCGCTGTACTGGCAAGGCCCAGTCACAGGACTTCAACTACTGGCCTGTTTATTGGCCTCGTGGAAACGCGCCATTATATCCCTATCGTCTGCAAGCGGTGCAGCAACTCGTTGGAGCTGATTATCCTGCACGTGTCGAATACCGTAAGTGTAAGTGGTTTTTAAACAATTTGAATGAGAACTTCTTAGATCTAAGTTTCTTCATGGATGAGACCTGGCTTTATTTATATGGTCAAAACATGCGGTTATGGAGTTCAGAAAACCTAATTTTATTGAAGAGGATCCACTATATCCCCTAAAGTTAGAAGTGTGGACGGCTATTTCAAGACGCAGGAGTATTGGGCCATTTTTTTAATGATGTGACTAGTACAATCGTTACTTTCTAAATAAATTAACCATAAAATTCATTTAGGAACCTTGACTGCAGCAAGATATCGACAGGAGATCCTACAGCCATTTTTTAAACACCTTCATGATGATGAAATTGTGGACGACGGATAATTTCAACAAGGCACACACTACACATGAGACCTTAAATGTGGTTCAAGAACTTTTTGACGAACGGATTATCAGCCAAAATACTGCCATTTCTTATCCGTCCAGATCCTCTTGCCCGCCATTACATGTATTTTCGGGATTGACGAAAATACACTTCTTCTTCTCTTTTTGTCTGTTCTTTCTTTTAATAATAAGAGAAAATATGCTTATATAAACGTATACATTCAAAATAGCTAAAGTAATTCCAAATCCAATTGAGG
The DNA here is from genome assembly GCA_958336345.1 of Dorcus parallelipipedus. Classification (NCBI taxonomy): domain Eukaryota; kingdom Metazoa; phylum Arthropoda; class Insecta; order Coleoptera; family Lucanidae; genus Dorcus; species Dorcus parallelipipedus. The sequence continues at coordinate 33,468,743 of OY284482.1, forward strand.
AATTTGGCATAAACCAAAGTTCTAAACAGTAAACAATGTCATGTAACAATTAAGATTGTGATTACAGATTAAGACACAAAGTCGAATGATACCATACGAAACAATGCAAATAAATAAAGTCAAAATAATTTTCTATCAAGACGAAACAGCATTTTGCACATCAAATGAAGAAGTTATTAGTTTCTAATAACATAACCAATTGGCAAATAAATTAATGTTTTCTCACCCAAACCATAGTACTTGATACAGAGAGAGAAAGAGATGGAGTTTGACCACGTACTATGACGTTTGGTGAATGCTGATTACGCCTTCGGGCTCTGGGAGATGTTCATGACCATGCGACTACTAGCAGTATGATGTTTTTATAAAACCCGGCCGTCTTTTATATGGTTTATACCGGAAATTCCGATTACAAAAAACCTTGCCCTACTAGTCATCGTGATTTTCCTAGATCGTCCGTTCTTTGTAATGTTTAATTATCCTTGCATAATGCCGGCTTTTTTTGATGAGTCACTGCAATATACAGCTGATAGTCTCCGAGTGCAGTTTTATTGCAAAGGTTACTTGTGACTTACTTACTTACTTAACTTACGCAATGAGCTTAATGATTTACAAATTGCCGATTTCTTACACCATTTTAAATGACAAATAAAAACGTTCTTTTTACAATGTTTATACAAAAAAAAGGCTTGGGTTTCTTGGTCTGAACACCTTTCTATAAATAATATAGAAAATGAGAGTGCCATTTAATCTTTTTTAAAAAAATAATACTTTTAACACTTTTAAGACAATTAAAAAGTGAATTTCTTTTCCTTCATGATCCTCAATACATAGAAATCAGCCTGTTATTTTGATATTTTGAAGAACGGGTTTTCAGCATTTCATAAGAAAAGAAAATATATATTTACTTTGGCAACTATGTAGACAATGTGGACGATATTCTGAAACCATTCAATACTTTTTATCCTTATTCTTTGAATTATATATTTAAAGAATATTAATTTATAATTTACGAGTGACATGAAATACTAAAAATTAAAAAAAAAATACGAAATGAAAGGGGAAAACGATCATGGCTGTTTTCATAAATCATAAACACACTGTTAAAAATCTGCTTTAAAATAGAGATTATTATTATTATTAATTATTATTATTATTATTATCTATTTTAATACAAAGGAAGAAATACTAAAAACTTATACAGGGTGATTGAAATTCGAGGGCCAGCATGGGGATCTCGCTTATTATAAGAGACAGGGAATCGGCTAAATGGAAGCAAAGTTGCGAAATTTCATAGTGATTAATAGTCTGTTAAGATATTTGAAATATCTCAAACGGTTTCTTCAGAATCGAAGAAAAACTAAAAATTGTGATTTTCAAAAATCAAACATAATTTCTTTATTTATGATTTTTTCTAAAATCTGTAAAGACATCCCTAAAGCAACTTTTTACGCTTGATTGAATACCGACTGTACTTTATTTCTAGAGCGATTCGTTTTTGTTTTTCCAGAGCCGACTTCATTTTTTCTTACAGAAGGACTTCTTCAGAGCTAGTGGTCATATTTTTATTATTGTTGCTGCTCCGTGAGAACTGATTGTGGGGAGCTCTTAAAATTAGTTAAATTGTCGCCCTCACATTCTTAAAATTGAAATATTTAATAGATTATTTCAATTTCAGCGTTGGCGTAAAACCCCGAAAAACAAAACAAAATTGAATCCGCAGTCCGAGGATTTTTGAGATATTCTAGTTTTAAGGGCACTAAGATTTTTTTCTATTTTCTATTATCCAGTGTGATTCTTAAATTCTTAGACATTTTTGAACATCAAAAATCGAATTAAAATATTTAGAGAGGGCTCTATCATCTTAACAAAGGGTTTGCTTGTTACAACATTTTCTTTTTCTTATTTTTACGTAAGAGACGTTGGATATTTTAGGAACATTCAGTATGTTGAACTACAACTTAATTCCTTTTTAATTGGTGTTTTAACATTTTATTATTTTTTAATTATTATTTTATGACAAAGTTATTTTTGGATAGTTGTAGTGGTGACCATTAGAATTGTTACTCCTACATGCTAATCTCGTCCTTATGGAAACATCTGCTACCGTTGCAACTGCAATTGGTTTAGGTTTCCCCATTTCTATTGCCACTAAGGGTGTCCTTTAATACTTGGCCACCAGTGTACAATCAAAATTAAAAAAGAAACAGAACAAAAAAACAAGTGTAAAATTTTTATAAAAAATATTTTTCTTAATATAGTAGCTACGCATAATCAACAAGGCAATTTTACAGTCGTCGGATAAGCATTATTCTTAGAATAATGTGTCAATTAGTCAAGTTAAACTTGACACTTCACAATTGACTTTATTTATTGTTAGTGCAAAAGTTAAGTTCGTTTACTACTGCACCCCAAATGTTTAACTTTAAATTAAAAAAGTATATATAAAAAACATTTATTTGTGTATCTAAACGATAGGCAATAAGGTGAGATAAAATCAAATAGATAAATTTTAATAAAAAATGAAAAATAAAATTTTAACGTTTTTATGGCGAACGTTTTAGATCTCCTCGAGGGCGTCTTTCCAAAAACGCATTAGGCTTTCAGGCGGCTGCGACGTCGGGTTCGATCGATGATGTTTTGTCTGCCCCGCTTCCGATGCACCGTTGCACCACACCCCCCGCCGAAAGCCGTCGCTTCCCCTACTACCGGCGCTCGCCGTTTCATCCCCGCGCCCCGGCGCTGATCGGCGTCGCCGCCGCGTTAATGTAGGTCGCCCGCTGACCCAGTTCTATCAGACGCTTTATGACCCCTTTAGGTAACGCAGCGTCGCTTTGCGCGGCTTTACGGTCGCTCAAGGGTGTTTTCTTGGGGGGGGGGGGGGGTGCGCCCGTGGCACGTGGCGAATTATCTCCGGATGATACTTTATGATGGCTCCTAGAAAATAAACTCGATTTTAAAATATTAATTCTGCTTTATTAATATTGTATTAAGGTCGCACTTATTTGAATTATTAATTTTTATAGATTATAAATAACATAGAAAACTTTGTTATTCTGAGAGTAATACAAAGATTTTTTTAGTTATAATAAAACATCGTGGTTTTTCCACACGAATGCGCATGTTTAATTAATTTATTTATTTTGCGTGAAATGAAACAATGTGCATTGTTATACAGGGATATTCACATAAACCGTTCGTTAAAAGTTTTCAAGGTTGCAGTTCACGTAGATATTTGAAACTTAAGGAGCAAGGGTTTTCCGTAGAGATATCTTTAAATAAAATAAAATTGTCTTTGTACCACTTCCGGTACAACCGGAAGTGATACAAAGGCAATTTTATTTTATTTAAAGAGACCTCCACGGAAAACCCTTGCTCCTTAAATTTCAAATATCTACGTGAACTGCAACCTTGAAAACTTTTAACGAACGGTTTATGTGAATATCCCTGTATATGTATATAATTATGTATTTCGTCCTAATTTTTAATTTATTGGAAACAATTATCAAAACAATCGATTTATACGTGTTTCCATTTTGGATTTAAATTCGAACAATGCGTAAATACAATAATATTAACTATAAAAGAATAACAATATCTTGCGGTTATTTGTTGACCTAAAAGTATATACAGGGTGTAATCAGTTAAGTGCAGTCAATGCATTTATTTGTTTGACGGAACCAAGAAAAAAAGGTTCCTATCCCCCGTCACCAATTTGTTTTCAGTCAATGTTGCTGTGGATTATTGTCAACAGTTATGCAGAAAATTTAAAAACGCAAGAGAAATCAATTTGTAATTACAACATTTCATCAAAGTCATCATTTCCAGGCCGCCAGCAGAGCTCTAACGCCGCAAACTAATCAAATGAAAAAGACAACATTCTTCTCTAGTTCCAATAGTTCCAGTCAGTTGTGAAATTCATTAAAACGACTCAACTTTAATAATAACGCTTTTTACATAATAAATCCATTGAAAGAAGTTCAGTTTTGTTTAAACAATTTAGTTTCCGTTAGCTCTGTCGACCTCGTCTAACAATGTAATTCGTTTAAATCGTCAGTCAATCTCCAGTTTGTACTCGTTTCACCCACAAAAAGAAAAGACCGGATGTTCCTCAAATAGTGGATAATTAAACGCAAAACTAATTTACCTGCGGTGATTCCGACGTCGATATAACTGGCCTGAATCAAGAAATCATGTACTTGTTATGTGGTTAATTTATTGCGCGTTCGTCTGAAATTATGTTCGTTAATATATACATAACTAATCCGATATTACATGCACAAGATACAAATGAATTACTCTCGTACTTATCCTAAAGGAAAAACTAAGTAAGTGGCTAAATTAGCTCCTTTTATTATTATTCTACTTCTTTTTCTATTTTCGTTTAATAAATCATTGAACTGATTTATGTCCGTTGCTTTTAATTTACTGGAGTATTTCATGGCGATTATAGTTTTTTTTTATGCAGCAACTTACTAAATAAATAATTAAATACTGAGACATTCAAAATAATTGTGAATAGGTTATTTCTATTCAGACTGTTGTAAAACCTTTTTCATTTGTGATAGAAAGAAGCGAGCCATGTGCACGTTATATCCGAACTCTTGCGGTTTCATGGCATTTCGAAAACCCAATGGCCTTGCATTTCCAGCAGCAGCAGCAGCAGACGACTAAAATTGATTGCTCCCCGGGTTCTTTTAAACTAAATCTCCTGCTAGAAAGTAACCACGTAGAAAAAGGGAACAAAGTAGAAATGACGCAGCAAAGTAGAATGCACCATGAATACAGATAGAGACTTAGACAAATCTGCGGTGGGATGAAATGTTGCATCGGTGGCGTCGTCGGAGAATCGTAAAGGCGACTCGACGTTCTCTCTCTCTCTTCGGATAGAATTTGCACGAGGCCGCTCTCTATAAATACGCTCTGTAGAGACGTACGCCGAAATAATGCATGGACGTCACCGATGCACAAACTTTGGAAATCAATAGCGAGTTCGACATTTTGATGTATATTTAACGGGGGGATTTCGGTTTAGCATGCGAAAGAAAAAACACTCGGAACGTGGATAAATATAGATTCCCTTTTTATTTATTTATTTATGTACTGTGCTACATTCGTACTTTATTCAAATAAAGTCGATTCTATTCTTACAAATTTCATCAAGTTGAAATACTCTGTTAATTGGATAATCATGGTGTAAATCATTTGAGAATAGTAGCGGTCCTAGCGTCGACCCTTGCGGAATGCCTTGTTTAACAATATTTGCTTTGGGAAAACTTTGTGACATTGTACGATGCGTATATTTGACAGATGTACAACCAAATAGACTTGGTAGGTACAGAACGTTTATAAATATTTTAAAACTAATAATATCGATTGTAAACTTATTAATAATACCAATGTATGCATTTCACTTCATCCAAGTTCATCTCGTGTTTGGCTGACCGCTTACAATACAAGCGCACTGTGGAAATTAGCATCTTGTATGGATGTATGCACATGCAATAAGTAATGTAAACAACGCTCCTCATGTGCTTGCACGTGGACTTAACTACCGAAACTATAAATTCAGTGTGTTTACAAAAGGAGACGAGACTAATATAATTATCCTGTTTAACATGGTTAAGAAATTACATTTTTCGGGATTGGCGAGATTATACTTCTTCTCTTTTTATACGTTCTTTCTTCTAAATTGACTTAGTTCAAAATAGTTATATATAAAGAAAACAATAACTCATAGTAATGTAATTGAAGATTACTTCAAAACGATATCGTACGACACAATGCAAAACAAAATCAAAATAACCTCATAACGAGAAGAAGCAGCATTTTGTAAATCAAATAAAGCAGATGACATAATTAATTGGCAAATAAGTTAATGTTTTCTCACCCAAACCATGGTACCGTGTATAGAGAGACAGACGAATTTTCGGGGCTTGACCACACACTATGACATTCGGTGAATACTAATTACGCCATGGGACCAGCGTTGTTCCAAGCAGGAACTTGTTGTGTACCAGGTTGGCAGCTGCAAGGGTACCAAAATATGTTAAGCAAGTTTTAATTAATTAAAAAACTACCACTCAAAATATAATAAAAACAAAATAGCCACATAAACAATAACCACAAGTAGTACAATAACAAAAAAGTAAAAAACACTAGAAATCAGAACTGACTAGAACACTGCTTGAGACTCTGAGTGATGTTCTCGACCACACTTTTTATTATCATTATCCGTTTTGTACTGATTTTGTGCTGATTGTATTCATATCATTGGAAATGATTGACAGAAAAAGACTGCTACTACTACTACACTGCTTGTAATTATGTGATGCCTCCGCATGAAACTCAGTCGTCTTTTATACGGTTTACACCGGAAATTCCAATTACAAAAAAGTTTGCATGTAGGACACTTGTTTGATGTTTGATTATGCTTGCATAATGCCGCCTTTTTTTGATGAGTCACCTCGGTGACTGTTTGGTGGTGCAGTATGCAGCTGATATTCTCCGAATGCAGTTTTATTGCAAAGCTCAGTCACCCATGACGGCAAATCCCTTGAAAAAGCAAGTCGTTTCCGCGAGTACGTAGTCTTTATTCGATTAACTTACCATTACATATAAAACTAAAATAAGCAACTTATAGGAAAATGATAAGTAACAATGATCGACTTACAGGGCGAGCTTCAGGTTTAGGAGAATTCCTAAGCCTGCTTTACAAGCTGACCATGAAAACCCTTTATTGTCCAACGTTCCCAATTTTTATTTATTTTTTTAACAAATATATAATTCGTATTTTTGAAATATTTTTGACATGTGATACCCTAAAACTTCAAACTTTTCTGCACGTATTCTTTCAAGAGTGTAATTAGACCTGTTCACTTGTTATAAATTTTTAAACGTTGACAATTTTGATTGATGCACATCATAGATTAGAGATTATTATATTATATATAGATATCCGTCTCCTGCTTTATCGACCTAACTGTTTTTTTAATTGTGACTCCAGCTGTTAAGGGCGCTAGTATTGCAAATACAGAAATTTGGCGGAATATTTAAAATGTAAATGTAAATATGGCGTATTGATGTTGCCTATACGATGTAGAATTGTTTTCCGAGAAATAGGATTTCACATGTAAAAATAAGTAATTTCGATTATTTCCTCTCCTAACGATTTTACGACAAAATAGTTAGTTAGGAGAGGAAATAATAATTGAGATTCCTTATTTTTACATATGTGTGATTCTAAGATTTTCATTGCTGGCAAAAATAAATATCTTAGGTTGAATTAATTTAAATGAAATAAGAATCACAGGGATAAAATAAGCCATGGTTTCAAGCAAGGTACCTATATTATAAATATAAACTTATTTAATCCAAATACAATGCAAATACATTGTCATAAATTTTCAATATTCACAATTAAAGATGTTTTAATATAATAATAACTTTATTCATTTAGTTACAGTAACAGTTATAATTTACAGTTACTGTTATTTTTATGTATTTTTATATTATAATTAAAGTTATATTTATGATTTCGAAAACTCAACTTGTTATCCTACCAGTAAAAGTATATTAATAACTTAGTAAATTAAATTAGTAAATAACAACTGAATTTAAAAAGTTTGGTCCCTAAGTTATAATGACTTCCAGTTTGTTCTAATCCATACGAAAATTTAATTAAAACTTAATTCTGAAAACAAAATTACAAAACTAAAAAGAGCTTTGTGACACACTGTAAATATGGATATATGAAGAAAAAGAAAACATTCAAACTTATTAATCAACGCATGCGTGCATTTCAAAAACATTGTTCCCAATCTAACAAAGACAGCGAGTGTGTATTTCACACATCAATTAAAATGTAAGTGCACAGTAAACAGGTAAGTTCAAGTCTTTGAAATCAACGATTTTTTAACTTTAAGTTTTACTCTCATCACCATATTTGCTAATTTTTATGTAAGCGATGACAGTTTTAAATACACAATTAAGAAAATAAAAGTACATAGAATGAAAATAAATTAAATTAATTGTTTTAAACTTGTAATTTTTTTATGTTTTACTTTGTTTTGATTATATTTTTTGACAGCCATTTGCTTAACACAATCATTCATATTTCTTTGATCCTGGCCTTTCAATATCTTATTAACATTATCTATCCAGACGTAGATATAAAATTCAACCAAAATATTTAAAAATGTTTCTTTTAAATTATGTTCATTGCACATCCAATTAACTTCATGTAAAACAAATTTCCTTAATTTTAATTTCAATTTTGCAGCGACATTAGTCGTTGAAGATAATTTTGGTAAAAAAAATGCATAGTCTCACAGGATTTACCAAATAAATCCCTAAATTTTGGATTAGCATTAACCAACGCTCGAGGATTGTATGCCCGAGCTTCAGTTAAAGAATTTCGATCTTCACCTACCAAATTACCCCTACATGTAGGGCAATTAATATTTTTGAATAATTTTTTGGCCAAAAAGCCTGCTAAATATGAATTAAGGTCGACGGTTAGTGATGTAGATCTTCCTCTTGGAACAAAAAGATCTTCTTTTACTACTTCTTCAATGTGCACAAGAACATTCACTCCATCATCTTCTTCAATTTTACTTTCCAAGAAGTTTCCAAGAAGTTTTACCAGTATTTTTGCAAGCCGGTATGCAACAGTAGAAGACAGGCGGCATTATGACAAGATCACCTCGATCAAAGTACAAAAAGTCACGAAATTTAAATTTAAAACAACACCAACTAAACACCAATACACTAATACCATACACAACGTTCAAATTGAATAAACGGTAAACTGATAACTAAACTACCGGAAAAAGTTCAGAAATGTTAAGAAAAAACCTTATGCAATGCAAATGGAGACTTGTCAGAAAAACGTTTGTTTGTTGCAAACTTGATCCAAATGTTTATTAAATAATATATAAAAAGTGAGCAAATAGAAATCAGATTAGAGTAGGCGCTGCAAAGAAAATGTATGTCTGTGATTAACTGAATTAATTAATGTATTACATTCATGGACTGTCAAATTTATTGACTTTTTATTTAATCACAGACATACATTTTCTTTGCACCGCCTGCTCTAATCTGATTTTTATTTGCTCACAGGTTATTAATAAATGCAATATTAACATATTTCAAAAGTTTAATCTTTTCTTTATTTTTCTCTAATATTCGTTAATTTTTTTCAGTAGTTTATAATAATGCAAGCGAAGAGATGATTTACCACGCTGAAATACGTTTACGACCGTACAATAACGACTTATACCGATGTTTAATTTTAGGCGGTAATCTTGATGCATGACAGCGCCTCTTATATCTGGAGTCAACACTACAATAACCGATTGACAGGTATCCATAACAGTGCACACTCCCTGATGCACATGTTCGAAATTTTCTTCTTCACTATTTTCATTATATTTGGACCTTAACGTCAGAAATACTCCAAAGTTTATCTTGCAATAATCAGTTTCAGTAAATTCGAAAACGCCTTTTGGCATGTTGCGAAACAATTTGATGTTCCCAATTTGGGACACTTCGGGTACCTAAATACCGGAGTCGGTGATTCATGTATTTTGCTGGGTGCAATTTTGAATAATTCATGCCTTGCATCGGTCTAAGCAAGGTCAGACAATCATGGGTGTTATTTGAACCATCTACGACCCTCCAAGTGAAGATAGAATTCACGTTATTCTAAGATTTGCTCACATGACGTTACATCGTGTGGAACAGTACAAGTCATTCATCGACAGTTTCAGTGTATTCGTAAACACTTACATTGCGACATTGTGCTTTTACGGTGGTAAAAGGCGAGGCTGGCAACCAAGATATTGACAGTGACGAAGAAGAGATAGACGATGATATATTTGAAAAGAAATTTATACCTCGAGAAGTGTCTGGACAAACACAAATTCACGAAATTGATTCCAGTGAGGATGAATGCGATGGAGAGATGATGTTGTCGAAAGAACGAAAAAAAAATTGAAAATATTGGCATTACCACAACAACAGCTGAAATTGGAAAAGTAAAAGGAGAACACGTTGGAAAATCAGAGTATGAGACTTGAAACAAACTTGTTTGCCAAAAGAGATAAAAATCAGCACAATTTTATGATGGTTACTGAAGAAGATATTTGTCAATTCTTGGGTATGTTTTTGATCAGCGGCTATCATAGTGTTCTTAAAGAAAATGACTTTTAGGCGACAGCTGAAGACATGGAAGTTTCAATTTTTTCTAAAACAATGAGTAGGGAATCTTTCAAATCCATAAAACATTATTTCCATGTTGCTGATAACAGAGAACTGACGAATTCGAAAATTGCTACGGTGTCAAAACTTGTCAAAACATGTTATCAGTTGAAGATCCAATACAACATGTAGTTTTCTTCGACAATTTTTGTGAATAAAATTATCAAATTGAAATTAAAAGAAAAACCAAACTAAATATTTTTTTAGAATTGAAATTATATGTACTAAGAGGGCCCAACGTTCCCAAAATGGGAACATAGGTTTTCAAAATAATCAAACGTTGTAAAAAATCAGTTATCATGGATTTGAGTTCTATGCGACTCGGTATGATAAGTTCTTGAATGTCCTGGCAAGCAGACTTAGTACGGAAAAGTAGAAAAGAAGATATCTCGGGATTTAACTTAAGTTAATGGTTAATAGGTTCTTCAGAGATGTACGTCAAATCCAAACTTATCTGATCCACAGCTGCACCCCAATCAGAAGGTTTAAAGGATTTATAAAGCTGAGTATCATCAGCGAATAAATGTACGTTGCAATATTTAAGGTGTTTAAATATACAGTATGTTCCCGGATTGAGTTTACAATACGTATAGTGGACCAAACATTTCTGAATTAAGATTAAGAAGTTCAGGCCTGCTTGGCGTGAAATGAATTTGCGCTAAATTTGACGCCGAAAGTCTTCAAGGTGGCGGAATTAACGCAAGAAGAAGTAAAATCTGCGTAGGTAAAGTGGTCTTCCTTTTGAATTTAGGAGAAAAATTTAGTAAGATAAAATTATTCTCATTTCAAATTAGGGAGATATACCAAATTTCAACATCCTAGAAAAAAGAATTGAATTATGTATTAATAGTGGTTACATTAAGTTTGATTACACACTGTATAGGGTACTGCAAATATTTTTGTCAAAATGTTGCCAATTAACTAGCACGAACGGATTTCTTTTCTTTATTAAACCACCCAGTGTACGCATTAATGTGAAATTAGTTTATTTTTGGTTTCCTGTGGCGCGCCCGCCACGATTTGCATAATTTCAATTGGCGCTCGTTTTTATTATCCACACAGAGCTTCGCGGTGCAAGCAGCAAACAAGCTCCACATTCTTCGCTCTTCCGGAGGAACGCAATATCAAATTCATATTACCGTCACAAGAATAACAATGAAGTTTATCAAAGCCGGAGCTCAGGGGGAGGGAGGGGCGGTTTCGCCGCCGCAAGTAAACGCTGTCTGCTCCCGCCGAGGAATTATTATAATTGTGGTTCCTCCTGCTGTAATTACTGCTAATAGTTCGCAACTCTTAGTGGCCCAAACATAACTACCTTGTACCTACATACCTTCCTGAATTTCCAAATCCTCATATATTCAACCACTATCTGATACATATTAAATTAACTGAACCATTGTAAAACGAACACTGCAATAATACCTTGAATTGCAAATGAACCCTGCTGCATACAGGATATACCTAGCTGAATGGTGTAATTATTATTAAATTAAAGTAGAACGAAAAATGTACTGAAACTAAAAGATTTATTACAGGTAAATCTTCGCACTATAATAAATAATACGTATAAGTTGTGAGGTGCAATAAGTAATAAAATCATGAACTAGTCTAAGTAAAAGAACTTTGAACCGTGGACTTCATGAAGCGTAAGCTCCACTGTTAAATTGCTCCGATGCACGAAGAAGAGAACTGTTATCCGCGGAGTGTCAACGTTTTTTTTCTAAATCTTTGAACAAGTTCGCCGTATTAAAAGCATTAAAATGAGTAATATTCCCAGAGCACAGTGCGTTATTCTGAGCTGGCGTGCAGTATGCAATCATTGACGGCTCTTGGCTTAAGCTGCCATTAAATTACCATTATCGTTACGCGCACACCGAGACCCAAGGGCATACAACTCACGATATACCGACGAAAAGCGAACGCCCAAGAAACAAGAAAAAGAAAACGCGGAATGACAAACGGTCGCAGACGACTAATATGGAAGGCGAACGAAGAATAAGGCAGAGAAAATTGCCAATGCCCGGAAAAAATTTCTATCACGATTATGCTATTATATGGAGGTTTCACTTGATGCGTGTCTAGAATGAACTATGGGTCATACCATAAGTACTGTTGTAGTTTGAGGGTGATAAATAAACAATCATTTCAATCAATCGTTGTAGACTGATTAAAGAACAATTATTAGTACCTTGAATGGGGGGGGGGGGGTCCTTTTTAATTTAAAATCGACGCCGGATAAGAGAAAATTGACCGAATGGGCATTTAGTTCGCACGCTGACGCGCGACGACGTTCCCGTGTAATTTTATGGACCGCACGATTTTAATGCGCCTGTACCTACCTATCTACTTACGTTAACTGCGCGTAACTTCGTAAACGCGAGGTATGGGAAAATTCCACGTTAACTTGAAAATCGCGTACTTCCTTGCAGCTTGGATGCCTTGGACTAAAAATACAAATTGTTCTTCGAGAGCTAATTAAACGTACAGGAGCTGGTTAACGATAATTAAGTTGAAGTGCAGTAATTATAAATGCCAGGCGAGATAATACTAATCTATCACACTTTTTTTTGACAATCTACATTATTCAAAATAAGCCAAAGCAATATATGGGGTGAGAAACAAAAGTTTTCGTTTTAGCCCCTGAGTTTAGCCACCTAGGTCCACGGGCCTCCTATCAGTAGGTACCTCAGTACTCAGTAGTCTCAGTAGATAGATTGTTGAGCAACCAATAGGAAAAATCCAGAAGGACACAATGCATACATTGGCTTAATAAATAGTAATCAAAATCAAACGACATAAATAAATACATAAGAATAAATATAAGACCATATAAAGTATGTGAACAATAATGTTTCAGAACAGATAACAATGTAGAAAGTATTAAGAGTTATTATAAATACTACTTTATATAACTGGAGTATTAACAGTAGCTTCAAAGTGCGTCAAAGGAATCATAAGAGTGATCTTGTTAATTAGAGAACACATCCTGTATATTAGAGATTTAATTAATAAGTTGGTACACGGATTAGGTAAATAAAAGGTCTCATGCGATCTAGAATTAAATGTAGGTACTTTAAAATTTAATCAGCTAAGGAGATTAGGAGAATTAACATGATTAAGTAATTTATAAATAAATTTAAGAGTGGTAGTATTTCGTCTGAATTCAAGCGTATGAAGATGAAATCGTTCCAAAAGAATATTCTGGTTAACACCTTGTGGAGGATACAACATCTATTTTCTAACACAAGTATTTCAAAAACTTTCTTTGGATATTTTCCAGTGCATTCATGTGGATCGTAAAATAGGGACTCCAAACAGGTGATGCGATTTCGAGTTTTGAACGAACTAAAGGCTCATAAAGTCTTAATAGTGAAAAAGGGTTTGTATTCCGATAAATGAATCCTAGCTTTTTATGATATGAGGAAATAATGGTAATTAATATGTCTGTTAAAAGTTAAGTGAAAATCGAATATAACACCAAGGTCAGGATGAGAATTAACTGTAGCTAATTCTTCATCATCACGATAAGAATAATTGAAATAGAAGGGACTTTGTTTTTCTTGGTGAAAGACATAACTATGCATTTTGCTAAATTTAAGTCCAATTTATTCTCATGACACCAAGAAGCCAAAGCACAAAAATCGTTTTGCAAGGATAGACTGTTATGGATAGAAGAAATGTTACTGTACAGTTTAAGATCATCTGCAAAAAGAAGTTTATGTCCAGAAATTTCCAATGCAATAATTGTGTTAAATAGTGAGGACCTAGGACGGATCCTTGAGGGACCCCCGATGTTGCTGGATAAACATAAGATTTAAAACCGTTATATTCAATAATAATAATAATAATAATAATATATTTATTAATCTATTAGATCTGCATTACAGATATTAGACACATACGTCAACAAAGGGTACTTAGGTAGCTAACTACATGCTAATTACATATGATCAAAATATTCTTTGATAGTGTAGAACGCTTTGTCCCAGAGAAAGGATTTTAGTTTTTGTTTAAAACTATATATGTATATTACTAACATTCTTTAGTGCATCGGGTAGCCTATTATAGATTTTCATACCTGCATACAGAGGCGCTTTTTCAAATTTTGAAGTTCTCTGAGCAATGGTTATTATCTTCTTTTGATGCCTTGTATGATAATCGTGATAGTGAGAGTTTAATGGAAATTTATTGATGTTTTGATATACAGTGCGCGACACTTAATTACTCTCACACGTTGAGTGGTGAAATTTTGTTCAAAAATCACTGTTTTGGTTCTTAGAATCAGGCATGGAGTTAGATTATACACTTTCAATATCTATGCAAAAGTTTGCCTCATAATTTCGACTCCTTCAATTCTGGGCAATTTCTTAAAGTTAAATTGTTATTTCCATCGCGACACTTGATTACTGTCACTACCTTTTTTTAATCAACGTTAGCAGATAGTCATACAACAAATGGAAATTACGTTGCTTAGCAACGAGTCAACAATTGTTCGACAATAGTTGTCACGTTGTAACAGTATGGGTCGTGGAAAAACTTTATCTGCCGAAGAAAGAGGAAGAATCCAAAGTTTTCACCAAGAACGCTACTCCAATCGAGAAATCGCCAGAAAAATAGGACGAAGCACGTAGGTAATTAATGCTTACCTAAAAGACAGAGAAAATTATGGTAAAAATCGGCGAGGTCGCATTGCAACGGCAACAACTGCAAGGGAGCGTCGTGCGATTATAAGACTAGCATCAAATTCTTGTGCTACAGCTAGGCAGATTAGGGGAAGAGTCGGAAGTGATGCCTCCGTACGAACCATCTAAAGAGTAATAAAGAAATGCCCACACTTAAAACGAAAAAAAATGCGCAAGAAACCTCTCCTGCTGGAGCATCATCGGCGGACCCGATTAGAATTTTCTCGCAATCATCGTGATTGGGCAGAGGAGTGGAAAAGTGTTGTTTTCAGTGACGAAAAAAAGTTTAATTTGGATGGACCTGATGGCTTCCAATATTATTTTCATGATGTAAGGTTGGAAGAACGAGTCTTATCACGTCGTCATAGCCGAGCCGGATCAGTAATGGTTTGGGCGACGATTTCAAGTCGAGGACAAGTGAGGCTAGAAATTCTGGAAGGGAGACAGACTGCTCAAAAGTACCTAGACTTGCTCCAGAGACAAGTTGAAAACATTGCAGCGTTATTTCCCGATCAACAATGGACATTTCAGCACGACAATGCGCCAATTCACACGGCAAGAATAATCAACACATGGTTGAATGAGAACAATATCGACGTTCTGGAGTGGCCCGCTCTTTCCCCCGACTTGAATATCATAGAAAATTTATGGGGTTGGATGACCAAAAAAGTCTATGGGGAAGGACGACAGTTCAACACCAGAGAGGAACTAATGGTAACCATAAGAACATCCTGGGAAGCAATTCCAATCAACTTATTAAATAGTTTATTTAATTCATTACCTCATCGCTTGTTAGCCGTTATTGAGAAACGAGGGGGTCATACTCGATATTAAAATAAATAAGAGTTGATTTATTAATTTTTTTTTTGTTTTATTTAGTGTGAGAGTAATCAAGTGTCGTTTAGGAAATAACCATCGTACTGGAAAAAAATTCTCAAAAGTTAGTTTTTGAAATTTTTCATTCAAACTGGTGCCTAAACTTGTTGAAAATGCCTAATTCAACTATCTTGCTAGTCCTAATAACCAAAACGTTGGTTTATTAAAAGAATGGCGTCAGCTGTGGAGTGAGAGTAATCAAGTGTCGCGCACTGTACATAAGTACAGCAATTAAGAATGTAAACACATGCAACAGTCAAAATTTTGTTTTCAATGAACACAACTTTGCATGATTGTCGCCTATTTAAGTCAAAAATAATTCTAATTGCATGTTTTTGCAGTTTAAACACCCTACTTATCTCAGACGAATCTCCCCAAAGTATAATACCATATCTTATATGTGAATAGAGCATGGCGTAGTAAGCTTGCAAGGGTTCACTCCTACTTACAGTGCTTTTTAATCTCCTTAGAGCAAAGCATGAGTTGGACAGGTTTTTACAAATTTCATTCACATGCATCAGCCAGTTCAAATTGTTATCTATATGAAAGCCTAGAAACTTAACATTATTAACTAAAGCGAAATCAGAAAGACACACATGGTGTTGGGCTCAAAGAACACATATTGTGTTTTATCCTTGTTTAACAATAATTGATTTTGATGACACCAATCAGAAAGTGCCTTTACAGTGTCCCGTGCTACACGCTGCAGCTCCGCAGTGTCCTGCGCTGAGACCACTATGGAGATGTCATCTGCATAATTTACAATGATGCCATTCTTAATATGTATTGGTAAGTCGTTCATAAACATACTGAAGATCAGCGGTCCCAGTACAGAACCCTGCGGCACTCCAAAGGAAACGCTAAATTCTCCGGAAAGTGAACATCGACCGAAACCAAAGTTCTTCTGTCGTTAAGAAAGGAATCAATCCAATTTAGAGGTACTCCTCTAGCTATTACCAGCTGGAGATCTAAACTGTCAAATGCCTTGAACATATCAAAAAACAACCCCAAGACATTTTCTTTCTGATCAACTTTGGTGTAAATATAATTCAGCAGTTTCCGTCGACCGCCCACTCCTGAAACCGTGCTGGCAATCGCTAACAATATTGAATTTCGCTAGAAATGCGTTCAGTTTATCACACATTATTTTTTCAAGAACTTTCGAAAAAGCACTAAGCAGAGTTATTGGTCTGTAATTAGTACGTAATTATTTGCAAATTGTTTCCGATCATGTAAATAGGATTTAAGGAGATGAATGGCTGAGAGATCAAAACCAAAATGATGATGTTTAGAAATCATGAGTGATTGATCAAGCTTATCAAAGGCCTTTGCCATATCGGTATAAATAACGTCAACTTGTATGTTATTATCCTTGTTATGAGATATGAAGTCAGTGATAACTGTAAGATTAGAAACTGTTGATCGTTTGCTCACGAAGCCATGTTGATCAGATGAGAGAATGCTATGAGTTTGATTACATATAGAGTGATAAATAATATACTCAAAAATTTTACTAAAATTAGAAATGATCGCAATGGATCTATAATTTTTTATATTTGGTCGGTCATTACTTTTAAATACTGGAGAAATTTTTGAAGTTTTCCATTGGCCAGGAAAGACGGTTAAGCTTAAGCATAAATTGAAAATCTTTTTATAAAAATGAAGCTTCAAACTCAAAAGGAAGCGAAATTCGCGACGAAGATTAAACTTAAATTCTAGAGGCGCCATCTGTGCAAATTTTTTTAAAACCATAAAGTGCGTGAGTAAAGAAATACAGGTTCCTGTAACAGCATCTCCTTGAATATTTTTAATATTCATCTAATATTTTGGTTTCGTTAAGAGACATAAGAGACACAGCGGGAACTACAGACTTCATTTTGGTCGACTTTAAACGTATGAGATATTTTGCAATTTGAACGAATTTATATATCAGTGGTGCCATCTATGAAAATTTTCCTAAACTATGTATGTTTTGCGAGCAATCTTGTAATTTGTCGCATGAAACTTAAGATTTTCAGTTTGTAGAATGTCTTACAAGCAGGCAAGCCTTAAATTCAAAAGGAAGCGAAATTAATTAGAAATTAAATTCCAGTGGCGCCATCTATGTAAATCTTCTCGAACCATATTTTTTTACTGAAAGTTTCAAGTTCGCGCAAAGGTTCAAATTCAAGAGGAAAGAGAAATTCGTTTAGAAAATGTAATTACAATGGTGCCAACTGTAAAATTTTTCTTGCGCTATGATCGTTTGAGCAATTTTTGTTTAAATTGACGAGGTTTTCGTAACTCGTAACGACTTTTGACATTTTCGACCAATTTCATCAGCCTTTGCGCAACGAAATTCTGCTTACGTTAAAGTGGCGCCCTCGATGAATATTTACTTAAACTATGATTCCAACGCTGTCACGTGACGTATTGCATAGAGCTTCACAATTAAAAGGGCGTGAAATTCGTTCAAAAATTGACAGATTCTATGAATCTTTTAAGAAAATACTCCCATATCACTTTATTATTATTAAAAATAGTAAGTTTTGTAGTAGGGCCATCTATTGTTGAGAAACAGGAACCGACAAAAAAATTAAGAAAATCTATAAATTTATCAAAAATAACACAAAAATTTTAAAAATAGCAAAAATTTTAAAAATCTCTTTAAATAAACAAAATTTTCTAAAATTCAGAATTGACAGTTGCGTAATTCTTGTAAAATAATACAAAAGACGATCGACAAATTTATAAAATTTAATAAAATAATAAAAATAAAAAAAATCTCATTAAATAAACAAAACTGGTTCAACTAAAATTCAGAATTAACAATTAAATAAAACAAAAGACGATCGACAAATTTATAAAATTTAAAAAAATTAACGAAAATTTTAAAAAATTCTCATGAAATAAACAAAACTGGGTCCAAATTATTTTAAACGTTTGACAGTTATTGTGCAATTATTGACGCAAAATAAAACAAAAGACGATCGATAAATAAATAAAGAAAATTTATAAATTTAACAAAAATGGCACAAAAATAAAAAAATAGCAAAAATGTAAAAAATCTATTTAAATAAACAAAACTTTCTAAAATTCAGAATTGACAGTTGCGTAATTCTTGTAAAATAAAACAAAAGACGATCGACAAATTTATAAAATTTAATAAAATAACAAAAATAAAAAAAAGTCTCATTAAATAAACAAAACTGGTTCGACTAAAATTCAGAATTAACAATTAAAATAAAACAAAAGACGATCGACAAATTTATAAATTTTAAAAAAATTGACGAAATTTTAAAAAAATTCTCATGAAATAAGCAAAACTGGGTCCAAATTATTTTAAAACGTTTGACAGTTATTGTGCAATTTTTTACGCAAAGTAAAACAAAAGACGATCGACAAAAAGTAAAGAAAATTTATAAATTTAACAAAAATGACACAAAAATAAAAAAAATAGCAAAAATTTAAAAAATCTCTTTAAATAAACAAAACTTTCTAAAATTCAGAATTGACAGTTGTGTAATTCTTGTAAAATAAAACAAAAGACGATCGACAAATTTATAAAACTAAAAAAAATAGCAAAAATAAAAAAATTCTCATTAAATAAACAAAACTGGTTCGACTTTCTAAAATTCAGAATTAAGAATTGTGCAATTTTTAAAAATTGAAAAATTCTCGTTAAATAAACAAAACTTTCTAGAATTAAGATTTGACAATTGCGTAAAGTTGGCAGCACTGATCGGCAATGTGGATTTGGCGGTTAGTTAGTTACTTTCGTTTTTGCCGGCTTCCGGCTTTGGTGATTTCTTTGTTGCCAATAGTAAAGCTGCAACATCACTAACAAGACGTCAGTCAAAAATTTAAAAATTAATGTTTTTTTTTTCTTGAAAATACCCATTTTTACCCACACCTTTCTTTTACCCGGAAGGTTACTTAAATTACCAGTAATTCGGGTAATTGCCCGCACATTGGCAACCCTGCTGTGCAGTGCTGTAAATGAGCGGGTCATTTAAACTATGGTACATCTCCGGAAAGCATCGCTCCATACGATGATGTATTGCTATAGGGTGGGGGGCGTATCCTGGGGGCTGTCACTTATACTTCTGAAGTTGATCGCTTGCCTTCGTCCGGGGCTTCACCGTTTCGCATTCACGGTATTTAAAAGTTGATGAAATGAATTATCAACGAAAGTCTCTTTTTTCTTTCTTATATTCCTCTGGTATTACACTAATTTAAATGTTACGTCTTAACACAAACAACGGACGAACAAAAATTCTGGAGCAATCTTTTACAAAAAAAAAACTTGGAATGCCATCTGGGCCAGAAGTCAGTTTATTTTGTAACATACTGATAGGCCTTAGGACATCATTTTCATTAACCAACGGTAGAGAAATAGCTGGATGAAGTAAGTGTGATGTTGAATTATCGTGAGCGATAGATGAATGGGCAAGAATACTCTGAAAATAATTTGCAAAGGAATTTACAATATCTTGGAGATTGTCTATTTGTTCATCATCGTAAAGCATAAGACCAGATTTTCTAGCAGCATTGGTCTGAATGAAAAAATGTTGTTACAGTATGTGAAACTTAATTGATTACACCCTGTATTGAAGACAGTGAATAAATTTGCAATGTTTTCCACTTATTAAAAAGAAAAAAAAGAAGTAAACCGCCAACAATAATAAATTAAACATTAGTTGGTAAACAATCTGGGCGAGTTAGCAATAAATTAATCAGATGTAATAAAAACGATAATTACCGGCCGAAGAATGACAGCGTATTTTATCGGAAAACAAGCAATAACACAGGCAGCAATTCCGAAGTCATTAAGTTCCCGATTAATTACTGATGCGAATGCGTGATTATCAGATGCAAAAATGGGGGAATTATTTCAGTAAGCGCAATTACAGCAAGTTGCCCCGGGCGCTTCACACATTGTTGTTTGTAGTGTTCGGAGCCCGTGTGTGTGTACGTATCCATAAATAATTGATAAATCACAACGCGTCGATGTTGTTGCCGATACTCGGGCATCACTCGATATAACAATTAATTAATTGAAACGCAATATTCGATTAAAATTAGAACGAATTGAATTGCGCTTGATTTTCTTAAGCGGGGGGATACGAATGCTCGGCGGTTAACAGGTGCATTTTTTTCTTCTTCTTCTTTTTAAGTTTGCAAGAGAGCAATCAAATCTTTACACGTTACGGAAGCTATAATTTTTGCGTCTGTGTGGTCGGTACTAATGAGATAATTGCCGGGGCCTTTTAGCTTTCCTTTTCTTCAAAACTTCTTTCAATTATCTGGAACAGGCAGGAAAGAAATCGAATCGCGTTATCTGCGTAGATATAACATAAAAAAAATTGTTTTTAATTTCCAAATATTACCACAGATCTTCAGCAAATTACTTTTCGGATTTGTTCTTCTTAAATTAAAAATGAAGAAATTTTTGTTTGATTTACATGTACGGTTGTCGCCTAAAAAAACTGTTTCAACAAATTTATAATGTAACAGTATTTTCTTTAATTTTCATTAATGTGTAGAAAGAGAGAAATGCTACCTCATTTAAATAAATTAGAAAACACTTAATTTTTGAATGGTTAACACAATACCTGAATGATCCATTTGAAACTATAAAATTTCATGGATTACATTTTATTAATTTTAAGCCTTGTACCAGTTTTATTCGGCGGTAACCGTACATGTAGGATAATTTTTTTTTTGTTAAACAATTTCGACTAATAGCAAAGTCAGAGGACGGAATTACAATAATCATTCACTCACCCTTCGGTTAGATTTCTCTTTCCCTGCTTTCTTTCTCTCTTTCTGGACCACTGCGGAGCTGAGGGTAAACGTCTTAACATCTGGGCTTCGCTTTCCGATTCGATAAGGATGTCATGCAAAATTACAAATAACCATTTACGAGTATCTACTCGAGAGTATTGAACATTTTACTCACCGGGGCCCCCTCCCGGCCCCGCCCACTTCAGCGGCGAAACTAGATGCGGAAGCTCCCTGCTGGGATGCGAACTCACGGAGAAGGTATCCTCGAATGTCCATCTTCGTAATTCGCATGCATAACGACGAACCCCAGGTGGATATGAGCATACCTTGCCTTCCGAGCGCACGTTCTCAGAATCATTGGTGCTACTGCCTCCCACAGTGATTTTTGTTACCGATCAACAAAGAATCAGGAATATAATCTGCAATTTTAGCAAAAGATTGTGAAATAGAACACAATTTTGAAATTAAAATTATGAAATTGACATTTTAGAAAAAGATATCTCATTTCAAGAAACACTTTCAAATTTAATACTACAACATATTACCTACTAATGAATTTTCAACACGATCACAAAATTATTTTAAAAAATCCTTTAAACATATGATATGTATCTACCGGTCACGCCGGATATTTAACGCGGGGTATGATAATGGAAAAATTAAGTAATTAATAAATCAGAAGTTTTGTTTCAATCTTTTATTATTAAATAAAATTTATAGTTTAAGTTAACAGGGTTTCGATCCAAAAATTAGTAGGTATACCTTCTTTAATTTGCTGAGCTTTCGCTAATATCTTAAGTGTGGTATTTCAGCTACAGTTTAAATTTAATCTTCAGTTTATATTCATAGGAACAATTGTTCTTATAATTGTTACTGTGGTAATAAACTAACGGTTAAAGTTAAACTGTTACTGAAATACCGGGCCTAAGAGCTTTATCAGAGCACTACAAAATATTGGTTACAATTTTTAATTACAATTAAATAATTTTAAAAAATTGCTCTAACATATATACAAAAGAATTTTAATAAGT
Source organism: Dorcus parallelipipedus (assembly GCA_958336345.1). NCBI lineage: Eukaryota > Metazoa > Arthropoda > Insecta > Coleoptera > Lucanidae > Dorcus > Dorcus parallelipipedus. The sequence goes on from OY284482.1 coordinate 33,491,358, forward strand.
TATACTTACTAATCTTTTCATCTCTCGTTTCGAAGAAATTTTTTTCTTATTTTGTGTGACAAAATAAATTTATTTATAATATCAAGGTTAATATACACGGTGATTCAGAATTGTCTCCCGATATCTTCAGGATGAACAGAACATCGAAAAATAAGGTCATCTTTTTATATAATTCTTTTTCCAAAAGTCAATAATAAGGGATAATCCCCTGAAAGAGGGATGAAACGTATTTTTCTTTTGGCAATATCTTTTGGATCCTTTAAGTTGTCAAACTAATATTTGATACTCAGATATAAGGCACCTAACTGGGTATTTACAACGTATTTGTCAGATCCACCCTCCTTTTTAAGGGGTAGTTTGAGGGGATGATCTTCGGTACTGTATAGTAACGTAATGCAATAGGTGCATGCTAACTTTTAAACCTCAATTACTCGAAAACGGTTCGGTTTATCGAAATGCAACAAGAGAGCCTTTTTGTGCCAAATAATCTAAAGAATATTCTCTTTTGATGTAATATGTAAAAAATAAAAAATTGGGGATAAAATACCGAAAAGTCACCCCCTAAAACTACTCTTTAAAAAGGAGAGAGCCTTATACTTGAGTTTAAAATATTAGTTTAATAATTTAAAGGATATTGCCAATAAAACAACGTTTTTCATCCCCCTTTCAAGGCTTATAACTCCCTTATTATTCACTTTTGGAAACAAATTTATATTAAAAGGTTACCTTATTTTTTAATGTTCTATTCACTCTAAAGATATCGGGAGACAATTCTGAATCACTGTGTAGATTTATTCCAACAGATTGTTTGTGAAATTAACATTATTTGAATTATTATTGAATTATTATATTCTAAGTTACTTGGATGCCTTAAGGATTCAGAGAGTTCAAAACAGTTGCATGAGGCTCATTTGTGGGGTGAGGCGTAGACAACACATTTCTAACAAACTCATTGATCTGAGATGGCTTAATATGAAAAACAGAAGATATCTACATTCTGCTCAGTTTTTCCATAAAATTTTAATATACAAAAGTCCACCTTACTTATATGATAAAATTCCGGACGGATGTTCATAACATTAACATCAGGAGTCGGGGTTTACTATCTATTCCTAAACACAGACTAGAATTCTTTAAGCGTTCTTATAGTTACCAAATTGTTAATGTTATGAACGACCTTCCTCCGGATCTCTTGGAATTACGACCTACCAGCTTTGCTAAAAAATTGAAAAAAATCCTCCTTCACGACCAAAACGCACTAATATAGTCTAAATAAGTAATAACTTTCATTTTTAATTACTACAACTACAGGCTTCCTAAATCTTAAATCTTTGCATTTTGATAATTACATATATAAATGTATTTCTTTTGCGCTTTTTGTTTCTTTTCTTTATCTCGGTGTCTTAGCTACACCGGCCTGAGCCCAGTCAACACCAAGTCATGACCGTTCTTGAAAGCACAAGGCAATTCACCTGGTCAGGTATACAGCTAGTTGTGTCTCCGGCATTTACTACTCACGCCTCTGCAGTTGGCGGATAAAGTCAAATGCTGTGTGCAGGTGGAGTGATCCCCTACTCTCTCCTACTATCGGCGAATACAGAACGATCACCTTTATGATTGAATGCCCAATCTCTTGCTCTTTGTCCGAGCCATCAGCGGACACTGCGAGATTGGCACCTTACTCTACCTCAGACTATCATCTATCATCAGCAAGCCTCAATTCTTGCACAACTCCTTCATCACATGTCATTGCAATTCATTACAACACTCGCGAGCCCGTCTGCGTAATTAGCGCAACTTTATCAACACGTTTACCACTCAAACCCCGCCCGGAGACTAACTGCCCGCATCTTTTTTCTCCTTCCATCCCTCTGCCTGAGACGTACCCCGTATCATATTCCCAAACCATAAGATAAAATAAAGAAACGTGCCCGTGTTTTACGGATACATTAAGAATGCGTAAAGTTTCTTAAATTCTAAGTCTGACAAATTATACAACGACAACATACATGTTTTAAATTTAAGCATCAAATGTGATTTGAGTGACTGTAAAATATTAATACGTGACGTGCACTTGTGATGATATACAGGTGTGTTTGTGTGTGTAAGTTTGAAAACTATAATAAGGAGCGATCGATAGTTCCATTTCGTATAATATTTCTGCAGAAGCAATTTCGAACGGTTATAGTTGTTAAATAGGTACATTTTATTATTTACGTACGTTTCTCATCACGGAAGCTAAGTACATAGTAGCCGCAACTTGAGTTTTTCCTGGTGTGCTTTTTTTTATTCTACGGTTGGCAAAACGGTCGGCATTTCTCTTCCAGCAACCATATATTTAAATATTTTATTTTGCTCTGCGAAATATTTTATTACACATGCAGCATTACACATTAACGGTATTTTATAGTTCTTAATCACAAATATCTTGGAAGAGCGTGATTAGTTCGTGGTAATTCGTTAGCAAGACCAAAACAAACACCGGCAGAGAGAATCGGGTACAAAGAGATTACATATATTTAGAGGCCGGCGTTGCATCCGTTGTGCGTTGATTTGAAATTTGCATTTAGCGTAATGACGTAATGATACCCTCGGATAAAACGAGCACGCCGGTGATTTATTCTGACAGGCAGAAATTAATGGAGACCCGGAAGTTCGAGAGCGTGTACGCAACGTGTCGTAACCTCTCTCGTTGTTCGTGGTGCGCGCGATCGCGAAAAAACGCCGGAGATACATTGCGTATTGCGCATAATTAATTACGGTTAAAATGTTTCCTCGTAAAAGGACACGACCGCGGCATTCGCTACACGAATAACTTAATTATAAGCCATCTGTAGGTGTTGAGTAGTCAGATGTTGAAATTACCATATATGAAAACTATACAATTTGTATTCAACAAGTTTTAAATCGTCCGGTACATTGCGAATAAATTGTTATTACCCACATAAAACTGTAATATGAGTACACAATAAAGATAAAATCTAAATTAACTTTATTTATATCGAGTCGGTGCCGGCCGATTTAATTAAAATAAACTTCTTATTTATTGAAACAAATATCTACGGACCGAATGCAAATTGAATCTTTTCTGATCACGTGATTATTTCAATCAATTTATTACAGTTACTTATTTTTAAAGAAATACGACAAGACACGCCTTAAGATAGGCAACACATTAAACAATCCAGAAGCGTTTCTTTAATTTTGTGCATAGAATCCACTTACAATTTCCTTTGCGTTCAATATTAGCAACAGTTAATGTATACTATAACACGCCGACATGTCACCTTATTTATTGACTTTTATGGACAACTAAATAACCAATAAAAACTGACAAATTAAACTTATTGCCAAATTAAATAACTAGACCGAAACCGAACCAAAAGTTTATCTGCTAAGAATTTCCAAAAGATCAACAAAGGTTTTATTACTGCAATTAGACATGCGCTACTCTATCCGTCCAGACTCGGCTACAGCTACCTGCGTTAAAGGAACTATCCTACTGACCTATTTACGTTCTGAGGACCTTTCGGAACTCCACAGTAAACTTTGCAATGTTATAATATGGCTCGTAATCGTCACTGCAACACCTGGCCTTACGTTGTTGTAACCCGGTGCTTCGGTGAATAAACTTGAGAGATTAAAGGAACTAAATACGTTTAAATAAAATGCAGAATACATAGTCAAATACCTCTTTGACACTTTTCTTAAGTAGAATGGGTTTCCTAGGCATCAGTGTTTAAAACGGATGAATTTTAAGCTAGGCGCATTACGATCAATCGTACATCGTACGATAGAAAATCGCTCGTGTGCGCTTAGCCTTAAAGTACATATATTATTTATGTATAAAATCAAAACTATTGAGTAAGAACAAACAATACAAACTTGGTATATAGGACGAACGTGGTGGTATACCTTATGTTATTGCATAATTGCCAATTAGCACTTCCTATTTGGAGAACATTCGAATAAAACACAGGCCACAGCTGTAAACAAAAGGAATTAGTATAATAATATCGTATTTGATTTATAGTTATAAGTGAGACATACCCGATCATTTGGCGGAATGATTTACAACCACCTTGCAACCATCCATTTGTTATTAAGCTGCTGAATGGAAAAGCGACGCGCCGAAGAATAAAATAATCAAAAAGTGGAAGACGCGATCGATTTATCACTCCGGATCTTTGCGGTACGGCGGAATAATAATTGTTGTCTTTAGCTGGTGCTGATGTGAGCGAACGTGTGTTTAGTCTAACGAGCTTCTCTGCCTTAATTAACAAATAAGCGATTGGGGCTTTAGAACTAATTATAAATTAAAGACTATCGTGCATAGCAAACTCTCGCCTAGCCATTACATTTTTTTAGCCCGCGAGTGTGCGAACGTTAGCTCTCGGAAAATGCAATATCCGGCGTACCTTCGAGATAAAATATTTTTATGCTACACTTTACTAAATAGATCTGATTGCTTTGAAATTGTATGTAAGCAGAATAAAGTATTTATTTCAGTACACCCTGTACAGCGTACAGCTCGAATTATTTGGGAAAAAGAAGAAGAAGAAGTGTATTTATTTGATTGTAACCCTATATATTTCTTGTGTAAATTGAAAAGTATTTTCTGACAAATGGAAATGTTTAACAGTGGAAATATAAGACGTTCCTGACCGCGGTCAAAGTTGATGGGTGAAAGACGATGCCCTTGTGTATATTCTCTCGTTGCAAAGGCAAACAACGCGCACCCCTACCGGGTAATGGATCCTGTTCTGCCGCGCCGCATTAGACAAAGTCCTGGACCCAGGACAATAAAGCAGGATGATGGGAGCAGACGGACACGACGTAATAACGAGGCCTGGCATTACGTTGCGCGCTGAATTTACGGAATGGGAGCTTTGGCTTGTGTCGTGCAGGAAACTCATTAACGGAACAGATATTGTAGTAGGAGGTAGTTAGACAGCACCGTGTTGTACGTAAATTTCGTTATCTTTTGTGTCATCGGATGACTGATTACCTGCCACTACCGCACCGGTGCAATACAAAATATTATATTAAAATCGAATCGGAAATTATAATAATACATTTCGATTATTTAGTAAACGTAAGCAAGCCATCAGTCTTGAAAATTATAAACTGTAAACGTTATACATTAACGAAATAAATATCAAATTGAACGAGCGTGTCAATTTTAAAATACCTGTTGTACTTTCCATTCAAAACAAATCGCGCGATGTTTGTGAATTAACGGGCGAAGAGGAAACCGTGCAAAAATTATTCGCGGTGCTAACACATCAATCATTTTCTTTGTGTTTTACACTAACCGTAGTAATTAACGACGTAAAAGTTGTGTATTATAAAACACCACCGTTGTTTCCACGTTAATTAAACGCGTTGAAGTCTTTGCGGTTTTTTTTTAACATCGTATTTTTCTTTCGTTGTTACGTGTGTATTTTTAATTGAGGATCATGTAAACAATTTGAAGTACATACATACTTCAGATGTAACTTTAATTATTTACATTAAGTAATTCCTATTGTTCTGAAAGCATTCATCCAGAAGGGAACTCGGTGACAAAATTCAAAATTCTTTTAGTCTTTCCTTGAAGGTTTTCAAACCAAATTTGTGCTTTTTAAAATTAGCTGTCTCCTAGATCCTTTGGAAATGTTGAAAGAATTTTGGAGAGAGACAGGGCTTGACGAAGAACCTTGACAGCCTCAGCCTTACCTTGACCAGGTGACAAATTCTGTGATGTATCTTTCCCCTTGGCTAGCAACAGTGAGATGGGGGTGGGTCTAATAAGATGTTAAATTATTAAGGGCGCCAGGACGGATCTGCCCAGCTGATAGACAAACAACCTCGTCGGTGTCCCCGAACCGATTTGATCGTGCAGAAGGCCAAAATTTACAACACGAGGATACACTTGACTCACCGGTACGTGAAGGAAGGGTAACGTAAACACGCACTTAAAGTTAACAAAATTTAAGCTTTATTGATAAACAGAAGATCGAGGTTATACAGATGTTTGTTCACAACAAGCAAAATTCAGTCAAAGATAAACTGCAAATAATCTACAGTTGTCAATTTATTTATACAATGAGATAAAATTTATATGCGCAATCTCTGCGTTCAGCCAAGAAATCGCTCTCCAAAAGGTATGTAACGATATGAAATTTTATAAATTGATATTAAATGAAACAATCGAACTCACGACTCTTTTCTGTCAAACACAGTTGCACACGACGTGAAGTTGGCGGTCACTTACAACGCCATCTGTCGTTCGTATCCAACGTTACTAAACGGGATCGAAACGGTGGACAAAAGCCGTGAATATGGCGGGACTGCGTTGTCAGGTTAGGCGTACAGGTACAGGAAATACGCTCGGCAGCGAAGGTTGAGTCGACTCGCCCTGAATCGAACTCAAGACAGGACGTCAATACTAAAGCGTGAATTAGGAGTAGAGCCAAATGTAAAATAGAACCAAAGCCTGAATAGAAAGGAAAGAACAGACTCGTCAGCGTCCAAAATGGCGTCAGACAGTTCGCACAATTTTTACCTGAGATTTGTAGTTTTCTCAAGTTTAGAATGGGCCTGAAATACCCCAAAACTCAATCGGTGGTGCACTAGGGATATTCCGGCAGGGCCGTAGATAAGCACTTCTCAATCTAATAAGCAAGGGCTGCGATAGTTTCTAGGCGGTAACATACGTCAGCACTGTACCACTTCCCGAGGAGGAATGAATTCAAGCGCGCGAAAGTGAAACGGAAATTACAACTACGCCATGAGCGATAGCCAATGACGTTCAAGGCTAGGATCATGTGGTGCTTTCAACAAATTAAAATCGCGGGGTTGCCAGATGAACTCGAAATGCAGCAGGCGATGTTTTGTTGCCACGTTTTCGTAACGGAAATTCAAGCGTAACAGAAGACCTGGATGGAGCTTAATAGGTTCTAGGAGAGAAGAAAAAGACGTTAGTCGCAGAACATCTTTTCGGAAATCTTGACTGGGTGGGAGGGACTGAGGAATACAATCGGGAGAGGGGAACCCAGAACTTAATAGATTCTAGAGGATATGGATAGGAGAAAAAGGTTACTTACGGAACATCCCTTCGGAAATCTAGCCTGGGTCGCTAGTGAAGAGAGAGCTAAGGGTGGGGTTTGGATTATTAGAGTTCACAGCTTTAAACAAAATCAACTTAGAAGAGCCGAAACCAAGCGGATCCCAGAACAGAAGAAATATCAACTTTCCGAAAATTTCAACTGGGAAGAAGGGAGAAAACCAAGGAAAAAATAAGCGACAGGAAATTTGATAAATTCTGAGAACTTATAACTTCAAACAAAGTCGGCCTCAGAAATGCCAGAACCAAGCGGATCTCGGGGCAGAAGAAATATCAATTACAGGATGTCTCTGTGAAAATTGAAGGTGGTGTAAGCAAAGAAAGAAGGAATGACGAAAGGAGAAACCAACGATTCTTGGAGATGGAACTTCAGTTGAAATTTTGGCAGGAAAAAGTTTGTAAAAAAATAATAATTAATTGAAAACTTTGGCGCGCAAAAGTATTTTCGGCAGCTCCCCCTAATGAACAACAGCTGAACTAATTCAAAACTTGGTGAGACAAATGTATCTAAAGCATCTCTCGTGGCAAGTAGCTCAATTAATTGAAATTTGGGAAAGAAAAAAGTTGATGAAAAATAATTAATTAATTCAAAATTTGGCTTGAAAAAGTACTTGTTCCTGGTGAAGATTATCTGAACTAATTCAAAATCTGGTGAGAAAATTTACCCCGTGGCATCTCTCATGGAAAGTAGCTCGAATTTATTTTACAGGAAAAAGTCTAAACGGTGCCCCATGATAGAGAAAACAATTAATTCAAAATTTGTTGCGAATTTCTTCCTCCTTCTGGTGAATAACAGCTGAACTAATTCAAAATTTGGCGGTAAAAAATTGTAATTACAATTCGGCGAGGAATAGTCCAAATTATTTAAAATTTGGCGGATTTTTTTTACATTTTTTCACAACAATACGCTGCTTACAATTTTCCAAAAAAGAAAGCAATTAATTCAACTATTTTCCACCAGATGGCACTGTAGCACCAATAGACTTTCAATTAGTTCGTTCATTTTCCAGCAGGAGGTTTTCCTCGTCACTTGAAATTAAATTATGCAGAAAGATATCTGATCTATGTAGGTACTACTGATCTATAAAGGATTCTGGACCAGCTCCCTCTGGTAAAGAGTAGTCGAACTAATTTAAAATTTGACGAGGAATAGCCATACAAGGATTGGCTTAAACATCGATTTCTTCGGAAAGTGTAACAACGCTCCATTTTACCGACTATGATGTTAATAATTTTTGTATGTGAAAGTAATTTGTTGATTGATCCCCAACATCTGCTGGAATAATATTTTGTGGCGTTAGCATTCGAAAGTAAATTGTCTTTTGAAATGTGACATTTGACACTTTCCACCAATATCAATGTAAATTATGTAGTCACGACAAAAAAAAATCTAACACCTGTTATTGAGGTGAAAAAAATTCAATGTAATCAACATTTCTATATACTTTAGAAGTATCTACAACGATCACTCTAAATATTTTAGTGACTCTCGGGTCATGGCTTCGCCATCACTGCGCTAGGAGCAGAGGGCACTGTAGAATTTGAATTAGTTTGGTTATTTTCCAGTAGGAAACTTGAAACTAAATTATGCGAAAAAATATCGGATTATGAATTACTGGTAGAAGATATTGGGCGCCGTAAAAGAAACTTGAAGTTATTAAACCGAATGTGGGGAGTCGAGGGATTACAGATTTCAACAATGACTTTCGAGACACAAATTCAAAATTCTCAAAAATATTTATCATTTTTTAATTTGTCTCTCCTTCGCACGATACCACGATACCTAAGAAAGAAAAGAGCAGAGAAGTTACGAAGGGGGTATCCCCGAAAATTTCTTTTCTGTATTTTAGAAGTTAAAGCAAATTTTATTCATTTCGGTGTGATTTGAATTTAGGTATATTTAAACTATCCACATGTACACCCCTGTACATATTGGTAGATCTTATCGTAGGTAATAAAACTAGACACATGGCTCATCAAATGTTTTAAATTTGACGCCCCAATTTGGAGACGAACTGGGTTTAGTTTGAAGACAGCTCACCAAAGATATGGTGGCGCTACTGTAACATTAGCAGAGAGGAAAACCGAAACCTGTAAATATAAGTAACATTTAAACAAATCTTTAACTAAGAGGTGTGATGCAAAGTTTAAAAAGAGAATTAACAGCATATTATAACCGTACGTCACGTTATCGTGTCCTGGCCCTTATTTCTCTGTTACTTAATAGCGACATCTTGCGGTAAACGAGCCAATTGAGCTTCGGAATTAGCAATTAACAAACTATTTTTAGAACGTCCATTCGTTTCTCTCTCGTTGGAATTCTGGAGGGATCTAGTATCTGTGGTGTCATTCACTTAGATTTCATTTGAATTTAGTTAAAATAAGGGATGCATGGGTTCACAGGCGAAGGGGGCCATAGAATACAAGCAACAGTGTGACCAGCAAATTTCCGAAAGTTCTCTTTGAACTGACCATGACACGGGGGTGCGTTCAGAATATCGTTTACTGTGGTGTAGTGAAGTGTTTATTCTTTAATACTGTAGAATAGAAATGTCCTTCTGTGTTCGTAACAATATAAAACAAATAGAGCCCAGAAGGATAAGAATAAATTATTAAATAGAAAGCTCCCATCAACATTTCACTCCCGATAAAATGACGAACTAAAAATGACAAATTGCAATGCATTATACAAAATATTTCAATTAATACGGCAAGAATAATTTATGGCGTTCGCAATTTATAACTTGACATCCATATGACAAGTTGGCAGGTTATCTACCGCAACCGTCCGGCGCTTAATAGCCCGGCAGTCGTATGTTAATGCAGCGAAGTATCCGGTTAACGACGAATACACAATCATTTTATAAGAAATAAGTGACGGGATAGGTTACAAATTGATCAATAAAAACATTTGTCATTTCAGGACCCGTCGCAGCGATGAGCGCGGAGCGCTTTTAAACGACGACGACACCGGAAACTTTTTCCAAGTGAATGTTTTATTCATTACACGTTAATTTAGTCGCTGTAAAATCACCTCTGTAAGATAAATAATAACTTCGGGTTGTATTTAACTTTAACGGGGCAATCAATTATTTTTTTTCTGGGGACACTTCGACAGGGTCGCCGAGTGCTTTGATTTACGTCTTTGTTTACTGCGATTGCAAATCACACCAAGAAAGCTGTTAAAAAGTATTGGAGCGCATAAATCATTTGCTGTATACGCAGGTATAATATTGCACTTGATTTTAAAATAATTAAAAATTAGTCAAATTAAATCAAACAACTCGTGAAATAAGCACAACCAACGTTTAAATGAAACTGAAAATCTCTGCAGAGTGATTGATTAATGATTACACTAAAAAAAATGAGTTTTGTAAAACGGGATTAATCCTTAACCACCGTAGTGCGGTCACCATGACCGATGCAAAATTTGATTTGCGGATTATTTACCCCTACTTCATTCCAGCTTATCCTGCGTCTCAATACCTTCATGCCATGCAGTGACCTTTCGAGTCTTGGACTTTGGTGGTTTGTCGGTGAACAATTCCTAACCTACTTTGTAATTTTCTTGCGCTCGCGGTCACAGTGACCGCACCACGGTATTTGTGGAACTTTGTTGTATTTCATACCGATACCAATTTTCCAATGGCTGATCGACCTGGATCTTCAAAAAGGGTTCGCTACGGTGATCCAGACTTTGAAAGTGTACTTACATAGTGGATGAATGAGAGTAGTGATACAAGTGATAAAGAAAACAATCAAAGTGCAGAAGATCAGTATGAGGAGAGTGTACACGATTCTAATCCTGAAGCTGAAATAGAAGAAGGCGCTAAAGAAATTGAGGATTGCGAAGGAATAAGTGAAAAAGAAGAGGAAGAACTAGGAGAACAAGCTTGTAGTACTTTGCAAAAAAGCTATTACGGCGAAACAGATACAAGTGGTCTTCACAAAGCTTCGTAAGTCGGTCTAGAACACAAAAATATAATATAATTTTACAGTTGCCAGGTTTACGTCCTTCTGCTAATCTGGGAGAAACAAGTGATCCTGTTACTGTTTGGAGTCTGTTATTTTCTAATGATATACTAAATGTAATTCTTCAGTGGACCAATTTAAAAATTCAAACTCTAAGGGAAAAGTATAGAGATCAGAATAGATCAGAGCTAAAAGACTTAAATAGGTTTACTATTTTACACATCAGTTTTAAGTCAAACCATGAAAAAATTGAACGCATTTTTGCAACAGACGGAACGGGTCGCGAAATTTTTCGGTGTGTGATGAGTAAAAATAGATTCGTAGTTTTGCTCGTTGCCTTGAGATTTGACAATCCTGCTGATAGGATAGAGAGAAGAAAACAAGATCCGATAGCCCCAATCTTACAAATTTTTTATAAATAGATAGAAAATTCTCAGACAATGTATTCACCTGGAGCATATATGTGTGTGGATGAAATGTTAGTTTCATTTCGGGGCAGATGCCGTTTCAAAATGTATATGCCAAATAAACCATGTAAGTATGGATTGAAAGTCATGTGTATCACCGATGCAAGAAATCACTATTTTTATAACGGTTATGTTTATACTGGGAAAGATTCAGATGGAGATGGATTGTCTGAGGAAGAAAAAAGATTGTAAAAACCTTCTCAAGCAGTGGTAAGATTGACCAAACCTCTTCAAAATACTAATCGCAATATAACAGCGGACAACTGGTTCACCAGTGTGGAATTAGTGGACGAACTGAAACGTAGAGGACTAACTTACGTCGGCACAATAAAAAAAAATAAGAAAGAAATTCCACAATTTTTTTTACCTAATAAAACTAGAAAAGTTGATTCAACTCTTTTTGGGTTCACTCAAGATGTTTCCTTTGTGCCACGGAAAAACAAGGCTGTGTTGCTACTTTCGTCTATGCATCATGTTCAAGCATTTGCGGATAACAGCCCCAAACCAGAAATAATTGAATTTTACAACATGACAAAAGGTGGTGTGGATGCACTGGATGAAATATGTGCAAAGCATTCAACAAGTAGAAGGACACAGAGATGGCCAATGGTTATATTCTTCCGCCTAGTGCCGTAAATGCACACATTTTACACCAGTCATTTAGAAATAACGCTAAGCTCGAAAAAACAGAATTTATAAATCAACTAGCAGATCAATTGGTCCGACCAGAGTTGGAAAGAAGAGCGGGTGATATGCGGTTGAAGAGAGACCTACGTGCCACAATTTGCAGAATTTTGAAGAAACCCGAAAGTTCTTTTGCCACTACCGAAGAAAAGTTGGAAAAGCGAAAAACTTGCTTCACATGCCCATCACGAATCAAGAGAAAAAAAAAACTTTTCATTTATGTTTCTTATGTAAAAAACCAATTTGTGTAGAGTGTTCCACAAAATTATGCCAAAACTGCAAAGATAATTTGTGAAAGTTTATAAAAAATAAGATCCCCTTATTAAAAAACAGCATCTAGTTTATTTTGTGTACTGATTTAAAAAAAACAGTTGCGGTCATGAAGACCGCGCTACGGTGAGAGCGTCAGGATTTTTTCACTACGGTGGTGGGTTAAAGAATTAATATCAAGAAGAGTCGTGCATAAAATATAAATACATAAAACGATTCAGTAAAAAAAATAAATAAATAAATTTACTGCCTAGGACGTAAACTTTACAACTGCGTAAATTAATTCGCGCATGCATATGAAACGCATAAAACGCTTGGCAAACCTTAAACATCGAAGAAGAAGAAGAAGACAAGGAGGTTCAGATTACATGCATATACATGCACACGTTCCGTTCGTCGCAGATCCATAAATTTTTGCACGACGAATTTGTTGTAAATAAAAGTTGAAGAATGTTAATTGCGAATGCGTTATTTTTACGTTTAATTAAAACGTTAATTATATGTACATAATGAAACGTAATACGCCATAAAAGTAATGCAATAAATGAAGTTGCAGCACCACCGACAGCAGAACAGTTCGCCGGCTGTTTTATCGCCGCGATTAAGCAGGAAACAAGTTTGTTATCGCAATAGCGGAGATGAAATATGAACAGAAGCACTAATTTGTCGATGAATTTCGTCCCTGCCAAATCGAGCAAAATAAATCGTTCCGAATGCAGCAGCAGCAGCCAGCCTAGCGTTTCTGATGAAACAATTTGCTCGATCAAAACAACTTCATTTCTTTTTCAATTGACTCGTTCTGTAATTTTAACTGGACCATACAAAAAAATATAAATCGAAATTCTTTTTCTAATTGAATTCCAAAATATTCTCACGTCCATAAAAACACATACCTTTTATTATTGTTGCTACTACTAAATGCCCCATATCCATTGCCATTTACACAATATGTTCTATAACAAAGTTACTAAAGTAACTTCCGACACCTTTAGTTAATCTGATGAACACTGAACACTTATTAAAACCAAAGTCCTCTGAGATTACCAATACGTGTTTTGGGCCATTTAAAAGGCTCTTTTAATCTCATGCAGAGATTGGCGTATGGGCTTAAAAGAAGCTACTCTCGATAATTTGGATTCTGCATCTATTCTCGAGAATTTGGAATTTGCTTTGTATATTGTTTATCTGGACGTAGAAGTCACTTCGTACGAGTATTTGGATATGTAGTAGGGGTAGGTATACTTCCCCAAATACGTCCATCTGATCTAGTGTACCAACTTAGAATGGGAAAGAGGTTAAGAGAAGAAACTATTTCCTTAAATAGCAAATATCCAGGAAAAATATTTTCTGGAATTGGCCAGACTAAAGAGGCGCAGATCTCATCATTCCAACTTACAACAACATTTCGACGTTTGGATTTGATTGCCATTTTAGGATATTTCTAATTGTGAGGTGCTTACTAGTGATGGTGACAGTATCCTCCCCCATCCTTCCAGAAATGCGTCTTGCTCACCTTGCTTACAATCTTCTTTCTTGTAAATAATTGATCTTTTAGTTTGGGTGAGGAAGGATGGTGTCATTTCTTTCTCACTCTGTTAGCTTATAGCTGGTGGTAATGAACCCAGCTCTCGTCTGCAATATAATTCTTACTTGGAAGCCTAATTTACAACTGGTTATAATGAACCAATGATAAATCTTGCTAGGCCTGCAAGTTCATTTCGTTATTGTTTCAAACTTAGAGTTAGCTGCCATGGTAGGTACCAATTTTGGTTAAACTGGAGCAGATGATGCACGATATGATTTGCAAAGCTTTAAGAACTTGCCCATTTTATCCACGTCAACTCGCCTTCAACTTCAGCAACGGAATCCGCGGTCAGTTGAGGAGCAATATCTTTCATAGAAGGCACTTCACCCCCAGCTTGCAACTTCACTTGCACTCGTTTGCTATTAAAAAAATAAGATGATGAATATTGCTCCTCTTCGGTACATGACTGAAGTTGTTGACTGTCCTTGAAACCATCGCTCAATCCTTTCCATTCTCGCTTTCATCTTTCGTTTTCCCAGTTTTTTATCACGTTTTCTTCTCTTTCTCTCATTTAGTGAAAACTCTGTGATTTTTGTTTTAATATTTTGGATCTTATTTCCTCAAAATTGTTACCTTTACCTTCCTTTGAGCTTCGTGCCTTAAATTATGAATTCTCTACTGCTATCCCTTCATTGGCAGCTTATTTGTGCCTTTCATAATTTTTTTCCTGCATTCAAGGAGCTTTCCAATCTTTAAACTTGAAGAAGTCATCATCGGTGACTGATGATTTAGTTTTTTCTTTTGTATAAATCCTGTCATGCCTTCTTTTTCTTCTTCTCCCCCTTTATTTTGAGATTTTTGATCCTTCCACCTTACTTACGTCTTTCATACTTTCCTCTATTTTTTATACTGCCGATTAGTCCTTGTATTTAATGTGCAATCTACGAGTATTATTTTCTCGATCAGTACCAATTAGAATGTCACTGTCGTCGACGTCAGAGCCATCTGCTGATTAACGTTGTTTAGTTCCGCCGTAGATTATCTTCTTCTTCTCTACTTTATTGTAACTCTGTCGGATTTAGTTCTTTTTCTGGCTTTCTAAATCCTCCTTCCTCATAGTCGTCATATTTACCATCCTCTGCTTTTTATTTTGTTAACTGTTCTTTGCAGTTCAAAAGGAATCATCATGCTTCTTAGATAGTGCAGCTTTTGGTTTCTTTATCAGCGTCAAATAAATCTGTTTTCTTCACCATCATGTAGGTACGTCAAAGCAATCTGCTGATTCATGTCTTTATTTCTATTCTGATTTGTTCGACCATATAAAGTCCTCATCGACGACTCATGATTTCAGTTTTTTTTTGTAAATCCCATTATGTCTTTATGTTTCTTCTTCTTCTCCTTCTTGTAACTTGTAGTTTTGTTTGGCGTTCTAGATCCTTCTTCCTCGTAGTCGTCATCTTTATCTTCTTCTGATTTTCTTTTGCTGACCGTTCTTTTCGAAGCTCCAAAGAAATCGTCGTTCCTTAAATTGTGCAATGGATTGTTTTCTTCAGCGGTGTCGTTCATCGGAACTAGCGTCAAATAAATCAGTTTCTACGTCAGACCCATCTGTTAATTCACATCGTTTATTTCTGGCGGTCACTTTGTTTCTAGGTATGACCCTGGACGCCAAACTTAGGTGCAAAAAGCATGTTAAGAAGAAATTAGGCTTGAAATAGAGACATCAATCTTGGCTGATTGGAAGAAACTCCAAACTTTCAATATCCAATAAACTACTGATTTACAATCAGATCTTGAAACCATTGTGGCTCTATGGTATCCAGCTTTGGGGCTGTGCCAGTGATTCCAACATTAAGTGTATTCAAACATTTCAGAATAAAGTGTTACGCAACATAGTAACTGCTCCTGATATGTTCGAAATTCCGATCTTCATAGAGACCTCCCGATTCCAACCGTTAAGGAAGAAATCGAAAGGTTTGCTAGGCTTCGCCTTTACGTTAATGCAGAGGCTCTTCAACTGCTGGACAACCAACACCATGTCCGAAAATTGAAGAGGAGAAAACCAACTGATCTTGTATAGTGTGTTGTGTATGAGTGAAATGTAAATACTCCAGCAAAATCTAGAAGACATCAGTAGATAGACTCTAGCCAATAAGAATATAGCTTAAGATTTGTGAGTTAAAAATTAATGGTTAGTTTCAAAGACTAGTTTTAATTGTAGACATATGGTCCTATGAAAAAAAATTCTTTTTCCTCTGCGTTCAAAGAGCTTTTCAATTCGTTAAACTTCAAGAAGACATCATCGGTGACTCTTTTCATTTCCTTTTGTAAATCCCACCGCGTCTTCGTGAGGTTTTGAAGTATCGGGATGGCTTGGATTAGGTTTAAATCGCTTCTGTTTAAAGTGACAACTCTCTGGAGATAATTCGTGAAGTTTTGAATGTTGGGTTTTAAAAATGAAACTTTCATTTCTGCCCGCGTGGGGTTTGAGGGCTTACTCGAGGTAACGGAAGAGCTTGTAGCTAAAAAAAAGTTAGCATTAATAAGAGACATTACGTTATGGATTTGAGAGGTTGTGCAATTTACACAAATTCTAAAATTTCTTGAATTTTTGGAGATATGAGATAAATCAAATCTCGTCGGTAAAAATTAGCCTCGAATAATATTGGAAGATTATGTTGTAAATGTAAATGCGTTGTACCCATTAAAAATATTGTCATTTTTCTCTTCTTTTGAAAAACATGCAAACACAAGTGGTTCCTTCAGTTCTAATCTCTGTCACCTCCATTTTCTATCTTACAATGACATGGGGATGCAACTTGAACTATCGTCAGAGCCATCTGCCGCTTATTTGTGTCTTCTATATTCAAGACGTTAAACTGGTTCGTTAAACTTAAGAAATCATCATCGGTAACTGATTTCGTTTTTTCTGTAAATGTCTTCTTTTTCTTCTTCTCGTTCTCTATTTATTCTTCTGTTTTCACGTGGAATTCAAGGATGAGCATAGATGGAGAAGTGCTCCCCCACTATTATAACTGTTCGTAAGCTAGTATCCATCCAGAGTTACCTGGTTTTCCCAAAAATCGAGTGGGATAAGCTACATTCGAGTTCTCCGCTACTCATCTTTGTCCTGGATTGGCATCAATGTTCTCTGTTTTGCTGGACGCGACATTTTTTAGCTTTTACTAAAGCTGTCACTCAGCGACTGCTCAAAACTTCATTTGGCAACGCCAGTTGTGAACCAATTTGCTCTCGATCGTTGCCTTTTCGGCTTTCATGAAGTAGAAGTAGGTTCAATGGATTCAAAGCAATTTTGCATCATCAATGAAAAACAAAATGGAAGTGGTTAAACGAAAATCAATAACAATAACGGACCAAAGCCCGATCCTTGTGGAATCCCAAAAGATGGATCATTAACAAGTAATAATTTTTGCCTAATGCAATCAGAATGCAACTCGAATTAAACAGATAGTACTGATTTATCCGATAATGGAATTGACAATCAATATTATTCCACAGATGCTAAAGAAAACTCGTTTTTGTGTTTGACGTCGCGGAGGAAATGACATAATTACAACTTATTTGACTGCCTACAATTTACCAATTATGCTAATGTACCGTGCGGTCGCCTGGTTATAACTTTTTAATTAACGTTTGAAACCGTAATACGTACAGCGATCATTAAATTTTACGTAAATTGCCAGCTCATGATGCCGTTCGTTATGATCATCCGGCGTTTATTCAGGCGTGTAATTGTAATTAATCCCTGTTTGTTCAGCGACGGTATTTGATCAGTCTTACCGATTTCACCAGGGGGAAGAGCAGCGAATTTTTCTTCTTAGTTTACAACGTTCGGAGGACATTACTCTACATAAGCATATTCATGAAGTCAACTAAAAAAGCAAGCAAATCCAAATTTGTAGTCATAAAAATATAAATGTAATTTATAAATGCAGTGGCTCTCCCGCATAATGAACGCAAGTAATGTACAAAGTTCCTTCCGAGTAGCGTAATTAGCACCTCTCATCGTGCCGGCTATTATGCAACGGTGTCACATTCAAGAATTCATAGCCGACTGGTTACAGTCAGGGGAAGCACCGCATCTAGTTTGTGCCAGAGTCGTCGCAGGCTCTTTGGGTGGCTGCATCTTTAATTACTCATCAAAGGCGGCGTGACCAATGGTCGCAGGCGAGCGAGTGAAGAGACGGAGGAATCTATAATAAGTAGATTAGCAATTCTCATTCTAATGCACGGGCATTCCAGCAGCAGTCCGCCGTGAAGACCTCTCGTCCCGATCAAGATCTCATTAATTCGAGGCGGGTCATTGATCGCGTAAATCAATATTGTCAAACCGAGATGGGGCTTTGTTCGGCCCCAGAAGCGATGATGATACGTTTGAGTGCGGGGGCGAAGTTAATGTCGATCTGCATAGGCTTTCCGGGGAAACTAAATTAAATAATGCTAACGGGATTGAATTTAATTCATTCAATTTAGAACCATTAATAACGAGAGCAATTTTATCATCATCAATCGCTCGGCTGTATGTAAGTCGGAGCTCTAGTAATGAATAGTCAGGTAAATCACAGACGGGGAATGCTCGGAGGGGTAATGAAAGAGATGTTGTTCTTGGAATTGGCGGTCATAGAATTGATTAGGCAAGAAAATTATGTCAATGTGGTATGTAATTTTTGTCCACTCCCTTCATTCTTGGATCTACTAATTAGGAGCTTTGTTTTTTTTCTTCTATTTCAATTCCTCGATTGCATGCAATCTACCTAAACTTCCTCATATGCTTACAGAAGGATAAAGTATAAAGTGTATCTTACAGATAAGATGTACTGGGTGCCGCAAATGGATGGCGACCGACGATATATAGAAATCGGTAATACCTAGTGCTTCAGGAAAAAAAATTATGTGCAATGTGACTATGAGAAATTCAAAGAAAATATTTTTAGGTATCAGATTTAACCACAGCCTCAGTATAAGGAGCAGCTTTGATAGCCCCATCGGAAAGTGGAATTAATGCTGCACATCTTTGATTTGAGACTTATTATCGTATCGCCATTAATAATTAGTTAGTGAATTAATTAGTTTCAAAAATCTCTATTTGGGATCTCTTCACCAGAAGCGTAACTCGAGAACTGCTGTGGAAACTCTTGTACAGAGGACTTGAGGAATCCATTGTAATCAAACTGTATTTAGTAAAATAATGACCTGCAACGTTCAGTAGCTGAAAATTAACATAATTCTATCTAATTAGGCCCATTGTCGACTATTATCGAACATTTAGTTCGACGTAAGCTTTCTCAAAAATCCGTTGGGTTATGATATACCCCAAAAGACAACTACTAGTGTAAATTTTGTATATATCGTGCTACCTACCTGTGTAGATAAGTAGTAGTTTAACACCGGAGCGGAATTAATCCGGTGTCGCCAGCAGCTTCAGCGGGACGGGGGGGTTCTTATTCCATAACGCGAAGGCCAAACCAAAAATAGGCGCCACTTAATTTTTTTTGGAATCGTGTAAAAATTAAGAAAAAAACGGTACGTCCAAAGCACGAAACAATTTATTAAATAAATAAACGCAAACAGTCAAAATTAGTCGACAAGTACGTAATACAAAAAAAGAGAAAATTGCAGCAAAAATTCCTAATTATTCGGATCCGAAATCATTACAAAGTTAATTCAACATAGAAGGACAACATCCGCTTATACTAATGCCGAAGAACTCATTCACCGAGTTGCGTTAAATAAATTAACTCAAGATACTGTATAAGTTTCTCCGAAAGGGAGTTTACCTCGCAAACAATACGCAAAATCACGTGCACAATCGCGGCTACATTAAAGTCACCGTAAGCGTATTAATAAAAAAAAAGTCCGACCTGGTTACGCAGCGTCCATGCGTCTGTCGGCGGCGTCAGAGATAGCCAGTAGTAAGGCACTTCCGTGGATGGCCAGCCTTCTCGGCGTATATGCGGGACAACTCGTAGTCGCGAGTGGCAGAGGGATACCCAACGGCATAAATCAGAGAGGTCACAAAAGAACCAGAACCAAGAACGACAGCTAACGCTAAAACCTAGTCGCGTCGGGCTAGGCTGGCACAAACCGCAAAAGAAACGCGGCTTTTTCGCCCCCAAATGAGCCAATCAAATTCGGCACACAGCCGTACAAATTCACTCTCACCCCCTAGGTGAAGTGGGCACACAACACATAATTTTCCTCGAAGAAAACGTGCAGCTCACGGGACGAACAGAAAATTAATGAAATAATGGCGTGTCTCTCGGTCGGCGGAAAAGAATAAAATATCAAACAAGAGAGACACATTCGAATTTACCAATAGCTGATTTTCGTGACATCAGCGGAAACCAACCAAAGTAAAGGGCAAGGGTTACAGACATACGCATCGGTTTCAGGTGCGAGCGTTTTTCGTAAAGCCAGGAACTCGATCATCCATCTCCATCCGCGTCGCAAAGTAGAACCATTTAAATTGGACAAATAAACATCGTGTAAACACAATTCCAACCCCAAGCAAGGATGGGGCTAATTTTATAAAATGATCTGATCATCTGATCTGAAGCACTTGACGAAAATATGTTAAAAAGAAAGTTTTGGGTGAATTACGCAGACGAGGAATTGTACATTCCTACGCCTAATGGGGAAACAAAACGAAGCGTGTTAAAAATACAGGGTGTGTTTGTACACAGGCGGAAAATAAACTGTAACAATCGTTCTTGCAGGTGAATGATAAATATCTTATTAAATTTCGTAACATGTAGTGATTATGATGATAAATTTTTAGCAATGCCTCATACGAAGAAGAACAACAAAATCTTCAGAAGTTATGGGAAGAGTTTCGTGGAATTTCTGAGACGGAATCTTTCATAGACAATGATTCAGAAGAGGAAGAAGAAATTATATGAAAAGAAGCAGTAGTTGGAAGAAGAGAAAGAGAAGATTATGAAGAAGAAACAGAACCAGGAGAAGAAATAGCAGGAGAGGAATCGCTAGACTTGAGAGAACAATCGAGTAATTCAGGAAATGATGCATTTTCCAACGGTAATATCTCTTTTTCTAAATATACGAAACGGAGAAGATCGCAGTTCAATATTTGCTTTCAAAGAAGATATCACATCACGGCTGTGTCATATGTACCAAAAAAATCTAGAAATGTTATACCGTTATCCACCTTACACCATGATGGTTCTATAACAAAATTAACAAATTTTTTTTGATATAATTTCTGTAATCTCTATTGTATTGTCGCGTAGTAGAAAATGTCTTGGTAATTTATTTTAGTTAATTAACCAATTAAAATTACGAGAAATATCTTTCGATTACTTTTATTTCAAATTATAAATTACTCTAAGTCCTTTTTACTTTAAAACTTAATTAATCATTATAATTATTTTAAACATAATTCTTCCTTAACGAACTCATTTAACCTTTCACTTTAAACTAATACTCAACAACTCTAAGCTCATCCTTACTTCTTTAACTTCACTTATTTTAAACTTATCGAACATATTTAATCTTTACTCTTTTAAACTTTAACTTAATTACTTGACTTTAATTAAATTCTACATTACTTTAGGGGGAACTGCGGGGGTCTGCGCTCGTGGAGAGCTCACTCGCTTGCTTCGGCTTACGCGCACTCGTTCACAATTACTAACCAATTAATTATCTTACTAAACTGGTAACTAACCACTTTTAATACTCTTCACTACTTTAATACTGCTCCTCACTAATACCACTACTACTATCCTTCACTGACCCATGTCTACCTGCGAGTCGATCTTTTATACATCCCTATCTCTACGTCACAATTGGTTCCTTTGCTCTGGTGGTTGGGGTTCGGTTCAAAGTACAAAGTTCTAAGAAGCGTCAGCATCAATTGATCCTTGCCAAATTTGTTTTTCTTAAAGCGTTCTAATCGCTTCGATCTTAATTGTAAACACATGTAACAAGACGCTCGAATTCCGCAAAGCTTGCATTCATGCGAGTAAGTGTAACGCGACTTTGATCTACTTCAATGGTTGCTGATTCCGCATAATTTTGAAATGCACATGATTGCAATAATTACGAAATGAATTAAATTTACTTATTTCCTCAGATAATGACATCGTGACAGTATATAAAATGAACAGAAAAAATCTGTAAGAAATCTACAGTTTATTTTGTCTAATTTTTCTCTTTTTTTCCATACTTTGTTTCTTGTTCACATTCCTCTTCGTTTTCATTTTAAAATTAGTCTTAAAAGCTTCAAATTTTGCAAACGCGCTTCGGTTATAGTGAAGAGAAGCGCTATTTATTATATAATTTCATCGACAACGCCATCTATTGCACAATAGAGGAACAATTATTCCGTCAACAGCGCCATCTATTGTGTAGTGGAGGAACAGTTCATCACAATAACATCGTTTTCATTTCCTGCGATATCTAGTTTTACGATCCTACTCTCGTTTGAGGTTTAAGAAATCGCTTCCTGATGAATCGTGACGAAATTGTTTTCCTTTTTCTTTTTCACTCAGGGATCAATGTAGAAAGTTTTTAGTTTTATGTTCCTTTCCCTACTCGTTTAATAATTTGCTAAGTTCAGACATTTCGGAGCGTTGCAATGAATGGGCCCTTCATTGGGCTTCGCATTGCGTAACCACGGCAACGCTCCGAAATATCCGAAGTCTAGTGATTTGTCTTCAGAGTATCTTAAAATTGTGCAGATTCTCTGGTTGGCAGTAATGAATTAGCAGCGCCATTTGTTTCCCTTGTTTTTTATTTTTACATCCTCTTCCTTATTAGTTTAATAATTTATGTTAAGAGTTTCGAATTTTGCAAATTCTCGGGTTGCAATAAAGATTTCAGCAGCGCCATCTATCGTACAGTTTGGAAACAAATTACACTAACTTAAAAACTTTGTTTTTTATTTTTGTTTTCCCTTTCTCATTCCTCTAATTTACCTTGAGAGTTTCAAATTTTGCAGATTCCCTCGTTGCAGTAAAGAATTAGCAGCGCCATCTATCGTACAGTTTGGAAAAGAAATTACGCACGTAATGATGTTTATTTCCTTTGTTTTATATTTTCGCATTCCTTTTCTTATTCCTTTAATTTATGTTAAGAGCGTCGAATTTTGCGGACTCTCGGGTTGCAGTAAAGAATTACTATTAGCAACGCCATCTAGTGTACAGTTTGGAAACAAATGACGCACATAGTGATGTTTTTTATTTGTTAACAAAACATTCTCCAATTTTTCGAATTAGGAAGTAAATGTACATTGAAGTTCCAAACCGGAATGAAGTCCCTAATTTTTTGTCATATTTTTTCGGCTTTATAAAACTGCAAGTCACATTTGGAGTTTAAAGAATTTAAACTACCGATTGCAATAAAGAACGAATACCGTTACTAAATAATTACAGCCGCGCAATCAGCCGCGCCATTTTAGTGCAAAATATTGGCGGGAAATTTAAACATCTAACCCTAACAACGACACACTAGTGCATTTTAAACTTTTATTTGACAGTCGTTGAATTTGATTAAACTAAACCAGAAAGAAAATCACTAGAAATGTTGACCATTTAAGCTTGTCGGAAAGAAAATAACTAGGAAAGACGGTCATTTTAGTGCAAAAGCGTTTTTTTTTATCTTACACATTAAGCATATGGATTGCGGTACTGTATTTATTTAGTGACTGTCAACGAGAATGGTCACTAAAGTTGACGAAAGTGGTCACTAGAGTTGACGAAAGTGGTCACTGATGTTGACCAAAGTGGTCACTGAATTGACGAAAGTGGTCACTGAAATTGACGAAAGTCGAAAGTCGGCCATTTTAGCGCAAAAACATGCTTTCTTTATCTTACACATTAAGCATATATGGATTGCGGTCCTGTTATTATTTAGTGACTGTAAGAATGAATTAAGAGTACCGCCTTCTATTAAAGGGCAAAGGAAATACATTGTTTGTTTTTTTATTTTAGTTTCCGACTTTACCGACAATTGAATTTCAATTCTTTTTTCCAAATTTTTGTACAGCCGCCATTGCTTGAAATTAATTAATTGAATTAATTATTTCCATATAAAGTCACTAGATTTGACTAAATCGGTCACGAATTTGTTGGCGTATCTGAACTCACCAAAACTCGTTTGAAACTTCGACAGAAAATCACCAGATCTAGTAACAATGTCACTAAGTTGGCAACACTGTCTTCAATCTGCGCATTTATTGTTCAATTATGACGTCTTTAGCAGTACTTACGTTATTTGTCCAGGACGAAAAAGAAAAAAATAGAATTACCATTTAATAAAATTTAAATTAAATAGGAGTACAATTTTAAATACATATTTCAAACCCAACAGTTGATAGGATTATCCACCTGTATATACAAAATTTCGTTCGTTAAAAGAATGCAACAGGTTCCTTTGCCCCCCCCCCCCGCCCCATTCAAATACATACTATTTTAACAAAAGAAAACCAAAAATAAATAAACTTAAAATAATTATGATCTCCATTTAGCTTATAATCGTTTTAGCAGTCGATTTATGCAAGTTAATGCAACAACATATTGAGATTGACTGATATGATCGATCATTCTATTAGCAGTTACAATTCAATTTTCTACTCGATGAGGTCTCAGTTTTTCTGATAAAGGATAATATGGTGTGTTCCTCTCGATTACAGCTCTTTAATTTGTATACCTACGTATTAATAAATTTTTTTTCCGGACAAGTTCGGATCGATTAAATTAACATGTTTTTGCGGTTTGAAGAACTGTTATAATGACGTCGTGGTATTTTCAATTGAATTCAACAGTGTATATGTAGTCCTAGAAAATTCGCAGTAAAAATGCGATGCAAAGAAGAAACATAGGTCAAGGTAAACGTGTGCTTTTAAAAATGGCAAAGAAAAGTCCCGAGCTCTGAATAACTGATTAGCTGGCGGTCATCATGTTATTGATACAAAAATTGATAAAATGTTAATAGAACTTGATTAATTTCTAGAAACCCCGTAATCACATTAGATAAAGAATTTTTTGATCTTAATAAGCACAGAGTTTGATTTTATTTGTACTTTCCTCTTTTACTTTCTTATTTGAACTTTGCCACTCAAGCTCATTGTCTTCTCAAGCATTTTCTTAGGTTCCTCTTCTCTGCATTTGTTCTCACATTTGTAACACGCGGACGTGTCACCTTATTTATTGACTTTTATGGACAACTAAATAAGCAATAAAACTGTCCAAACAAAAACAAATTAAACTTATTGCCAAATTATATAACGGGACCGAAACTGAACCGACAGTTTACCTGCTAAGAATTCCCAAGGGTTACCCAAAATTTTATTGCTGCAATTAAGCATGCCCCACCCTATCCGTCTAGACGTCGACTACCTGCCACCTACTGACCTATTTATTTGTTTACGTTTGAACCACCCTTTCGGACCTCGCAATAAACTAGCTCGCAATCGTCACTGCAACCCCCGGGCCTTACGTTGTTGTAACCCAATTCTTTTGGTGCGTCGGCGAATAAACTTGTGAGATTAAAGGAACTAAATACGTTTAAATAAAATGCGGAAGTTAGCTTTAATTAATTATTTATTGGAAAAAAAAGGTAAAAACTCCTTGTACCAGCACTGCGGGATATAGCGAGCGTAAAAACCCTTGTGTTAAACCAATACAAAGAAAACAAAACTACGGTTATCAGGAAGTTTCAGTCTCTCGGAAAATCGCTTCTAATTAACCTGCGAATTTCTCGGCAAAGACCACGTTTCGGTCCACACACTACAGAGTGTGAGAGAAACTTGTTAAGAAGATGGCTGGTTAAAATTGTTCGGCCACGTCATTACGAAATTCGTAACGAGTAATAAAGTGGCCTTGATTTTTGGGTTTTAGATTGTGCTGGCATACTTGGTTTCGGCGGCAGATATAACTTGCCTTAGACCAGTAATTCAAATTGGCGATTTCCCTGTACAAATCGAAATACCGCCGTCCAGCTTGGCAGAGAATATCCAAAGGTAGGACTATTTTCCAAGAGTACACTGTATTTGAATTTCCAAATAGATTTGAGGGGAAAGTTAATTGGCTCTGGTTGATTAAATCAAAGAACTGGCCTAATAATTTATACAACAAATGACCAACAAATTTTACTAAGGTGAATGCTACTTGTGGAGGTTTAACCTCGACCCAAATGTAAATAAAATAGTTTGACTAAAATTTATCCAAATGCAATATGAATACTGAACTTTACAGATTCTTTAGCCACTGATTAATGCAAATTAAAATAATTCTTAACCAATTTATACACCCGGGTATGTGACGAAAAATACATGCAAATTACAATTGTTTAGATACACTCGCGACGCGAATCCGCACGTATTCGTGGTTTTATTTGTTTAATTGCCCTTTCTCTTAACACACTGTATTTTAACCGTACCGGAATAAAATTATTTTGCTAGAAATATGAGAAAAAATGAGAGAATGACTGCAAGCACTAAAAGAAAACTCGCGAAGTCAAAATTAAAACATTCAACCGCTCGTTTCTATCTGTCTATCCTTCCCAAGTAAAATTAATCACCTCCCTCGGACTTCGCAAGATAAATTTTGAAACAACTTCAGCCAATAATAAATAATCGCTGCCCTAGCCCCAAAATTACGCCCGCTGCACCTTTTCTGTACACATTCCTAAATTAAGCAACTCCAATTAGCTTGTCAGACAAGACCCACGGTGGTCTATCGCAATCTGAAATCGTCCTGACCCTCTCTATCTATCATTCAACTTTACAAGTGTCCATTGTACATTTTTATGCATCCGCTGCTTGCTTGAACCCATTAAGCGAACAAAGCGAGCTACTTCAACTTGCAACGTAATTTGATTTCTTTTCTATAACTGACATGTGCCAAAGTTTAGTGTGACTAATTCGTACAAAGTCTGAAGTAACACAAAGCTAAAAGGTTACGATGACTTTTTTATGACTCAGCAGGGTGGCCTCCACTCTGAGAAGGACACGGCGTCCATACGGTCCCAATTCTACCGCACAAACAAAGCAAGCTACTTCAACTTACAACGTAATTTGATTTCTTTTCTATAACTGACATGCGCCAAAGTTTAGTGTGACTAATTCGTACAAAATCTGAAGTAACACAAAGCTAAAAGGTTACGATGACTTTTTTATGACTCAGCAGGGTGGCCTCCACTCTGAGAAGGACACGGCGTCCATACGGTCCCAATTCTACCGCTTGCAAAGTCCGAGAACCGAACACCTGTTTGTTATTTACAATTAAACAGTAATAACCAATTTTGTTTTGAAAAGCAAATCCGCGACCGTTTCACCTTCCATTTTCGTACTTCCTCAGGGTTACCCAAAATTTTATTGCTGCAATTAAGCATGCCCCACCCTATCCGTCTAGACGTCGACTACCTGCCCCCTACTGACCTATTTATTTGTTTACGTTTGAACCACCCTTTCGGACCTCGCAATAAACTTATAATCTAGCTCGCAATCGTCACTGCAACCCCTGGCCTTACGTTGTTGTAACCCAATTCTTTTGGTGCGTCAGCTTTGGGGCACCCTCTGTACAACAAGTTTTTATTAATTAATGAGTAACCAAATCCTACACGAGTATACCAAAAATGAAACAGAAAGATTCGAAGAAACGTTAACATCCTTGATATAATGAACAGTCGAAATTTTTATCTAAATAAGAGTTACAGTTGAGGTGGAAACTAAAGCACCTATAGTAAATTTATTTCGCTCAAGTATTTCGCATGCTTTAATGAAATTCAGCGGTTGGTACAAACATACATTTTGATATTATTTCAGACGGTGTACTTGTGGACAGTGATGGACGGTGCTTCCGTGTTCCATAGCGCTGCACACGTATGGTGGAGAAATCCGACGTGAAAAAAATAAGAATAAGAAGACGAGCCAGGTTAGCCTGCAGGTCGGAGTCATGCAATTAGAGTTATGGATTATTAGAGTCAGGGTAGGCGTGCTCCCGCAACAAATCGATATCACAGTCTGGTCGTTGTCCTCGTGACGTCACGTTCGCACTGCGTGTGAGGTCAGTGACGTATTCACACATTTCGGCTTGGCGTAGGTCGGACCCCAAAACTGCTTCTTCGCCTTCTTCGTCCAGCCGGTTCGTTTTCCGCTCGAACGCAAGCAAGTTCATCCAACCAACCACCCACCACAACATCTGCTTTGTTTCGAGATTTATTTCCATGAGTTAGAAAAAAATTAACTCACTCTTCAGTTAAAAGCAAATTATCACTATCGATATTCGATAGCTATTAGACGTCGGTGTGTTTCAAACGAAATTTCCGGGTTAGTTTGGTGCATCCATACACTATCCGATTTAATAGGTCTGTTTGTTATCCTGCACTGGTGTACACTAGTGCACACTTTTTTTTACGAAATATGCCTAAATTCTTCGATAATGTGTCAATACAAATCATACACATCCATACTGACATAACACACAAACATTTAAGTTGCATTAAAGCGTACTTTGTGAAAAAGTGTGCATTGGTGTACACCAGTTCAGGATAACAAACAAACCTAATAGCAAAACACACGTGCACCGTGTTTTGAAAAAGTTTGTTAAAAAAAAATCCTACTAAAAGCTATTGAGCATAACAACGAAAGAGAAAATTCGCTTGAAACTTAAATCCGTTAAATTATGCAGTCTCAAAATTTAATGGAAATAATAATTGCGAAACCGAAGACGACGTACGCCACATTTCAACCTGCTAGAAAAATGCATCGGGTGTAATTAAATAATTTACAGGGCGTTGCTTTCGAAACAGAATCTCAAAGCTCAAGCTCACTTTGCAGAGTTAACGTGTGAGCTTCGCGAAAATACGAGAATTTTATTTTCTGTATTAATCATCAAACGGTTTCATTACTGTAAATCAACCCAATTAATTTTAATAATAAACACAAGCTGAAAATTTTTCTTTCTTTTCTTTGTAGTATCGGCTTCGCATGGTTTCACATTAATAACATCTTGAAGTATATGATCGCCTCAATGGAAGTACGAACTGATGTAATAATTATCTTGGGTTATTAAATATAACAAACCTTTAACATTGGAGTTTTTGTTTTGAAATGTTTCCAACAAAAAGACCAGCACGCCTGAAACGACTTCGCAGCTAATTATTATCTACTAGCATCGGCGTAAATAAAAGGAATTTTCAGTTTTAAACTCGAGCAGATTAAGTGCAATCATATGTGGCGAATGAAAATAGAATAAGAATGTTTTATTACTTATTTGGTACACAGATATATTCTTTATTCGTTACTTGTTTATAGCGATTTAAATTTTATGTAAGTACCTATTACATACGCTGTGCAGTTTCTTGATGTTCTTCTAAATGAATTAAACAAACGTACAAATAAAAATTCGCTAACATAAAAAAAGGCTGTATATGTACATATATAAAAGACATTCAATGCGGCTGCGACCGATTTACTAATTTTTTTTTCTCCTTCAGCATCCACCTTACAAACAACAATTTGAATGAGCCGGTATAAATCCGAAACGTAATAATTTATTTATTTATCTTTGCACACCACAGTTAAAAATTCCCAATAAAATTACAAACATAAAGGAGGGAGCACTATAATTACTACATAATTAATTGATGTGAGTGCCACTTGACAACTTCAGCCATTTAGCCATTCATTTATATACAAAGAATTTGCGCATAAGTTGACATACATATTCATGTTGCATTATTTTAATGTATAATTTATTAGTTTATTACAATTTAAGAAGTGGATACATTTGTATATTAATCGCAATTGCTTTGAAGAGAGATC
This sequence comes from Dorcus parallelipipedus, assembly GCA_958336345.1. Lineage (NCBI taxonomy): Eukaryota > Metazoa > Arthropoda > Insecta > Coleoptera > Lucanidae > Dorcus > Dorcus parallelipipedus. Next base: position 33,521,189 of record OY284482.1, read on the forward strand.
ATAAATTGTTGTCTTTTTTTTTAAATTTTAATGGAAACAGTTAATTAAAGTGCTTCATCTTCAGGGTATTAAATATTCATCTCTTGTTAAATTTCGACTTAAAACCTTTTGCATGTAAGCTTACATTATATAACATGCCAGAGTGTAGTAAAAATACATTTAATGAGAATGTATGATTAAAAAGAACGAGGAGGCATTATGAAATCATGGAACGAATTTAAAACCTTGTTTGTGCACATCCTCGTGCAAGTACGTACCTTGGGGCCTCTCTTATTAATTAATCCTAGAAATGACGAAATAGTTTTACGTTGTCGTTTCAGAAGAACCTGCGTGCGTTAGCGTTTTCTGCATTAACCGAAACCACATCGTCGTCGCGCCAACCGTAATTAATACAGGGTCGGAGTCTCACGGGAAGTGTTGCATACGATGCTAATACATTATAATAACCGACATATTACCTTGTCTGCGTAGAATGAATCAAAGTAAATAGAGTATTTGTTGCAAAAAGGAAGAATTGCCAATAGCTTATCGCGGCGAATTAATAATCCGCATGCACCATATATATTAACGTGTAAACGGTTCATAATCGAATGCGCCGCGTAAATATCCGACATTCCTGTTTGAAATTAACATGTAAAATAAATTGCACGCTGCACACATTCACTGTTTTCTGATTTACCCAAATAAAACCAATTCCAGTTTATTACGCTCGAATGGATGCCGAATGAGTCATACGCGTGAAATGTTACTGAAATAATATCCAAGGATGAAGGAGGAGGTGTCGTGGCATTCCTATCGACGAACCTGAGGTATTTCTAGTTTTTATTCGCTTTGAAATTATTCCAGCAAAAAAATATTAAGTATCTATTATCTGGTCGTAAGGAAGCTTTTTACTAACGGTAAGCAACACTCCGTGGAATTGTCACGGATTTCCCCGAGATATTTCAATATTTAAATAAATTGTTGCCAGTTCTTCGAATTTATATTTTTTTTGTTGCTTTACATTGTTCACCAGAAGATATTATAAAGTTGACACGTATTACTTCTGAAAATAATTTAATAATTCGTAGGTCACCTAACTAAAACTAAACTAAGATTAAAATCAAACAAAACTACAATCAAAATTCTAACGTAAGGCAAAAAAGGTTGGCGTTGATTGCAATGGATTCCTCGAGCACCTGTTTCGGGGACCTCCTCAGTAGAGGAGTAGCTCGAGAACTCCTCTGCAATCTCACCGATCTGTCCTAGTTATTTCAAGAATCGGACGCAAGATGGCGCGACCTACACTATTGAAAAAAAATCTTTATCATTCTTAGGAATCTCATTTCCATACTTTGCATCTTACTTTTTCGTTTTTCTGTTAGTGTCCATGTCTCTGAACCATACGTCAGGATTGGAATGGCAACTTTTTTAAATACTTCTACTTTTATTTCCTTCGTTATTTCTTTCTTTCCTAAAAACGTGGTCTTAACAGCGTCTCTGTTCTTTCCTCAATTTCCTGATCTAATTTTCCGTACTGCGAGAGTATCGAGCCTAGATATTTGAAACTCTCTACTTGTTCTAACTTTGCTTCATCTAAGTTGGTCTGATGTGCCTTTTCGTTCCTTGCCACCACCATGGTTTTTGTTTTCTGCTTCTTTATTCCCATATTGTTTCTCTCCAGAGTGTCTTTGTATATTTTCAGGTTTTTGTTCAGTGTTTTCTCACTTTTGGCGATTATGACTATGTCGTCTGCGCACATTATTTCCGACATTTCTATCCTTTCCATCTTCCAGTGACCGACTTCGTAACACTTTACCTGATTCCTGGTGTTTTTAATTACTTCGTCCAAGATTAATGTAAACAGCAATGGGCCAAGTATACATCCTTATCGTACGCCTTTGGTGGTTTCAAACATGTGCGACTTTTCTTGTCTGACTCTTACATAGTTCTTTGTTTTCTTGTATGGTGGTCGATCTGTTAGGATTCTCCATATATCCTCTCTCTCTCTACTCTGTCGAAAGCCTTTTCTAGATCTATGAAACATAGATGTATCTCGCTGTCTTCTCTTATTGCCTTTTCGGCTAACTGTTTAATTGCAAAATTTACATCCGTAGTTCCCCTATTTGATCTGAATCTTCTATTGTTGTGTTATGTTTTTGTCTTAATCTGTTTTCCAAAATTCTTGCGCGTGCTTAATAAAGTAATGCTCCCGTAGTTGTTACAGTCCTTCGTGTTTCCTTTCTTAGGTATCGAGGTTATAATTCCTATTAACCAGTCCTCCGATGCCTCTCCTGTATTTAATACTTTGTTGAAGATTTCTTTCAGTTTCTTGGATATTTGTTTCTCTCTCGATTTTAACATATCTCCCGTTATTTGATCATGCCCTGGAGCTTTACCTATCTTTAGTTTCTTAAATGCTACTTGTATTTCTTCTGCTGTTGTGTCTTCTTCCAGCTGTGTTATTATCTTGTGTCGCAATTATGTCTGTTCCTTCCAATAAGTTTTTTCGTTATTTCTTCTTCTTCTGGAAGTATTTCATTTCCTTCATTTTTTATGTTAATAAGTGTTGTCTTATTATCTTTACTTTTCCTTGCATTTTTAATCGTCCCGAAGAACAATTTTTTGTCCTCGTAGTACGCCGAACTCTGCCCAGGACTTCTCTTTCTCTTTCTTCGCCAGTTTTTTAACCTCTTTTCTATTATTCTTATACCTTTCGTAATCTGTTTGTGTTTTACTATTTATTTTCTCCAGCTCAGTTTCTTATTATGGATTGCGTCTTTAATGTCCTCTGACCACCAATGTGTCCTCTTGTTTTGTGTCTTTTTTATCCTTGCAGTTCCACGTATATTTTCTGCTGACTCTAATTAGCTTTCTTGAAGTTTACCCACAGTTTCTTTTCTGGATTTTTTGTACCAACAGGTTTTAGTATTTTAGCTTGTGTTGGGGTTCTCTCAGTTTATGACATCTTATTTTTTTGTTGACAATCTTCCTTTTTTGTCCTTCGTGTAGGAGAGCATTTTCATCTTCCCATTTCATCTCTACTAGATAGTGATCGTTGCCAATTTCTGGGCCTCTTCTGACTTTTACGTCTTTTAGCTTTTTCCACATACTTCTGCTGACTAGGAAATAATCTATTATAGATTTTTCATTCCTGCTAGCTACTTCTCTTGTTATTTTGTGTATTTCTTTGCGTTCAAAATGTGAGTTGGCGATTATTAGTTGGTTTTCTCTGCAGAAGTTTATTAATCTGCCTCCATTTGTGTTTCTCACTGTTTCTCCTTGTTTTCCTAAGCACCACTCTTTTCCTTTGCTGTTGCTTCCCACTCTTCCATTTAAGTCCCCCATTATTATTATGTTACAGTTACTGTCGCCTAATTGCTCTTGCAATTGTTCAAAGAATTTGTCTTTCTCTTCTTTCTTCCCATCTTCGTTCGGACCATATGCAACTGCAACTAGATATTCTTCATTTTCTTTACCTTCTTTTATGTTTACGGTATTATGAGTATTCTTTCACTAACAAACTTTTCATTGTTGTAGAAACGTCTGTCTTATTTTATTTTTCGTTCATTTTATTCTTTGTTTTCTCTTTTCTTGTTACATTGATGCTTCAGCTTCTCACAGTTTCGTTTCGCTTTTTATCTCTATAACTAGTTTCGACTAAACTATCAGTTTTTATCCTGTGAAGATGTAAAGTGCTCACAATTTACCATAGAGGGCGCAATTGCTTTAGCTTTTTGACTTTTGAACACTTCTTTGACGTAGCTAGGTGTCTGCCATATTTTATTCTTCTTATTCTCTTTAGGTTTTTCTTATCAAATTAAGTCTTGTTACACTCTTGCTTATTACAGTTTTCTTTTGTTTGAATCGTCGATCTATTAATAGCAAATCGTGGATGAGTTGTTTCAAAATTATTTCGTACACGACAATTTATTACCTTCACTCTTCAGCAAGTAAAATAAAAATTCACAATCAAAATACAAAACAAGTTACAAGCATATTAATAAACGATTTTCTATGCAAAGTTTATAGTGCAACAAGAAGTACTCGCAAGTATAAATAATTTGTGCATAAGTGTAAAGTAATCAAGATTTTAATACGTTCGTCGTTACATTTTTGCTGAGTCAGTTTGAAACGTGAGAGATCCTTCCTTGATTTCGAGATAAAACATTTTATTTATACAGTTAATAAAATAACTGAGTAGCTTTTAAATTTTATACAAATTTTAATTACTTACATAATTCCTCCAATATGAATTGATATTTCAATGAGTTTAATTAAAAAAAAAAAACACGCAGAAGCATTAATAGTTTAATGAAACGCATCAGGTTTATACTGCGTCGGCAGCATAAAAGGAGCCAATAAAATTTTTATAGTCATTAAACTTAAATTTCAAATTTACATTTAATTAAAGGGCAACCGCATAAATACTGGATCTTTTACGTTCAAAGTATTTTCGTAAGAACACTTGCCTTTCAGTAGTTTTATTCAAATTCACTAAAAACAAGTTAATCAATTGAAGATAAAAGAAATAAATAAAACGCCCGCAAATAATTTGTATGCAAAGCCTTGAAGAAATATTGCTTGTAATGAACAAATGTAAACAGAACAAGAAGTCAATACCACTTTAACATGATCAGGTATTGCTGAGTCAAATTCAAAACATGAAATTCTCTTTTATATTTTTATGAAAGCAATTTTATTTATTCAGTGAGTGAAAATTAATACTGTAATTAATGAATATGGTAATGATTGTATGAATAAAACGCAGCAATATTTCTGAAAGATAGAAATGACTAACCTCCCCCAAAGAGAGAAGACGGATAAGTAAATTTATTTATTCTTTTTCTTTTTGGTGCTTTTGATTTGACATATTTTTGAAATTGTCTAATTTCGTACGAACAAAATTACATAATGAGTTCGTGTTTTATTAAAGAACAAATTCTAGAAAAAAACAAAACTAACAATAATAATTTAGATTCGTGTGTTTTTGTCCGCGCGAGAGAATTGGACTTATATTCCCAAACAAACAAAGCGCAGAAATAAATTTCCAAGATATTACAAATGAATACATTGTAGTAACTTAAATTTTTTCGAACTGAATTGACTTTCTCCAGCTCGAAAAACCAAGTAAAATTAACGAACGTTATGCTTTTACTAAAACATAAAAGGCAAGAAATATGTGTTATATAAAATAAATTTATCTGCGCGCGGGGATATTTTTCGTCGGAATTTAACCGCAAATATGGAGGTAAAATTTTTTGATGCCGGTGATGGTGTTGTGCAACTGTTTTGTTCTTTTTCCCCCCCGGCTTTTATTGTAATGTGGCGCGCATGAAACTTGCTAATTAAGAAAGCACTCGCGTAATTAAAAATAAATTAATCAAGGGATGCATAATTTCCCCGCACCCAAAATGGATTTAGGGAAGATAATGTCGGCGGTGGTTTCCCCATTCCATATTCTGCTGGCTGGTCTGGAAAGCACTTGACGCCGACGTCTAGCGCGGAATGACGGCTCCCTCGAGCGTCGCGGTGCATCGCGTCCTCAGATAACTCGAGGTCGATATCATAAACCGGGATTACCGACTCCATAATAAAATATCTAGGTAGTTTTGCCCCAGAATTTACCGTCCTTTCCAGATAGCTGGGCGCCAAATATTCGATCCATCCTAAAATTAACAACCTGCTTCCCATTAAACTTTACTCCTTTAATTTCATCCCCCAACTTCTTATTTTAAAAAAATACCTATCATATTTAATTAGAAAGAGGTGATGAAATGGACTTTCGAGTTATTAAATGATAAATTAAGTTAAATTAAAAGTTTGTGAAGAACCCTTGATGTTGGAGGTTGAAGAAGGAATGGCTTTAGGAGTTCGTTTATGTTTTCCCGGAGACTAATTCTTAATTAATATAAAGTGTGTGGAGAATCCTTGTGTCTAATTAAATACTAGCCTTTTTCAACTGGTGATTAATCTGGAGACCTAAAAGGCTACTGCCCATTCCATAATTCTTCTTACTTCACTTTTGTATTGCTATAACTATGTGGAATCCAGATTTTTTCTATCCAATATAATTTGCATAATCCAATATATTTGCAAAAGAAAATCATACAGAAGAAGATATCGTAACTGAAACAGGAAGCTTTGTTCTTCATGCAAAAAGACCTTTACCCTCCGTGCAATCGTCGTTATTTATTACTTCGCCTGCGAATGTCATCGTAATTTAGAATCAACCTAATCGGATCGATATGTTCGCTCGGATAATAACTGGGGCGCTTGCATAATTAAGAGTGAATCGGGGAAAAAATGGCGAGGATAAAGTGGAAAAAGTCCGCTCGCTGAAAACGTAGCTCGTGACTCCTCGCAATGAAGGCGGCCCCGTCACACGAGCTCTAATTTAGAGCTGCATGGTACGAATGAGTGCGGTGAAATACGATCATTCTGCACGCTGGCTTGCACTCTCGCATCTTGCAATAGAAAACAAAACCTAAGGGACCATTGGTTCTAATGGGGGGAAAAAAACGAATCCGAAAAGAACGGTGCCAAAAAACACGATGAAATCAATTAGTCAACATTAAAATAAAATTGAGACAAAAAAAAGTTATTGCGAAAGAGATGGGGGAAACTGGATTAAATCTAAAGAAACTCCAAGGATTTCAAGAAATGAATCCACCGGTTATAAAGAGGAACTAGGTCATCAGAAAGCTAAAATATTTATACAGCACTTAAGTAAAATCTCTCCAAGACAAATTACTATAGAAGAAGAAAATTTTAAACGCTCGCTATCAAATGGATGGCCTAACAAGAAGATCCAATCATATCAAACCTATAACATCCGATTACTGGTCGATTTCCGAAGGATCTTCAAAATGCCATCACGAGACTAAATATTTTCCACCACAATTATTGAGGTGAAGCATCCAATATCAAATCATCAGTTTGGCTTTCGTCACAAACACGCAACGATAGAGCAAGTTCATGTCGGTCTAATCTCCAAATTCAAAGCGAATTTTCCTTCCCCCGTTTGCAAAATTTTAAAATCCTTCCTGAGAGGACCTGAGAGGTAGGTTCCCATCAAATCTGTCATATCTGGCAGACCAATTCAGTACCTAGTCCTACCACCAACTACCTGCAAACGACACTGCTATAATGACCTCTCAAGGAGATCCTGGATTAGCAAAAGCATCTTGGCCATGACCTTTACCCTCAAAAAACATTCACGCTAGCCTATATTTCTAAATAAGCTCAACTACCTCTAAAAGAAGTCATCCAGCGAAATCATCTGGGTATCTAAATGGAAGCTGCAACTAAGTTTTTCCACGTATATAAGAAGGTACACGAGTTGAATGCGCACAATATAAAGTAAAGATGGTGGATGACGGATGACCAGTGTTGCCAGATTTTTATTGGTCAGAGTCGCCAACATTATCAGAAAAAGTAGCCCAATGTAGCCATGCCACTATTGCCATCCTATGAATAATTATTATCAACGAGAAACACAAAACGATCAATCACAAGTTAACTCTAACTTCAGTTTGTTCCCTTAGTAACTACTACGAAGACAATTATTGTTATGGTAATTTAACTTTAAATTAAAATTAAATTGTCTTTAATAAATCAGGTCTAAGTAGAATATTTAAAACGAGTAGTAAAAACACAATCAAATCTTAACCTGTGTCTTAATTATCCTATCCTATCCTAGACTATAAAATGTGTGCCAAATAATATGTATTATGTATATGTATATGTATTATATTATACAATTTAATTTGAAATTGAAAATATCTATTAAAAATGCAGGTAGCCCAAATTTATAGCCAGGAGCCATAGTTAATTATCTTTCGCCAAATCGTAAACTTTGGTAGCCCAATTGGCTACAAGTAGCCACATCTGGCAACACTGCGGATGACATAAGTAAAATGTTGTGTCGGTAAAGTAGGAACTATTAAACCCAATATAGTAAGGGAGCACGTTCAGAAATATTAGCCAGTGTATCAAAAGAATTAAGACGAAAGATTGCAATCAGCGCGATTCATGAAAATTAATTTGAAAGACTCTGATTGGTCATTGAGACAAAACGGTTTTCAAAACGTCTGTCTGTGAATTTCGAATTGTTCGAGAAAGTCATTGTCTTTGAAAGAAGTAGTAAGATGTAAGAGAGATACTGAATTACTGTCCAAATTAAAAGAATGACCCGACAGGGTGGCATGTTCAGCAAAGGTAGATTTGAATTTGTAAAGAAAAGGTTTTTTCAATCTCGCGGTCTATTCTTTAATTCTGGTTTGAAAACTGCGACAACTTCTGCCAATGTAAAAGTTTTGGCATTCACAAGTAAGTTTGTAAACACCACTCTTGTTAGGTTGAGGGGGGATTTGTTATGGCAAAAACAGTTGCTTAAAGAATTGGGGGTTTTGAAGGCAATATTTACATTGAGATTGTTAAGAATAGATTTAATTTTATAAGAGGAGGGACCTGTAAAAGTAATTAAGCTCTGTTCTGTCTGGATGAGATGGAGTCAGAGTAGTCTGGTTTCTAATGTCAATTGATTTGAGTTTCTTCCATATTAGACGATCAGTTAAGTGAAGGTTGTAGCCATTAACATGAGCGATATGTTTGATGTTAAGCATTTCTGAAGAAAAATCAGTGTCGTTGAGGGGGGTGTTTAATAATCTGCCTATGTAGTACTGAAAGGCTGCTAATTTGTGTTGTATGGGGTGGTTTGAATGAGCTGGTATGAAAATGTCAGTAGTTGTGGGTTTTCGGAAGATAGAAAAATGATGTTGGTTATTGATCATCGTAATGTTTAAGTCAAGAAAATTAATGACATTATTGTGGCTTTTTTACACGGTAAATTGTATTTTTGGATGGATGGCATTTAAAAATTGGCGAAAAGAGTTTAGATCTTCTTCAAATAAGACTAAAACATCTACATATCTATGCCAAAAACGAATATGGTTGTGATTTTGTGAAACAAAGATGAAGTGGATATAAAATTGTTTTCTAGTTGGTAAGAAAAATCTCGCTAAAAATAGGTGATAAGGGGGAACCCATTGCTACTCCTGAATTTTGATTACAGAATGTATTATTGAAGACAAAAAAGGATTGTTGTAAAGCGAGTTGTAATAATGAAGTGAAATGATCAATGTGTTCAGGATTAAGTTGAGTTTGTGACAAAAGATTTTTTGTGAGATCAATACAATCTGAAGATGGGACATTCGGAAAAAGATTGATAATTTCAAATGAAATTAAAAATTCGTCGTCGTTGACGGCAAATGTTGTTAATGAGTTGTTGGGTGTATTTTATGCTGAATTGAGAAGAGAAATTGAGTAGAGAGCTGAGCTGATTTGACAACCAACGTGACAAGTTGTAAGCAGGGGAATCCACAAAAGATACAATGGGTCTAACAGGACAGTTGTCCTTGTGGATTTTAGGCAAGGCATAGTCTTGGAATGTGCAGATTTTTGTTGATAAGGAAAAAAGGACTGGTACTAAAAGAATTGAAAAATTGTGGCAGAGATTTTAACGTTGAATTAAATTTGGTGATGTATTTATTTAAAGGGTTGAAATTTAAAACAGGAAGATGTACTGGTTTTTGGCACGAAACTCTCCTCTGTCAATGGCAAATAGAGTAATATACCTAAGCAATGAAGTGAACAATACTAAAACCTATGGTGTTGACTTGTGAGGAAGAGGAAGACTTGTGAGGAAATACTGGACAATATCTGCAATGTGTCGTGGGGTAAGTATCCCATTGCGATCTACGAATTCCAACGATCGAGGAAGAGATCGCAGTTATCGGCCAAAGATGCCCGTGATGAGCTCAGTGATTTCTTCGACCTGCCAGAACGTTTTTAGTGACTAGTAGGTATAATAGTGATTGGTGTTCATTAAACTATTTACTGATAGACAGATACATGTGAAATTAACTTCTTGTACTACTCGTATGTATTTGCAATGCATTTTATGTCTACACTATTATTTATTGTCGGGGAATTTACTAAATTCGAATTACTTATTAAGTTCACTGTTGAGTCTCTATCGTCCTGTTGACGAGAATCCGCAGAAGTTCATATTCTGTTAATGAAACTACCTGCTTCAGTATTCAGTATTCTGAAAATAGTATTGAGTACAATCACCTGATTCTCTTCCTTATGAAGAAACGTTTTAATTTCTCTTCTTGCCTCTCTTCACATTTCTTCTTCTTTCCCTTTCTTCGCTTATTCCTTTATATTTCTATTTATTTCTCTCTCCAAACTTCCTTTAGAATAATTTTTATTTTTATGTTGTTCTTTTTTTAAATTTTGTTAGGCCAGGTAGAGCAGCGTGCTCCTCAGGAGCTTACTGATGGCGTACCTTTTGATTCGATTTTGTTACACGTTTCATTGTTTTCATTCGCACTATTTATTTAGTTAGGATATTTTATTATTATTATTAAGGAAGAGGACCGGATTGGAATTAATCAGAATGGATAGCGAATTGGTCATCAATTTCTCCATCTTATTCATTTTTATTTCTTTGAAAAGCTTTCACAACCATACGAAAAAGTCCTTCCCCTTCATGAATATCATCTTTTATTGAATGGCCTCAGCTTACGCCCCGTACCTCAAGGAAGTAACATAGGACCATTGTAACCATTGTTATTTGTTTTATTTACGAATGGTCATTTATAGAAATAACTGGAGATGGAGGCCAACGCAGTGTTACTGAGACGAGAATCCTAAGGAGGTTGGAAGGTGTCTCGAAACTTGATGAGATAAAGATCGAACTGGTCCTAGTCTTCATCTCAAACGTATGAAAGATGACACCCAGCGAAAGAAGTGTGCGGAGCGGAAATGAGGTAAAAAGAAAAAGATGGGAGGCAAACCGAGTATATTATGCACGTGTTGTTCAACGTCATCTGAAGAAGTGTCGACAATGACGTCTTCTTATCGGAGGGTAGTCGTTGACGGAATTCTTTTATTCTTGCACGTGTGCGTATTCGGTTGTTTTGTTTACTGTTAAAATCAGTCACAGAAAGTCATCTGAAGTATATGAAAGATGAGTACCCAGTGAAAGAAGTGTGGAGAGCGGAATGAGATGAAAAAAAAAAAGATTGGGGGCAAACCGAATAGGACGTGAAATCTAAAGATAGCCAAAACTCTTAAAAACAAGGAACGAATAGCTCGAGGAACGAAGGTCAGAAAATGGCAAGGGATAGAAAGAAACGAAAAAATTCTGCAAGATAGTATACCTCGACGCGTAAAGTTTGAAGGGGGCAGGATAAAGAAGCAAGTCAATTTTCGTTAATGAAATTACTTGGAAATATCTTTAGACATTTTCCAAACCTGAAAGTAGTATAGCAAGCGGGATACTGTGACACTTTGGCCTTGGAAAAACTGCCTATGGCATGTGTCCATCCGACGTAACCAACGTTCAAGGTTACGCCAGTTCTAGAGCTGTTATTTCTTGTGCTGAAGAGTTATTGCATTTTATGAAGTGTCGGCAATTCGTTGTTCTTAAGCAGGAGTGTATGTGTTTTAGTTTCCTGCGTTTGAAGAAGTGTCGACAATGACGTTACCTTACCAAAGGGTGGTCATTGACGGTTTTTTTTTAATTCTTGCATGTGTGTGTGTGTATATAGTTGTTTTGTGTACTATTACTGTACATGAAAGTCTCGTTCAATATCAGTGACAAAACCCCCTTAAGTGCCACGATTAAATTTGCATAATTCCCCCATACATTAATGTCTCGGGCCTTTTTTTTGTATTTTTTCGCCATTAATTTTCCGCTACATTCTTGCGCGACTTAAGTAATTTAAATAATAATAATCGGCGAAATAACGACTATTAACATGTGCGGAGAACAACGTGAACAGTTAGTTTTATATCGCACTGGGCTTGATCTCCTTAATATTAATCTCGCGTTCAGATCGTGCCAGATACACACGAGCCATTTAACTAAATATGTTTTCATTAAAGCGATCAGGCGGATGGAACGTTGCGTTCGAAACATAGCCGTCAGCAAAACGGTGCTTAAACCAAAGAGAAACTTGTACGTATAAGTTTTGTCGTACAAAGTTATCACAGTGCAAGAATGAATTAAAAATTGTATTATTTTATTGTACACCCTGTAACGTCAGTTCACTGACTCCTCTCCGCATTGTTTCCTTTTAAGAAATCCTTTATATATGTGCAAGCGTGTAATTACTTAAAAAATTTTACTTCGGTGACTCAGGATCATGCGTGTTGATTAAAAGATACATTTTAATTAGCCGATTGTGCTATCTCCAGCCAGACATTTTAATAATTACCTGTAATTAAGAATGTAATTAACATAATAATTGTAAGAATGGAATTTCGCTTTAAATAATGCCCCCCCTTCTCGAATAATCTATCACTTGTCGGATGTTCGAATAGTTTCCAGACAAAAAATTATTACCACTCGAAGCATTTTTTTTTGTTTTTCAATTAAAATATTTGTTCGTAATGAAAGTTTTTCTTTATGTAATTTAAAATTATATTACACACAGATAGCTTTGAGCGTGAGGTATCTAGGGTATCGGAGTTTTCTTTTAATTTTAATTGAGCGAAGCCGTAGATTTTCCCAACAAACAAATCTCGCCTGTCTTCTTCCTTCGGAGGATAAGTAATGCGGAAGTAGTTCGTTCTTTTGACAGTGGGGAACGTGTTGGGCAAATATTTACATATAAATTGAAACACAGTTTTACGTTAATCACATGGTGGAGTAAGTTTAGTGCACATGTACATAATTGCACGTTGTGTTTGTTTTAATATCAACGGGTAAAAGCACCAAGTCAAGCAAATCATTAATCTTGCCTCAAACGTCAAGGTACGAAGGATACGTGTAAGAAAGCGTTAAAACTTTCCTGCATATTACTTTGATAGTAAATAAATTTCAAAGTGTCGAGTTAATGAAGGTGGATCCAAACAGTGTCATTTAAAATATTTTTGTGAGCTCTTATTGCTTTAATGGGCGTTACATTTAAACTAAAAAGTTAAGGCCACCTTCATTAAAATCAGAAGTGATCAAAAATTCAACAATTTATAGTATTTAATTAAGCCTGTATACAGGGTGTAATCGGATAACTTTATGCTGTAAGTCTGCTCAAAAATAAAAACTGACCTACCACACTTTTCCCATACTCTCAGACATCGCTTCTTGTCGTGGTTTCATTTTGTCGAGTTAATTGACAGTCACCCTATATACGACTTGTAAACCTTGTACATATAAATAAAAGAAGTAAATTGTACATATACATTCTTGACTCTCTCTAGACATTCCTTTTCCATCTTGTCCTCATCAGTTCAAGACAAATGCCTAAAATCCACTCGGATTGGTTGATGGAGCTTTTTGTATTTTGATTGATTTTGTTTTGCTGTTGTTATTGTTAACTGCGGAATAATTTCGCCAATATTTAACGAAGTTGCCCGCAAAGCTTACTTTAAAACTGGTTAAAAGTAGATCGCAAGTTTACTAAAATCGATTACACGATTTAAAAGCCGCGCAGAAGTTCAGGCAAATGCAAACATGTAAGTTTTGAGGCGAACTTTATTTATTCGCCGCGGAGCGAGAGGGAAGCAATGCATTTCTACTTCGCTTTACAACGTGCTTATATTAAACTAAGCCAGTGTAAAATCCACCGTTTGAAATCGTCCTTCGGTGTCAGGGTTAAACGTGCGAGTAAAATTAAAGATCGCGAGAATTTAGTGGCCCATTCATGCCACCACATTTATGTATCTCAGAGAGAGAGAGAGAGAGTTGATGAAAGACTCCGTTTAGATGAATGAAGTTACCTACTTTTGCAGGGGTGTTTACCAAGAAACAATCCCCTATTTTAATTCTAATTGTTTGTTATTGGCAGTTTCTGTAAACAAAAGTGGAACGAAAATAATTTCTCAAGATGTTTACGGCTCTTTTAATTTAGGAATCTTGAATATGCGTCAACCCATTATTCGCACAAAGTTAATAAACATGATCTCGAACAATTTCTGCGAAATCTAAATGCATCCTCGACGCGCTTCCTCATATTTCAAAACTGTTTTGTTTCTCGAAAAGCTTACCGCTCACAAAGCCTCGACTCGGAGATTAATTCCGAGTATTAGGTTCATCGGTACATTATTGTATTGTACCATGCGATCCGCGCGATTGCGATGCTACATACGTACGTACGTGTGTTTATATCAATAAGCAACTTTCTTGTGTGGATGCGAGCAATATCGGGCGTAACAACTTTGTAAGCAATCTCACGAGCGATTTACAGATTCGTTTCGATATAGATGTATGGGAGATATCATGTTGCACACCTGAACGAGCAATTGCAAAATTAGAAGTTCATGTAGGTACAAGAGAAATAATAGGCCAAAACCATGCAAATTATACTTATACATACAATATCGTTGTTATCCAAATCGAAGCAATTTTTATTGTACCCTTTCTGGGAGTAAAAATGTAGGAAATTTTAATTTGGGGTAAACTTGACCGACCCCATTCAAAGGCTAGTTTATCCGCTTCATTAGCTGTTGCCTTTTGACGAAAGAATGAAAATCAAAGTTCTCTCTGTGTAACTTAATTTTAGTTTAGTATAATTTAGTATGTAGGATGACGAACCTGATATCTATGTATGTATAGATCCGCTAGACAGATAAACTATTCTATTCTCTTATAAACCGTTGATCGACTCTTGTGCTCATTTTACATTACTTGGTGAAGCAAGAAAACAAGTAAAAAAGATTTAATCTTTAAAAAAATAAGACAAACGAAATTAATCTTAATATGAACGGCCTTTTGCTTTTCTTCTTCTTCTTCTTCGATAAAGGAAGGAGCCAAAATTCTTTGTGAAGTCAATCGTCTTTTGTTTTTCTTCTATTGAAGAAAGAAAAAGAATGTAAGAGACGATCGACTTTCCTTTAAAAAAAATTAAACACGAACGAGACTTGTTTAACTTCGATGTTTCTTTGCTTTTCTTTTTTCTGTTTTTTTAAGAAAGAAAAGTTTACAGTTCATAGTGAAGTCGACTTTTTATTTCGCTTTCGATAAAGAAAGTAAAATTGGACTTTCATTTGAAGAAAATTAAACCGAACGAAATCTGATTTGATTTAAATGGTTTTTGCTTTCTTCCTTCTTTGCTGAAATTCGTATTTAGTGAAAGAAAACGTTGACATTCGTATTTTAGTAAAGGTCAAGAAAGAAATCGACTTTTGTTAAAAAAAAAAAAATTATACGAATATTAGCTTCATTGCTTTCGGTTTTTTTTTCTCCTTCTTTTTTGAAGGAGAAGATTGAAATTCGTATAGCAGAGATGATCGTCTTTTCTTTTACTTAGCAATAATAATAATAATTTATTTGTACGCAGCCACTACAATATGAATGTACACGTCATCTTACTAACTAGCGCAAATATACATAGGTAGAGTAAAATAATGTTCTTCCGTTCGATCTTTGCAGTTACGTCAGAAAATTATCGACTCAAAATGAGAATTTATAAATTCTATCATTGTTTTAACATACGTATTAGATAAGGATAAAAGAATATGTTGATTTCGTTTCTCGAATTGGGAAAGTGTGACGTAACTGCAAAGATCGAGCGGACGAATTGTACAGTACAATACAATGTGAGACAATACGATACAATACCCAAAAGTGTAGGTAACATTACCGTAAAAATGACAGCGAGCCAGTGATTAGAAATATGACAGCATAATTACAAATTAAGGGTGATTAAAATAATCATTTAAGGAATATAAAGATTTATTCATTAAATATGACTTTCTCTGAAAATTGAATAGCCATCAATAAGTTTTAATTCGTTTGGTAAATGGTAAAATATTTTTAGCCCTAGGCAACTGGGTGAATTTTTTGTGATATTAGTAGATGCAAATGCAATTAGTACATGAAAATAAAATTTGCTTACAGAGTTTTTATTATGGATAGTACCATTACGGATAAATTTTGTTTTGTTGTTAAAAACATACTTACACATATACACATATACACTTGGTAGAGTTAAAATTTGACAGGTTTTGAACAACTCTCTCCAAGAGTGAGTATTTGGAATTCCTGCAATTACTCTCAGAATCTTTTTCTGACATATAAAGATTTTTTCAGTTGAACAAGAAGCACCCCAAAATATAATACCATATCTCAGTCTACTACTCACTTGAGCATGATATAGATTCAGTAACTGGTGTAATGTAAATAAAGGTTTAAGTTTTCTAAACATATAAGTAATTGAGTTAAATTTACTACACTGCACAATGGCTATTCTATGATAGAGTATTGTCAAATAGAATTCCCAGATATTTAGCTTTTTCTTTTTCAACGATAGATGAACCATTTATAATATCTACATTCAACTTAGAAATCGATTTTTGACGATTGTGAAAATTCATTACGTATGTTTTATTCTTATTAAAACATAAATTGTTTCTATCAAACCAGACGTTAAATTCTTTTAAAATTTGAATACATTTGTGCTGAACTTCAGTGTGATTTATCTGACAGTAAAACTGACACATCGTCTGCTTACATAGTGCAGTGTAGGTTTTGGGTCAGATTAACAAAATCGTTTATGTACATTGGAAATAAAATGGGTCTGAGCACAGAGCCCTGAGGAACACCTAAGTTAATGTTTAATTTAACTGATACTACTTCTTTTCTCTTGGTAACAAATTTATGATCCAAAGCAACATAGTTCTTACGGTTTACGAGAAAAGTTTTTAACCACTCCAGAGTTATACCTCTGATACCTTAGTTAAAAAGTTTATTGTACAAGATTTTATGATTAACACAGTCAAAAGCACGGGTTAAGTCGCAGAAAATTCCGACAGGACATTTTCCTGCTTCAATACTATTTAGAACCCGTTGGTAGAAAGAATTAATAGCTGTCTCGGTTGATTTAGATGGCGTGAAGCCATGTTGATTACTAGTTATAATTTCGTACTTAGTCAAATATTTAAATAATCTACTTAGGAAAGCGGATTCGCAAAAATACAGAAGTAATTACAATTGATCGATAATTTCCAAGAAGTATGAGATCGCCAGATTTACGTACGGATTTTATTTTTCCTGTTTTCAATGTTTCAGGAAAATGACCCATTTCAAAAGATATATTTGTAAGATAAGTTATAGCTTTCACTACTTCAGTACAAACTTTTTTTAATAACCACATTGGGATTTCATCGGGACCGGAAGTCAGTTTAGATTTAAGTTTATTATTTATTATATTTCGAACTTCATCCTACAGGATTGGGGTTGTTATAGTTTAATTTCATCGCAGCGAGTTCGCAACGCATTTGTAGCGATCTTGCAACGTCGCTTGTATGTATACCTTGTCTGGACATCCGACAACACTGTAACTTTCGCCGTAACCGGTCGCTTTAAAATTCTGTCTCCGTACTGGTTCTTTACTTGAATATATTTACGTCATAATTTTCCCATTGGTCACGTTATTTCATCTGGTTAGGGTTGCCGGAAGTATTTCATGCTTTCCGCGATCTGGCTCTCGTCAATTGTAGCTAATTTAGTGCAAAATTCATCCTAATACAGTGTGACTGGAAGATCCAAGTATCCCACACGGCTTTGTGAAACGCTTGTCACGTTTTGATCAAACGACCTCGTTAATTGAAGGTATGTTCTAAATATTTCTTAATGGCATAGAAGTAATTAATGGCCCTTCTTCTTGTCCTTTTAGGATCGTTTTTTTTTTAATACTACTTTTGGGGCTTTGACTGTCTTTTCTGGTATGGCATAGCCGTTTTGTCGCCTTCACGTTGGCACAGCATAAAGAATACAACAGCGCAACTCGCTTGTCGGCACTTTGATCTCTTTACTGGATTTTCATTGACCTCGAGTAGATTAAAAGGGATGTGTCGAATTGTTTGTTCTGCTTTAAGTGTGAGCGATTTTGTTGTTAATTGTAAACTCACACGTGCTCACACATCAGGGCCGGATTGTAGTGTTTAGTGGACGTGGTAAAAAAATAACAAGGCATAAATAATGTGTATTAACATAATTATAAAGATCCATTCGGCACCAGAGCCCTGAATGAATGAGCTCTGCATCCCGAGATTGTGACTTAATTCGTTAATCGACATTGCCATTAAGGCACATTCTGTGCAATCAGATCTGATTAACCTCGTACCGTGTGTAACATTTACTTTACTCGTGGTTTGGTCGAGCATAAATAAATTTGTTATACACTGCGTGTGTGTTTTGTTTATGTCAAACCCTACTCTGAGCACATCAAGTGGGACAAATCTCCTGAAGATTAGGTTTTACCTGAAGCGAGCACGACGAAACCTCGGGAACGGTTTTCGAAGTGGATCCTTCAACTAGGGGATAATTCCCTGGCGCCCTGGTTTGTTTTATTTAGTACCCCTACCTTCTCCACTGAGCTAGTTTGGGAAACAGTTGTGGGAAAACAACGTTTACTTGTCACCTAGTATTTCAAATTATTCAGGAGTATCAGTATTTACAATTTTTGGGGTAACAGGGTTAGGAACATTGAAGGATTACCTAACATTGGTAAGTCATAGGATGTGACTTTGGAATCACTATTGTGATGTTATTTACAATATTTTCCAGAGTTTCCTTAAAATATAGGTTGAAAAAATCAGAGATTTTAACAGGATCTTCTATATTCATATTTTGAAAGTTCAAGACGATCTTTTTATGAACTTTACAATAAAATCGATCGTCTTTTGTTTTCGGTTTTGTTTCTGATAAATAAAGAAAAAATTAAAAGGCGGTCGATTTTCATTGAACAAAAGTTAACCCGAACGGGGCTCGACTTAATTCGATGATATTTGTTTTCGTTTTTTCTCCCATCCTTAACGCAGGAAAAAATGTCGAAATTTAACAATAAAATCGATAGTCTTTTGTTTTGCTGCTAATGAAGAAAGAAAAATTAAAAGGCGATCGTTTTCCGATGAAGAAAAATCAACGAGATTCGACTTAATTTTGATAGTTTTTCGCTTTTGATTTTTTTCCCTACTTTAATTAGCATTCTACAATAGTCGATCGTCTTTTGTTTATGGTTCTGCTTACGACGAATAGAGAAAAAATTAGAAGACTATCGGTTTTCGTTGAGCAAAAATCAACGCGAACGAGATTCGACTTAATTTCGATGGTTTCTTGCTTTTGATTTTTTTCCCGTGTTTAACGGAGGGAAAAATCGAAATTCACAATAAGGTCGATCGCCTTTTGTTTTTGGTTCTTCTTACGACGAAAAGAGAAAAGAATTAGAAGACGATCGATTTTTAATTGAACTAAAATTAACGCCAACAAGAATTCGACTTAATTTCACTGTTCTTTTTTTTTGCTTTTGGTTTTTTCCCCGACTTTAACGCAGGAAATAAATCGAAATTCACGATAAAATCGATCGTCTTTTGGTTTTGCTTCTAATGAAGAAAGAAAAAGAAGTTAAAAAGTGATCGGTTACACGAGTAACCGAACGAAATTAATTTCGATCTTCTAACCTAATTAATTCCTATATAGAAGGGTGACTGACTAATTATTTTCTATATACAGGGCGACTGACATCAAACCCAACAACAATAAAGCAAATAAGAGAATACATATCACACATTACGGGAAAGTAATCAGTAAATTGGAACGAATTAAAAAATTACACTAAAATCATGTTACGGAGAAATACAGTGCGACTTGTAATTAAAACTGCAATAAAGTTTTACAATTGTAACTCGTTCAACTGTCTCACTGCCAGTTCTTATTACGTGACGTAGGCATCAGCTGGTCCAGAAGAATAAAATCGATATTTTTTTTAACGTAAATTACTATTCTTTAGGAGATCAACGAATTTATAACCGTTAGATGTGCGTCAAGATGCATATAATTTGACTAAAGTAGTGGGATCGCCTTAAGTGCTGTTAATTATTTTGTACCGTGATTTTGGGTATGGTTTTTGATCTCAAAAAGTAAGTGATTTCGAATTCTTTTTATATTTTTCCTATAATTATATAACATGGATTCTCTTAGTGGTTTTGTTTTATCAGGTGTTGTGACAGTCACCCTGTATTTATTTATTTATTTTTTTGTAAATAAGTTTTTAAAGAACCTTTCCGATTCGAGCAGATTTATCGTTGGGTTACAGAAAAACGTGATTTTCAGCCACCGGTTTTTAGATGACCCGCGGCTGTCGGCTCCTCCGAAATTAATTCCGCGAATGTGTGTATATTTTTAGAATCCGGCCGTTATTTATCCGTGCAGTATCTCAGTCCAATTCTTTCGATATCATGTTGCACGGGCAACTGAACATTCTGCGCGCGTTTCACGGGCGATATTTGCATAGATTGTTTGCCATTCAGACCTTTGTTCCACTTTATGCGACTCCAAAGCACCTTTATCTGTTTGCGCGCAAGGAAACAAACGTCTCTGGTTTATGTTGTTTTTATAACCGCGACGCCCGTCCACAACATCCACATCGATTCGCCTTCAAATAGAATACCGTTTTTTTTTAATCAATTTCGGGTTTTCCTATTATAATCAAACGTATTAAAATAAAAAAAAGAATCTTAATCGACAGCATTCTTTTTTAATTCTATAATTCAAAATGCTGTCTTACTTAATGTATAAAGTTAATTGGTTGGTTTGTTTTTAGATAATTAAAATAGCAAATAGTTTTAATAGTGTGTTTTGTATGTTAAATATAATGTGAGCAACGCAACTAAAAAGGCACGTGTTAATTTAACGAAAAGAAAATCGCACACATAAACGCAATCGTTTTTTGCCGCAAAATATCACGGACGTTAATTATAGCCTGTTAAAGCCTGTTAATTATAACGTACCGCCAAGAAAATGGCGATATGCATCATTTACTTCAATCATATACTTAAGCCTTAAAACAACACGCTCTGTGCGAAAGAAAACGCACGAATCGTAACAGTTCGCATATAATCAAGTAATCGGCATGCTAAATACGCGCAAGGCCTCGTAAAATGCTGCAGTTCCTGTAAAATCATTGCAGCGTAAATTGGCACTTATAATTTATTATTGATATAATACCTGAGGAGTGATTTTTCTGCGCTCGCGTTTTATTACCTGGTAATAAGCGGCGTCGGCGAAAAAATTCAGACAATGGCTTCGCTCTTAATAAATTTTCCTGGAAAAAATCACTTATTCGGGCTATAAAAATCACGCAATGCGTCTGTGCGTGTTTCACGTGCGTCACACGCGATTTCGGTATTAATTTTTTTAATTAACTTTGACCTTTGTCTTACCCATGTGTTTTTTTTTTGCTTCGTTTTGCCTTTCTCTGCTACTTTGTAACTAAATTATTCAGTAACAAATTTTTTTTGCAATCACTTCTCCTTGACCTCGTCGCCTATCAATGTGTAAGAAGCATAACACGTTTCCATTCGTTTCTCTGTCTGCTTTATGCATTTTTTGGCTATACTCTCGTTTTATATAAGTTATTTTTTGCTTCGTCTTTCCCTTTCTCTGCTGCTTTGTAAGGAAATTATGCAGAAATCACTTAATTTCATCTTGACTTCTGTTACGTTTGAAATTCCGTTACGAAAACGTGGCAACAAAGTACAGTCTATCGCGTTTCGAGTTCGATTCTCATTAGTTGAAAGCACCACGTAATCATAAGCCTTCAAAGTCATTGGATATTGCTTATGGCGTACGTGCATTTTCGGCATCCCTTCCGCCTCATTTCCCGTCGAGACTTGGTGCCGTGCTGATGTGTTTTACCGCTTAGAAACTATCGAAACCCTTGCTTAAAAGATTAAGAAGTGCTTATCTACGGCTTTGCCGGAATTTCCCTAGTGACCACCGATCGAGTTTTGGGGTATTTTAGCCCCATACTAAGCTTGAGAAAACTACAAATCTCAAGTAAAAATTGTGCGAATTGTCTGACGCCATTTTGTACGCTAACGACCATTATATTCAGTATTCTGGTTATACCTATACTTTTACTTCTAATGTTACGCTGAGCTCTCGCTTTAGTTCTATCGTGCTGTTTTGGGTTTGATTCAAGCCTAGTCGACTCCACCTTCGCTCCTGTGCTTCCAAGTCTACGGGAAGTCTACGTGGCCCGCCATATTTGCTGCCTTTGTCCACCGGCGTTAGACGCAATCAACAACCAACTTCACGTCGTAGACTAGTAAACTGACGTTACCGACTCTGCTTTGACAGTAAAGTCGTGAGTTTACTTATTTGTTTTATTTTAATTTCGTATCGTTGAACAAATTTTTGCATGCCTTTTTGGAGAGCGAATTTCGCCTGAATGCAGAGATTACATATGTGGATTTATTTCTTAGATTAAGTAAGTGATAACTTTAGAATTTTCGTAATTTATCTTTGATTAAACTTTGCTTGTTGTGAACAAACACCTGTTTAACTTTATGTGTTTTGTATCCTGCATTTGCATTTTGGGCCATATTCTCGTTTTATGTTAGTCTGGTGTTTCTTTTCTTCTTTTCCTCTGTACTCTCCTACTACGTGGTCAAACCATCTGTTTCCCTAACCCTTCTATTATTTTCAATTTTTTCTTGATTTGTTATTTTCCTCTGCGTCCAATAGAGACGCAATGAGCATGATTTTTGTTTCCCTTGCAGATACAGATTTTTTGGTGACGTTTATTCTGCCCATTTTTTGATTTTGTTTCATAATTGTTTTTTTTTTGTCGGCTGGCGTTGGTAGGTAATCAATCAGTAAATAAAATTTACTTTACACTTACCAGTTGCAATTTCTTGTATTCTAAGATTATGTATTTCGTTTTCCTTTTACAAGGTCACCCCAATGACGTTATTAATAATAATGGACTTCGTTGTGTTACTGCTTTTTCTGTATTAATCGTTCTTCTCTTTCGCTGTTTCCTAATACTTTTTTCCTCATTACTATGAGGATTAGGGAACAGCGAAAGAAAAAGAAGATCTATACATCATTGACTGTTCACCAGGAGAGAGATTAAATAAGCCCAGAAAGGAACGTCTGTCTGGTGAACAGTCAATAGATATTCTTCTTTCTTCTCATGTGTATTCATATAATTTGTACCCAACAATGCGTCTATTTAATTAACTTTAAATAATGTGATGTCTACTTTTACGAATAGATCTTAAAGATTTGGAAACAATTTAAACTATTCTGTAACAAAAGCGAATCTGAAAATGAGCACCTCGTTTCTTCATTGTCCTTCTCCCCAACAAACATCGGATTATTTCCAAAACCATAAAATTTTGGTCAAAATGTTTTAAGTGGTGTTGGGAATGCCCTTATAGTGAGAAACTGAATTCTGCAACCACGCCAAAGAACATTAAAAGATGATTACATGCATTTTGCAATTCCTTCAAAAAGAAAAGAGAAAGAAAGGCGTCTTCTTCTGCCACCCCTAATATACCTTAGGCCTAAACAAGCATTAGATTATTTCCAAAGCCATAAAATTTTGGTCAAAACAGTTTTAGTGGGTTCGGGAGTACTTGGAAGACGTTGTTCACAATGAGAAACTAAATTGCATGTAGGTACAACTAAGTTTAATATACTTTGATGAATTTGATAAGACAGCGAAGGTTGTGGGCATTAATTAAGGATGTGGGTAGAAACACAATTCACATATAGTATTTGGGCAAGCCAAAGGTGAATTTCCAAAATACTCACTGCCTTCGATCCAACAAGGGCTGAAAATAAACTAATTTAAAACCGACAAGAAAGTATTTTTAATGAAGGGTTGAAGTCCACAGTAGTTTCTGGATCCACGTGAAGGTCATTTCAATGGAAACGTCTCACGTTGCAAGCTCAGCAGAAAAACACGTTCATTTAGAACTAACCCTAAGCACCGAATTATTGCCAAGAGCATAAAGTTTTGGTCATAACACTTTAAGTGGGATTGGGGGTGCTTAGGAGACGAGGCTATGCCAACTATGGCAAAGAAGATTAAAAAACTGGGAAAATTAATAATTTAAGTCAAAGGTGAATGCCTGAAATACTCATCGCTTTCGATACAACAAGGGTTGAACATTTCAACCGTCAAGAAAGTATTTCTAACGAAGGGTTGAAGTTCACGTTCACGTTGGGGAACCAACCCAACCTATTCTAATATCCCTAGACCCAAACATTTCCAAAACCATAAAGTTTTGGCCGAAACAGTTTAGATGAGGTCGAGGGTGCTTAAAGACGACGCTCGCAACGATAAACTAAATTAAGCAAGCACGCCAAAGAATATTAAAAAAATGAAGATTGATGAGTTCGATAAGGCAGCGGAGATTGTAGATAATAGTTCACAAATACTTGGGTAGTGTCAAAGTAAACGCCCAGAATACTCACTATTTTCGATACAACCAGGTTTTCAATCCTTAAATAAACCTTAACGAACAGGAAAGTGTTTTAATGAAGGGCCTCATTGGAGAAGCACAGTCCCCAAAGACGTGACGTAAAAAAATTGCAATATTCCATCAAGAAACACAGTCCTCAAAGACGTGACGCAAAAATATTGAAGAATCCATCAAGAAGCACGGTTCTCAAAGACGTGACGTAAAAAAATTCAACAAGAGGCAGAGTCCTCAAAGACAAGACGTAAAAAAAATTGAAAATTCCATAAAGAAGGTCCTCAAAGATATGACGTAAAGAAATTCCAACAAGAGACAGAGTCCTCAGAGACAAAACGTAAAAAAAATTGAAAATCCCATCAAGAAGGTCCTCAAAGATGTGACGTAAAGAAATTACAACAAAAGGTACAGTCCTCTCAAAGACATAACTTAAAAGAAATTGAAGATCTCCTCAAGAAGCACAGTCCTCAAGGACGTAAGGCAAAGAAACTGAGGATTCCATCAAGAAGTACTGCCTTCAAAGCCAAATTTTTTTGACCATCATCA
Organism: Dorcus parallelipipedus; assembly: GCA_958336345.1. NCBI lineage: Eukaryota > Metazoa > Arthropoda > Insecta > Coleoptera > Lucanidae > Dorcus > Dorcus parallelipipedus. Next base: position 33,545,999 of record OY284482.1, read on the forward strand.
AACTCCTGGTTATTCACAAATTTCATGATCTCAAGCATATCCTCTGGTTTTCTTTTTGTTTTTTAGAATGGAGGGTTGTTTTCAAGTATCAAAGGATTAATTACAGTTGGAAGTGGAAAGTTTTTCTGCAAAGCAAGATCACACTGGGTAACGTTGTCAAGAAGTGGAACGTGTATTTTGTGAGAAGATTATTTTGAAAAATAAATAAGTTGTTTCTTCACAATTAGATACAGTGAAAGCTCCCATAGCGGACAGCTCTCTTAAGCGGACACCTCTTTTAGCTGGACAGTTTTTAATCTCCCACTTATGTAATTTACATGCATTTGCATCTCTCTTAGGCGGACATTTCTAATGGACGGATAGTTTGCTGGTCCGTGTTCACTGTACTTTATTTATTAATCGTTCCTTGTAGATCTAAACTGACTTCTTTGGTGACGTAAACTCATAAACCTCAGGTAATGGAGAAGGCAACGTGTAAGGTGATGTTTTCTTAAAACGAAGCAATCTTCTGAACCTAATCCTTCGATATCCTTGCTGCATTTTTTACACTGCAGTGTGACTTCCTGCCATTGTCAATAAACAGCATTGTTTTATTAGAGTAGGCATAAAAGTTTCCATGGAAAATATCTCTCAAAACAGCCAACTGGAACACAAAGCAGATGTTTCACGGTGTTTTACACGCCTTGGTAAACGCTCCTCGGCAAAAGAAGAAAAAAGAAAAAAAAAACAATTACAAGAGCCAATTACGCAACACCAGCAAATAAATTAAAAGCCGCCGTGTTTGACTTGTGCATAATAAATAAGGAAACGTTTCGTTTTTTCTCTCTTGGCAAACGTATGCTTTTGCTGATTAAAACGTCCGCACCGATTACGGACGTTTTATCTCCTACGGCGCAGACATTCCAAGTTCAATGTCAAATATGAACTGCTCTTGAAAACGCATTCGCGATAAGGAATTTTTGCTTTTACAGTTCAACGGTGCTACGCATTTCAACACAGAAATTATTCGGAATTACGTGATTACGAGTGTTTACATTAGAAATAAACTAAAGAATTTTTTGGAATTTTATCTTCTAAATTACATACAGCGAGACGAACGCCATAATTAATTACACAAAGCAATATTCTGTTTACTACGAGAAATTAAAACGAGTGTTCCTTGGGGGTGTGTTATAGGACCAAGTCTTTTTTTTTTCATTTATGTTACGCTAAAAGTATGAAATAAATCAAACAACTTCTAATCTACTCGTGATATCATTTCAGTGGTGAAACCCTGCAGCTCGTCCCTAATTAAACAAAGTTAGTTGAGTAATTAGATTAAAGATTAAATAAGTGCGTCGAAGATAAACATTCAACTAATGCAAATACATACACGAAGCAATAAATAATTATCGTCGTCGGCTGTATGATGAAGCGTTCTCTGATAGCAAATGGAAAAAAATTAATACTGGATGATGCATAATTATTTATTATTGCTCAAGCCTCGCTGCTAAAATATTCTTTAAGGCACGTGTATTTCACAGAAAAGTATCACGATTATACGTAATTTGCACACGTTATATAACGCCGCTCACATTACGTCAGTAGGTATTTAGAAAATTATTGTTTTTCCCATGTAAAACGTAATTATTTAAATTTAAAAAAAATACTTGTGGATGTGAGGAATTCACGCATAATTAAATTAACGGCGTTTAGCCAGTTATACATGTATATTATAAGGATTCACTCCTTCACTTTAATGTAAAATTCATGATTGAACGTGTTATTTAGTTCCATAAAGTTTAATTAAATTACATTGGCGATTCCAGGCGGAAAAATGATGATTAGAAAGGAACTATTCCGGCCCAAAGAAAAACTAATTGTTTTATGCACCACCACGTAATGTAAATCATGAGCTAATAATCTATAAATCATTATTATGTATGTAAATTATAGCACTTAGTACGATACGTATAAATATTGAGATCATTTATTACGTTTAATTTGTGTTTGTATTGGGGTCCAGTATAAGTAGCGCGAATGGTAAATAATCTTATAAACAAACCGACAACAAATAGCCCCGCGCTACAAAAAAGCTCAGATACTGATAATGAAAGTGATTTCCTCTGCATTGGAATAGTTACGCCGCTTTAATGAGTTGCTTGTTGAAATACATACTTGGGAAACTAGTTTGCTAAATGTAATTAATTACAGTCGTTTTTACACAGGGCAGAACCAAAAATGTATACCAGATGTACACACTTTTAATTTCGGAAATAATTTCCAAGTCACTTTGGACGAACCTATCCTTTGAATGCTTTTCTTTCTTTGCCGGGGGGGAACTCTAAACATGAATTACCACATTTCAGGAGAAGTTTCTGCCATCAACTATAATATAATTAAAAAGTGATTTTGAGTTTTACAGTAATCGACGTTCCTTCGTTAGGTGTAGTTTCGCTGCCTTCAAATTCGTCTGAAATTGATATTGAGGAAACAGTTCAGAATTCTACACAGACTGACCGTCTAACCTCCATCAAGACCAGATCAAAATTTACAAAGAATACTTGACAAGTTCCAAAAAGAGGAAATTTAACTGATGACGACGTTCCTTCGTCAACTAAAGATTCGTTGTCTTCAAATTCGTCAGAAAATGAAATTGAGGAACCAGTTCAGAGTTCTAACAGATTGACCAACCAAGCTCCATCAAAACCAGTCAAATTTTACAAAGACAAAGAAGAGGTTTAAGTGATGACAACATTCCTTCATAAGTTAAAGATTCGTTGTCTTCAAATTCGTCAGAAAGTGAAATTGAGGAACCAGGTCAGAGTTCCGCATAGATTGATCTTCCAACCTCCATCAAGACCAGTTCAAATTTTACAAAGAATACTTGACAAGTTCTAAAAAGAAGAGATTTCACTGGTGACGACGTTCCTTCGTCAGCTAAAGATTCGTTGTCTTCAAATTCGTCAGAAAATGAAATTGAGGAACCAGTTCAGAGTTCTAACAGACTGACCAATCAAGCTCCATCAAAACCAGTCAAATTTTACAAAGACAAAGGAGAGGTTTAAGTGATGACAACGTTCTTTCATAAGTTAAAGATTCGTTGTCTTCAAATTCGTCAGAACATGAAATTGAGGAATCAGGTCAGAGTTCCGAATAGACTGACCTTCCAACCTTCATCAAGACCAGTTCAAATTTTACAAAGAATACTTGGCAAGTTCCAAAAAGAGGAGATTTAACTGATGACGACGTTCCTTCGTCAGCTAAAAATTCGGTGTCTTCAAATTCGTCGGAAAATGAAATTGAGGAACCAGTTCAGAATTCTAACAGACTGACCAACCAAGCTCCATCAAAACCAGTCAAATTTTACAAAGACAAAGAAGAGGTTTAAGTGATGACAACGTTCTTTCATAAGTTAAAGATTCGTTGTCTTCAAATTCGTCAGAACATGAAATTGAGGAATCAGGTCAGAGTTCCGCATAAACTGATCTTCCAACCTTCATCAAGACCAGTTCAAATTTTACAAAGAATACTTGGAAAGCTCCGAAAAGAAGAGGTTTAAGTGATGACGACAGGTAACTGTAGATTCGTTACCTTCTAATTCGACATAAAATGAAGTTGAAGAACTAGTTCAGAGCTCTAAACAGACTGACCTTCCAATCTCGAGATCAAATTTTTACAGAAAATATTTGGCAAGCTCAAGATCAGAAAAGGTTTAAGCGATGACGACAGTTCTTACGTTCGCTCCTCAGCTGAAGATTCGCCGTGGTTCATCAGGAAATGAAGTTAAGGAACTAGTTCAGAGTTCTGCACCATTAATCATGAAAACCAGATCAAGCTTTATAGAAAATACTTGGCAAGCTCAGAATAGAAGAGGTTTAAGCGAAAACGATGGTTTTTACGTTATCCCAACAGCTGTAGATTCGTCTCCTTCAAGTTCATCAGAACATCAGCTTTATAAAAAAAAATAACCTATTGCTTCGAGGATGATCTTTTGGTAGGTGTGAAGAACCATAGATCTCCATAGTACTTCATTCCGTAGTGCTTCATTCCATGAGAGAACTTTTGGGTTGACGGGACCTTGGTCACCTCGTCATGAAACTTAAGAAACATAAACGTGGCCTCGTGTATGCCAAAGTGTAGGCCAATGCCAAACTGTACTAGATTCCAGAATTCTTCGATTTGATATTTGATAATTTTTACACGAGCCTTGAAGTCGCCAATGAATTAATTATTTATTAAAGAGGGAACTCATATCAAGCAACAAGAAGAAGAACTCTGAAGCAAGGGGACGTCTTTGAAGGGAAAAATGATATTGATATTTGTGTGCTAAAATGGCACCATCATTTAGAAATTGTTGAAGTGTAGAGAAGAATATGTACACTACGAAAATCTCAAGAAGTTGTTGCAGTTGGAAAATTTCATTATAATTATTTCTAGTTTTTCGGGTCACCTTGTACTTGTGTGGAAACAGAAATCGTTTTCCTTCGTTTCACAAGATTATCACATCTCTTAACAACCCTCCCTTGCAGTGTACATTGCATCAATCCCCACTCTTGAACGACTGCGCCAGTTCCACTCAGTATTGTTGTTCCTCGCTCAGCGTACGCCTCGTTTTTTTTGAGCTTTTCAGCCATTCACCAAACTCTTTTGTTTAAAGTGAAGTTTAAACGGAGGATATTATTGCGAGTTTTGGTAAGTGCGTTCTAAGCAACAATAGGCTTTCTTCTAGGCCTTTCGAAGCCTGATTTCTGCGTATCAGGTAGAATTTATACAAGCAACTAAGTGCACAGTTCAGACGGTAACATGTGTTTTTCGATCATTTATTTACGCTTTTGGTTCCGAAGGTTTTATTCATGGTTTCATTTAGGTCTATTCTACTGGGCTGTTTTTGACACTGAAGAGCTACTTAATGACGGGCGGACGTGACGACTTGATTCAGCCACCCGGTTCCAGTAAGCTAAGGCGTGTTCGCTTTCGCTTCAGTAGCTCCCCCTCGTGGCCGCGACTACTACATTGATTTAGCTGGCGGAAACACGGCTTCAGATCGCAATAAGGTTGGATTTTATTTTTGAAAAGACGTTGTAGATTACTTAGATAATTTTAACATAGTTTGAATAAGGATTTCTTTCGTGAGCGAAAAACGGATCCGTACTTCGTGTTTTCACGTTTCTTGTCATTTGAGTAATAACGTTTCGCAAGGTTTGACCCCGACCTGTCCCACAGAGAGATGAGCCGGCAGTTGGGAACATAACTTAATTTGGCCACTCAACAAATTTGCAACCGCAAAGTCATCGATTAAAATTTAGGGAAACTCATTTAAAAGGTGTATACGTTAAAATTGGAACATCATTTAAACACGCCCTCACTTGGATCTGGTAGATTATTTGGGGTCTTCTTTAACATCGCCTTCATGATGAACCAGAATCGCCCAAGGCGATTTGATGGATTTGATGGATTCAGTTCTTCTCGACATTACTGGCCATTCTTCTGATTCCTAACATCATTTAAACACGCACTCACTTAGATCTGGTAGATGATTTGGGGTCTTCTTTAACATCGCCTTCATGATGAACCAGAATCGCCCAAGGCGATTTGATGGATTTAATGGATTCAGTTCTTCTCGACATTACTGGCCATTCTTCTGATTCCTTCGACGAAGTAAATCGCCAAATCTGGCCAAAAGAGTTTAATATCACGCTGTGGAAGTAGGCGCATTTTTTTCGATGTAATTTGGTTTCAGCATGTATTAATGTCTTGGTTTTCTGCAAAACTGCTTTTATAGTCCTTTGGAGCATCTTGGTGACTGGAGGCAGTGTAATAATCTTGACCAGTGATGTGGTAATAAAAAATGATTGGGTGAAGATCTCCCGTATTCCTACCTTCAACTTAAATCCATTCATATTTCCACAGAATCCATTTATTTTCGATAAAGCATCTTCCTTTTTTTAATTCTCAAACATTCTTTTATTCAATTCAAATTTGACCAGATTTTCTTTCGAAAATTAATTTGGATATCACGTGTTTAGTTACGTTAATAATAATACACTTTGTAAGATAGCAACATTGTTTTCAGGAAACATTGAACAAAAAGCCGAAACCATCGCCTGTGACTGATGAACAATTGATGTAAACAAGTTAAGCCCAACCAGATCCGATTCCTGTCGATTGTTCATCATCTGCTTATGACCATAAATAAGTGAGACATTAATTGCGTAGCTAAAAAGATCGTTACCTTTTTTTGCGTTGCTCCGTCGAGAGCCGTAAAGTAAACTAACTTTCCAAGCTCAAGAAAAAGAACCGTGCTCGACAATACGTGCTCTCTCCATCGAACGGATACGGCTGGCTAATCCTGACCGGCGTAAAAGAAGCAGGCGAGAACCATCGATAAATATTCCTCCGCGGGTTTGTTTGCCCAGGAATATTTTCGACGGCGACCTTCGTGGTGAATTTTCAACGAAACGCGGAGTAAACATGTTTGTTTAGAGTCTGCGGACGGGTGCCCGATAAAATTCGCAGACTTGCGTGTTTATGAGTTAATAAATCAGATTTACGCAAAAAGCTAATCTGGTACATAATTAGCTAAATTACGCCGACGTTTATGGGGGAATTAAACTCTTGCATTTTAGATACCTATGATTTATTTTCTATTAACTTATTTCTTCCTCCGGCTATCAAAGTGGAATTACAAACGCGGTAAAAATTTTTGGACGAACTGATGAATTACACCAATCAACCTGTTTTTACTTCAAGTTACCATGAAGTCGTTTATTTAAAAAAAGAAAAGCGTGTAATTATGGGGGTAATTATCTTATATGGACAAGGAAACAGGAATAATTCGATCAAACCAAACCAATCGACATTTAATGAGTCACTAAAAACTTATGTACTTATCCGGGTACATATTAACTCGATTCTGAAGAAATCAGCAAAGAACTGAAATAGAAAGTTAAGGAACGCAAGTGAAAGAAGTCAGAATACATATCTGCGATGGGGGTACGTCAAGGTGTATCCTGAGTCCAATACTTTTTTTTTATATTACACAATTACACAAAGTTAAAGAAGTTTCAAATAAAAAATGAAAATTCAAACCGACCTAAGAGCAAGAGGTGGTTAGATGATATAAAAGGGTATAGGAAAAACCAGTTTCAAAATATGCATATAAAGTCAAAGACAATAGAAAAAGAAGACCTAAAAGCAACTTGATAAGCTTGAGCTTCATGAATAAGAAGATTTGGACAAGAGCATGGAGCTCCAGTGGAAGGAAAATTGCAGAAAGAGATTAGGGGTGAAGTTTAATTAATTAGGCCATACATTGTCTCAAGAGGAACTAATTAGGACACACACGTTTTTAAAAAATTCGGATCGAACGAAAACATTTCTAGAATTGCTTCAAATATGTACACGTCAACTTTCCCTATTAACTATTAAGTATACAAATTTATTAAAGAAAGAAAAATCAATATATGCATTTAAGTGCATTTCGTAAGCAGCAGGAGTTTTCTTTTTTTTTTTAGAAATAAAACACACAAACCAGTTTTCAACGATGCCGTTCTAGTGCACACACACACGTACACATTAGTCATCTTAGAAGTTACATCCAGAAGAATGCTGTAAGATTTATGTGTAATAATTACATTCGTAATAGTAGGTGCTTCACTTGGTTCGTTAACTCCGTAAAATACGACAGCGCACGCATAGATAGCGTTAACGCGGCGGAGCTTCGGCGCTTTCGTGTCCTTCTTCTTCACGGCAAAACAGAGCGCTCAAGTTCTGTGAAGTTATTTCCCTTTTTCTAAATTCGATGCGTAACGCGTGACGAATGCCATCAGGAGTTTAGTAACGCTCTAAAAACCGTTACGCAAGTAAAAGATTTTCTTTTGTGGAAAGTGATTGTACGCCAATATAAGGAAATAACTGGGAGGTTTTTTTTTTGGGGGGGGGGGGACTATGGCACGTTGGTGATCTAGCCCGAAGCGATAATGAAAGGCGAGGGATCTTTTTCTTAAAAAAAAAACACTACAAATACCAATGGGTATCAAATCAGAAATAATACAAATTCATCTTTTTGGTCGAGTGTATGCGTTGTGGCACCTGAAGATGCATCTAAATCCGCGCTATAGTTATAGGTAATTATTTTAATATAATAGTAAATATTTTTTTTAAAGTTTGATAGTTTGATGGAATGCTTTCGTTGATAGATGAACGTTGGTATATCGCGTCAAATATTTTTGCAGCGATCGTGAGTAGGTAATATAAATTTTCATAGCATGGCGGAAGTAAAGTGTGGAATAGTAATTAGAATTTATGGTATAGATTAAGTTTCTTGTGCGTCATACATTAGGTATGCGTGTGCTCTGGCTTCATCAAAGCACCCGAAGGTAACGATCACAATAAGAACATAACTAACAACATGTGCAGCGAGGTGATGCATCGGACTTATGTTAATTATTACTTAATAGTCGGCGAGAAATATTCTCGTTAGCGGATATTAATTAGTAGGGCGATAAATCACGAGTGGGAGGGGTGGGTCGATTTTCTTGCGAGCCCTGGCCGGCCGTCATTTAACACTGTCGATACAATTAGCGGGCCAGTGGCGTCGCGATGGGTAGGGACGTGAGCGTAAAGCTCGCAAAAATGAGATTGCATTTCACGCTCGAGCGGCGGCGATCGACACTAATTACCAGTGTGGGGATCGAGGCTGGCTGCGTTACCGTCGTTCGTAATCCCGGCCCCGTCACGCTCTGCACGCCTGGGCTCTAATCCCCGCCGTAATGCTCCAACTACTCAGCGTCTCATCCACAAGCTCCAACATAATTCTTTGTTTGTACAGAGTTTTCAGATGCCCCGATAAAAAGAATCATTATTTAATATAGAAACGACCACCGCGGGGTGAGCAATCAGGATCTATTTATCGCAGACGTAGCAAACCGGGGGGGATAATACAAACACGACTAATTCGGCTTTGTTTGAAAATTCCGCGCCTGTGGTTAAGCGGGTTACGCAATGCAAAAGAATGAATAAACAAACAAACAAATGGCTAATTCGACGTACGTACGTACGAAGGTCTAATTGGAGCTTATACACAAAATAGACTAACGAATAAAACTCGCGGTGCAGTTTAATCCTTAGCTGGAATGAAAGGTATGAAAATAATTAGTATTCTGGGCAAGTAAATTAATTCTACCTCCAAATTTTTGAACGTTTTTAAACAGTAAATCAAAATAAATAAAAATTAAAACAAAAAGGAATGCATTTAGAATTCAAAAATAAATTCTGTTTAGCCGTGAAACCGTGATTTCAAACTGTTATGAATTGACACATCTACTGGTAAGTTTTTAAGCGCCCCCATTTTCCATAGCTTATTTATAAAACAAAGACATTCTACCTATTGAACACTAACCTAAAATAATTTTGATACGTACAGAGTTTTATGTAAAATAAAGACAGCATGCAGTAGGATTGCGAGACGCTGTATAACTATAACTATATCTACTCAAATACCCGAATGTGATATTGATCCTGCCGTACATGTAAATAATAATTTTAGAATGTCACGTGATGTCCCAAAATATTTTACTTTTGAATGCGCATCTGGCGTAACAGTAAGAGATGTCATTTGTAAGCTGAAGGCTTCTTCAACTACCCATATGCCTAAAACACGTTTTGAATTTAGTTTAAATGTAGAATATTATAGACTAGTATTTATACGTATGAGTGACAGTCTAACTAACGTCTTTTTATGGGATAAATATAACGTTTACACAAAATGTATATTTTATATGGTACGCGGAACGTTTATACATAGTTTATACTAGACGTATATATTGAAACTATAAAATTATTATAATCATACGTGTTTATATTATTACAACTTATTCTAAAGAAGCTGCCAAACCGAAACGTATAGCGAAATGTTGAAATTTAATTCAACTTTAATAAGTGTCTCATCGTTTGTAGTAATTATATATGTATTTTCTGATCACTTGTAGTTGTAATTATCAAGAAATTTCCTTCGGTTTTGACTTATAAACTACAACTTTAGTGAGCAGCAGTTATCCCATAGTTGGCGCTCCTGTTGAAAAGTTATCGTAAATAATCGTTATGTGACAAAGGTTGTGTATTTTACGAGAAATAGAAGCGATCTGGTCAACAGTTGTCGCCCTAAATTCGTTGAAGCAATAATTTCCACCCAATGAAGAGTGGTTGATTTTGGCACGTATTTGAAATTGAAACTTCTACAATTTAGGTTAAGGCATTGATTTTCGTGTCTTCTCATCGACTACCTTTTGTTTTGTTCTGCAAGATTAACGTTTAGGGGAAGCCTGAAAACCTTAACCATATTTCCGAATCAGAAACTACCAGTTTTGAGCAAAAGATGACGCTCTAGATCTAGAAGTTAATTTTACAAAATCAATCCGAGGTGGACACAAATTAGATCAAGGCACGAGTTTTCGTATTTTCCCGTTGAATTATTTTGTTTTGTTCTACAAAATGAGAGTTTAGGAGAACCCTGTGGAACCTTAGGTACATATCCGTGTCAGAAACTACCAGTTTTGAGCAAGAGATGGCGCTGTAGAAGACAATTTTATAGAAATCAATCAGAGATGTCACAATTTAAGTTAATGCGCCTGTTTTCGCTTCTTCCAGTCGACTTTCTTTTGTTTTGTTCTGTAAAATTAGTATTTAGGAGAACCCAAAAACCTTAGGTATATCTCCACATCAGAAGCTATCAGTTTCTGGCAAAAGATGGCGCTCTAGAAGACAATTTCACAAAATCAATCAAAGGCATCACAATTTAGGTTAAGGCATCGGTTTCCTCGTCTTCCCGTAGACTTTCTTTTGTTTTGTTCAGTAAAATTAATATTTAGGAGAAGTCTTAGATATATTCTCGTATCAGAAGCTACTCATTTTGAACAAGAGATGACGTTCTAGAAGACAATCTTACAAATCAGTGAAATATGTTACAATTTTTGTTATGGTCACGACATCTCGCTAAGTTACTCATATTTTAAGCTCACGTCTCATTTAGGTCTAGTGGTATAATTCCAGCTTAACTTTAAACCGAAACCCGAAACAATTGTTGAAATAATCGTTATGGGTTTAAACTTCAGCTTAAATTTAAACTGGCATTGTACAACTAGGCCAAAATGTTAGTATTTTTATGGAAAATTTACTTTGTAACAAGGATCACAAGACCAATTTGGATAAATATTTTTAACATGTTACGTCTAAACATTTATTATATTTTTTGAGATTTTATTTAAAATTTTTAATAATACATTGATAAGATGGATGATAAGATGGAATAAACGTGTTTTTTAGTCGCGGCATTTTACATTTTAATGAAAACGTTTAATTAACGCATCACTTATCCTACGGTAACTAATAGTACCATTAAAATACGAATATTTTTGGTATTCTATATACCATTACCAAAAATATCCCTGTCTGTCGTATGTAAACTGTCTAATAAACGAAATGGTGTTGCTTGGGTAGGGACTCCTATGGTTTAAAAGTTGATCTAATCAAAACTGACAAAGATATAATTATAGTTCCACTCACTAAACTTATTAATTTATGTATTCGGGTCGGTGTTTTTCCTAGCTGCCTAAAAATAGCCAAAGTTGTCCAGATTTTTAAAAATGGTGAACGGAAGGATTTACATAATTGCCGCCCCATATCATTTCTACCTATTTTATCCGAAGTAATCGAAAAAATTCTGCATACACAATTAGCTAACTTGTTTGATAGAAATAGTCTTTTCAGCGGTGAGCATTTGGCTTTAGACGCAACTAGACTTTTAATCCAGTCATGTACACAAAGCTTTGACAATTATTTCTAAAATCTACTTTCCTAGACTTATCAAAAGCTTTTGATTATACTTCGCATGAAATTAGCCCCGTAAGCTGTAGATTTGTTATGCCATACGTCTCAAACATACAAGAATATGTAGAAACCAAGAGCGGCAGATCGAAAGTATGTTTTTCGAATACTGGCGTCCCCCAAAGGTCAATTCTGGGACCGCTCTTATTTATAATTTATTTTAATGCCTTCCCAAAGACAATTTCAAGTGACGTTGTACGCTGATCTTGCTACTTTACTCTCCAGTAAGTGACGCAAAGTAACTCGACATTGAAATTGATCGCGAAGCACAATCATAAGCATACATTAGATATGGTTTAGTGCCAATAAATTAAAACAAAACCCATTAAAAACTGTTAAGGTTTAGGCCTTAGCAAAGTGTTTACACGGCACAAAACAAAAATTGTACTTACCACAGCGTTAAATTTATTCTCTTTAGAGACGAATTCAAGTCGATTTTCGCAAATTATCACTGACTTGAGTACATGGAACCCAAAGACAAAAAAAACTCTATTCACTGGATGCATAAAGGTTCCCCCAAAATCAGCACAGAGTTCTGCAGGAAAATTAATGCTTTTTGGGTTGGTAAGAATGTTCTTCCAATTGAAACAAATACCAAAAGGCTCAACAACTAATGAAAGAAGCTTACCAAAGTATACTACAAAAGCGACCTCATAAGCTCTGCACGACAATTGCAAGGTGCATAAAGCAAAAAAAGTTAAAAAAATTTGTCAACACCCCTGGCTTTATTGAAGTGGACCATCCTCCATACAGTCCAGATCTGACACCTTCCAGCTATTATCTATTTCGACAAGATAAAAAGAACCTGCGAGGAAGATGATTTTCTGTTGCAGACAATGTTTCCAAAATATTTCTTTTCAAGTGGGTTAGAAAATTAAATGTGGATAAATTAAACTTTTGTGATGATTTACAAAGCAAAAGAAACAAAAATATTTTGATTTCGAATGTCAGAGAAGAATAGATGCTTTTGAAAAGATCTTACAGAGAATTATACATATATGTATATAAACTGAAGTGTCATAACCATTGCTTCGTCCATTACTTACGCAGGTCGGTAATGTACTTCTCTGTACTCGTACTTGCTGGAACTGTTATTTCTGAAGTCTTTTTTCTTTTGTTTTGTCTTGGTCACGTTATTTTACGCTTTATGTTTTATTTTATGTTACAGTATTTTATATTACATAATCTTATATTTACAGTATTTCACATTTACAGTTTTTTTAGATGTACATACAATATTTTATATTTACACTTTTATATTTACAGTTTTACATTTCCACTTTTATATTTACAATTTTATACTTACAGTTTTATATTTACAGTTTTATATTTCCAATTTTATATTTACATTATTTTATGCAATATGCTATATTTCATAGGTATTTACAATTATTATTACTTTATTGACAAAGTAATTTTCATTACGTACTGTGATATTTGATATTTTATATTTTATTACTGCCATAATTTACTTATAGTTTATTGTATCTACATGACAATGTCCATATCTTCGGATACGTGACAGTAAAAAAAAATTCAATCAATTAAAGTAAATTCAATCGATCAAAGTATCAAAATATTTTAATTAAAAGCTGTTTTATTTTCCCAAGTCACTTTATATCATATGAAATTTTCTTTTTCAGTATCACTAGTATGTACCTATTCAAAAAGGTTCCAATTTTTTTTATTTGGCGCAAAATTTCGACTGGCAAGTTGATTCATGAAAACTAATCCTTTTTTTGGGCAAATCTTTTGATGAAAAGTGTGAGGCACTTTTTTTTATTCTCGAAGTTAGTTCCTTTAATGTCCCTGAATCGTCAGAAAATTGAAAAGAAAATATGTATGTGGTTCACTGTTTTAAAAAATACTTATACGTAACTTACTTAATAGTAAAAAAACAAAACAAAAATTTATTTTATCATAATTCCTCAAGAAAGCAACAATTTTTCTATTAAAAAAAATCTGTTTCAATCATTCATTTCAAAAATTGTCATCTTCTTGTTGAACAGTTTAAAATATGTTTAAAAAGTATGAAAAATAAACATACTTACAAAGAAAATGGCGCAGCAAAAATCTAGGATAATTTTAAACAAAACTTTAGTGTAAGTATAAAAAGGACGTTCCGAACAAAGTTAAGGTAAATGTTATTTTACACAAGATTGTACGCTTTTTGAGACAATCTATATTATCTAGCATCTTGAGGAGTCCCAAGATTTCTTGTTTGATATTCGCACTAATTCTTGCGCAAGAAGAAGTGAGTGATTCTGCCCAGTTAATTGTCACTTGACAGATGTTTACTTATACCCACATGTCTCTTATTTTAAAATGGATGTTAAAGCCACGATTAACATGAATGCCTGTGTGTGTGTATTAGTTAAAAAGTTGTTGCAAAGATGACTAATCACTAAGAAAAAAAAAGAAAGTATAGAAAAAATTTCAAGCAACGTGGTTACAAATTGAGACGAAATTGTGCGGAATATAACGAGCGTCTAAATAAAAACCTGGTCAAGTGGGTTGTGATCGAGAATTTATCCATTGCATTTACATAGCAGAATTACTAAATGTAGCCTACTTGACCAGGTTTTTTTATTTAGACACGAGTATTTGAAACTACACGATTTAGATGGCCTCAAAAATTGTACAACTTTTTGTACCTACAATAAATTGTGTAATATAAAATGGCCCTAAGGAAGTTGTGAAAGAGAAGTTGTCAAAAGTATATAACCTCAAGGTGTGGTTGGAAGAGGAGATTGCAACAGAAAACAAAGGAGAATGAGGAGGAAAAAAAACATGGAAAAACAGGAATAAAGCTAAAAACTCAATAAAAAAACGGAAATTAAAAGACACTCCAGAGACCAAGCAATAGCTAAAGCACGAAAGGACGAAATACAAAAGGATTACAAATAACAAAACCTACCAGAACACTATGAAAGAAAATAAAATAACTTGCACTGAAATGTTAAGAAAAAGTTAGCAAAAGTGCCGTATTTCGATGAAATAGTGTAGGAATAAGAAATGAAAAGTATTAAAACAAACGAAAAAAGTACTAGGCATGAAACGCATTGAAGAGAACCCAATGAAGAGGAGACGAAAAAAATTGAAAAATAATAGAATCTCAGGAGAGAATGAAATCTCAACCGATATTATAAAGAGAAGGTATGTACAAAAACACTGGCTCCGGATTAACAGTCGGACACATTTTCTTGCATCCTTATTGATCTTAATCCTTTATAACAACTTCCTAGTGCAATGCAGCAATTCATTTAGAAGATACATAAGAAAAATGGCTCAATTACTCGAGGCTCTAATTACAAAAGAAATTCGTCGTTAAATGTGACATTTCTAGAGCTTAAGGTAATGTAAAACTATTGACACTTGCTTGATACTCTTCCTTGCTTCCTAATTCTAAAAACTCTGTTTTTCACAAAAAAAAATTCTGCTAGTTTACTCCAGAAGTATGCTTTCGGTTTCATCAAGATTACTATCAAGAAACTACCCCCCCCCCCCGCAAATTGAAATATATACGTAATCTGCTTGTCCCATTTCATCTTCTGCAAAATACGTTGAAGCCTTTCCTCTTAAAATCATCGACTTGATCGTGGCCTCCAATGGCTTTACATTTACAAATACGTGTTTAGTTTTACCTTATTGATTTGAGGACATCTTGAATTGCCTTCCGACTTCTTGAATTGGCGAAAAATCTGTACTTCCAGTTTTCAGAGGTGAAAGAAGAAAGCCATTAGCAAAACGATTCCTATAAGGCGAAGGGCACAGCTTCTATAGTTTTTCTTGCACAGTGAACCTAATCGGTTCATAAAAAATATTCACGAAAATGTTATGCATGCCTTAATAATGGACTGAGAAGCTGTAAGTAAACAGATAAAGAAGAAAATGTAAACTTGAGAGAGGAACGTTTTAAGAATGACATTGAAAGCCAAGCCACGATGAACTCAGGGAAACAAAACAAGCCAATATTCTACGGATTGGGGCATATGGTGCCGATACAACTGATAGAATGCCAATAAAATTATTATTGAAGAAAGAAAGGTCCTGGAAAAGAAAGGATAGTTAAATAATATAAGAAATTCGTTAGATATACTTAAACAGAAACGTGAGAGCGAGGTACAGAAGAAAATGTAAGAGTTTCAAGAATAGGAATCCAAGAAAAAGTGCAAATCCACCAAGACATAAAAAGTTAAATAAAAAAAAGTCATAGAATTGGAATTTAATGGAAAAAACGATGGATTCCTACAAGATTTTTTTTTTCTCGTTTATAAACTGTCACAAATCCTAAGCTCAAAAAAAATGCCAAATTCATTTTCTCTAACTACTTTTTTTACCAAAACAAGATCAAAATCACACTTATAATTATAACCCAAACGAGTGCCAAATTCGTTGACACGAGGTTTATCCAACTTGGCAGAGACGACGAAGATTATACTTTCCGAGTTTTGGGAAAAAGTACATAAAGTGATTTTTTTTGAGAATGCAATAAAATTGCCTTACACATTGTTTAAAAAAGCCAAAGTCGTCCCACTTTTTTAAATGCGAAGACAAAAACCAAATTGATAATTACCTCTCTATTACCAGTATTTTCAAAAATTATTGAAAAAGTATTGAGTATCTAAATAATAAAATTCTTTGAAGAAAATGCTCTTTTTGTTAGTAATCAATACGGACGGCCTCAGGAAAAACCGTACCCAATACAACTGATGCCTTGTTGCATTTTATAAATCGATTTGAAAAAGGTTGTCCATTTTATGTGATCCAAGTAAGGAGTTTGATTGCGTTTCTCTTTCAATTTTATTTGATAAACTCAAGCATTATAATTTCGATACCAATAGTATTAATTTACTTAAATCATATCTATGTGATAGAAAAAAACAAGTCGTCTACTTAAATAGAAGTTTATCTGACGAAGAAACAATAACTGTTGGTGTCCCGCAAGGCTCCAATTTGGGACCTCGGCTTTTTCTGATTTATTCCAATGATTTTTGATTGTATTATTTGCAACAATAAAAATACATAACAATACAGAACCACGTTGTTTTCTTTCTGCAAAATTAAGACAAATTGTAATTTTGTTCACTTATCTAAATAACTTACGATATTAAGAAGAAAAAAAGCAAGTTGTTAATAGTAATTAAAATTAATAATTATACATATTGTCATGTTCACAAGGACACACAGTCTTCGGATTCTTCAAATAAGCAGAGATTTGCTTCCAATCTTCACATGCAAAGGAAATTCCTCACCTACAACAATAAAACAAAGATCTAAATATTTATTTTACAAATAAAATGTAACATACCTTAATTTTATGTGTATTCTTTGAACCATACTGAAATTCCTTAAGAATATCATTTTTCTTACTTCCAACACAAATATTAGATGAAAAACTTTAACTAAAACAGAAACACAGGGGCAATTTAAGTATATATTAAAAATTATACTAATTAAATTATATCTTACAGTGTCTGATCCGGAATCTTCAATTTTATTATTAAATTCACCAAAACATGAAGCATGGATTGACAGTAGGATAAGAAACTTCTGTAACTGGCTCGAGGAACAAGCTAGGGAGTTGGCAGACACAAAGCAAATTGCGCAGCAAAACGTTTCTGGACGTAGTCTTGATGTGCCGGTCTTGAAGGTACAAGATGATGTTCCAGTGACAGCTGTCATGTCGGCTCAAGAAAAAAAAGGAACTGATATGAATTTTAGGCATAAAAACTATCGATTAAGAAAATTTTTAGTTAAATTACCAGACGGAAGGAAATTGAGAATGAAAAAACACGAGGCTATAAAGTTAGGTTTTGTTAATTGATATTTTTGTTATTTTTAAAAAAGAATTAAAGGTTGATTTTGTGTAATAGTTCAATCTAATGTTTTAACTTACCGAAATTTGTTCAAAATGATGAAAAAACCACAGAAGTTTGCAATCACTGACACACACATTTAAGTCGTAATGACAAATAACAAGATGACAGGATAATCTCGAACTAGGTAGGATTCGTGACGTCATTTAGCCTCGAACCCCTATTTTTAGATTCAAATTTAAGAAAATCAAAGGCAAAATTAAAACATTTCATTATGAAACCTTAAATAGAAAAATATTCTATGATTGACGAAACAAAAGGACAAAAGATTCACTGAAAATTTATGAAATAAAAATCAAAGGAAAAATAAAATAAATTATTGGTTTTTCAAAAATAAAAAACTAGCGCCGACGTCATAAAAAGGAGCCTATATAAAGCACGCCGAACTGACATTCGCTCTCATTCCTTTGACACCCATCACGGAGTGAATAACTCTAAACAATTTTACTTCCTCTACATTTATCATTGAGCGAATAGCTTATTACATTTATTACAAAAACACTTATCATTGAGCGAATAGCTTATTACAGTTATTACATGAACACTTATCATTGAGCGAATAGCTTATTACTTAAAAATTTATCATTGGGCGATTAGCTTATTACCTGCAACACCTATCATTGATTGATTGATTGATTTATACAATTTCATAATAAATAATAAATAATAGATGAAATTTTATTTAGAAAAATATGATATCTGAAATAAAAAGAAAGGAAATATATTTGAATTAATGATCATTGATCATTATCGATATTATTGTTGTTAACATTATTGTTTTTATAAAGCATTTAAAAATTTGAATAAAATAAAAATTTTGAACATAAATCTAGCATTTTTATTTATCTCTACTGCTGCTCTTTCTACATAATCCCACCTTCTTTACATATAAAAGATAATTATAAAAAAAGAAAAATTGCTACTAAGTAAACCACAAGGTTAATGAAAATAGTTAAAAGATAAACTTTTGACACATCAAAAGTTTGGTAATAACCAGTGGTTATATAATTAATGAAGTTATTCCTGCTGTTTGTAGCCATAATTGAACAGCATTTAATTTACCAAAACCAGTGGTTATACGTCATAGCAATATGTAGACACAAGAAGATCAGTGATGTTCCTATCATTCAATCTGGGGTCATCATCCCTATTTACATAATACATAGTCCCTTGTTCTATTATCATTATATTCAAAGAAGCTCCATTTTTTTCTCTGTGTATTATTATGAAATGAAAAATTGTTTTTATTATGTATACAAAGCGACATTGACTTTATTATTTATTAAATGAAAAATGGAATAGTTTAATTGTATTTATTATTGAAACAAATGTAACGTTGGCAACGTTAGTATACATATATTTTGGTGGTCTGCGTGGACGCCTCTGCGTTTAGGTCGGATGTTGGAAAAAAAAAAAAACTCGTAACGTAATTCCCCTTGTAGAAGTAGAACTAGTTTCGGACGGCCTGTCTGGGGGGCACACGGTGTGACCGAACACTTCCTTGATCTAACAAAAAAAGGCCGCTGGTCCTACTCTCGCAAGTGCATGGGATTTCAAGCGTGAAATGGCATATTCACCCCGCCAGTGGCGCACACGCAGCATTTAATGGGTGCCATGAACTCCGCAGTCACAATGCAAATAGGACGTAGCCGCGTAGGTTCGCATGGTTAATGCACGGAGATCACCATTACACATTTATGCGCATGTAGAATGTCGCTATTATATCGCAGGAAGATTCTGCATCTACCTCACTCGTAAACATCCGATAAACCATAATATCGCGGCGTTGCCACCTTTAAATAAAATGTCACTCAGTCAGTGCACGGGAACTTTCTAATCCGGACAGCTGAGAGGCCGTGTACACATTTCATAATTCATTCATAAAAGGCATGACATGCAGTAATGCGTAGTAAACTTTTTTGTTCCCGCTCGTTTTATTTGAGTTCCTTCTTCTTCTTCTTCCTAAACTTTATGCTGCTGATGATGATGCAAGAAACCAATCACGGGATCCCACTTTAGCAAGCATGAACAATGCGGAATGTTGCACTGTAAGGGTAATTAGGCGGTAATAAGGAAAGTGTTGTAATAACTGGACGCTTTTTGAAATTATTGCAGACTGTTATCTTTATATCCTTAGTTTACTGTTTATTATTTACTCAATAAAAACAGGCAAGTTATTCTTAGCACAACAGATTTCTTCATACTTGTGCAGCTCTTAAATATTTCTATAGGTAGAAAAGAGGCTACAAATACATACCAAAAACAAAATAAAACCTTTAAAGGTTTCACGAAAAACAAACCGGACTTTGAAAAGAAAAATCAAAGGCTTCTTCAATAGAATGTAGAAATAAAGTTAAAGTGTTTACTTACTTACGTACAAAGTTATTTAAATTTGTTGAATGAAGTCCATAATTAGGTGAATTTAATATAAGAAGAAAAAGGCACTTCCTAATTTCTTAATCATATTTATTCTAGCGACCGGTTTTGGTGAAAATCACCTTCATCAGGCCTGCAAGTTTGGAAAGAGAAGAAGTTTGAGTGATGATACATATTTTTTGTAGATAAATTGTGTGTAAATACAATAAATTGAATTAAAAATGAATTGTTTGAAAATCGTGTTCATAATATTGAAATTTTGCAAAAGAGTAATTAGATCGAAAAATGTTAGCGACAATGTGTGAAAATATAATAGTTAGAAGTAAATTTGAAAAAATAAGTAGATTGGAAAACGTATTCTTAAAAATTAGGTTAGATTTTGTAAATTACATAACTAGAGAGTTAATGTTAGTAACAAATTTGGTAATGTTCTTGATTGATTAAGATACTTACTGCTAACGTCGAAAATAATTAATTAAATTGAATAAATTGCAAATATTGGAGAAGAAAATAATAAACGTATATGTCAAATCAGTGGTTGCAAGAAACTGAATGAAAAAGTATGTAGTGAAATTAGTTATTAAGTGACATGAATATAGGTTCAAATTGTAATTTTAATTGGTCGTTTAGGCAAGTTATGTTATTATTTTGTTTTAATTTCTAAATTTCATAGCTTCCAGTAGTGTTAATTTGTAGCTTTTGGGGCATTCGTGTAATAATTCGGTATTAGTGAGGTTAAGTTTATGACCTGTTTCATGTAAATGTCTACCAACATTAGAATTTATTTTGTCTCTTATGTGTTCTTTTATCCGTTTATTTATGTTTCTGTCTGTTTCACCTATGTATGTAGCTTTACAATTTTCACATTCTAGTTTATGTACACCGCTTTTTTCAAGTTTGTTAATTTTATCTTTGTTATTTTGTAAATTAGTTAGTAAATTTGTTTTTTGTGATGTGGCACATTTTATATCATATTTGTTTAGAATTTTATCTATTTTGTAACTTATTGTACCTTGAAAAGTGAGTTTTGTGTAATGTGTATGTTTATTGTTATCAGAGTTAGTATTATTTAGGGTTTAGTTATTAATGTTGTTGTAGATTTTGTTTAAATTGTTTAGATTATAATTGTTGTTTGTAGCTATTTGTTTGATGTAATTTATTTCTTTGTTTTTATTTTCTGTCGATAGGGGAACGTTTTTTATTCGATTAAAATAATATTGGAAAGCTTGTTGTTTGTTTTTATGTGGATGGTTTGAGTTGTGTGGTATTATGATATCTGTGGTTGTGGATTTGTGGTATATATATTAAAATTAAAATTGTTGTTGTCTTTTTTAATTGTTAAGTCTAGGAAGTTTAATGTGTTATTATTTTCCTTTTCTATTGTGAATTCTTCTCTTTCCAAACTTGCAGGCCTGATGAAGGTGATTTTCACCGAAACCGGTCGCTAGAATAAATAAGATTAAGAAATTAGGAAGTGCCGTTTTCTTCTTATATTATTTAAATTTCTTCCTTAATCCTTTTATCCTTCTCTTCCTTCTCCTCCTTGGGGCGACATCTAGCGGATTATCCAGAAATATTCTTAATTTTGTTTTCATTCCAAAGATGACCACTACTTGGGATTTTAAACTAATTTTTTCAACTTCGTTTAAAAACTGTCGGAAGAATGGCTCACCAAAAATCTTTTAATGTAATGAGTGACACGCAGCGCCATCTAGCGAATAATCGAGGAAGTTAGTTCACGAGAATATTGCGAAAAAGTGATTCGTGTAGTTTGGAAATGGCGCTAAGCATCTTGTGAAAGTTTCCGTCACTTCTCTCTCATCTTTGAAAACACTTGCGATTGGGGCGCCATCTACCAGATGATTAAAAAAAATCTCTGATGTCTTCTGTTTTTAAAGATGACGACGTCCCTAAACTACGGATTAATTTTTTCATCGACGTTTATATAATTGTTGAAGAATTGATTCATCTAAGATTTTTTTGACAAATTAAGCGAGTTGCACATAGCGCCGTCTACCGGATGATTCAGGAGCTTCCTTGTTGATATCTGTTTTAAAAGACGACATCCTCACACTTCGAATTTATTTTTTCATCAACGTTTTCATCAAGATTTCCTTTAACAAATTAAGTAACGCGCAGCGCACAGCGCCATCTGCCGGACGATTCAGGAACTTCCTTGACGATTTCTGTTTTAAACGACAATGCTCTTGTGCTACGAATTTTTTCTTTCATCAACGTTTAGAAAATTGTTGAAAAATT
Source organism: Dorcus parallelipipedus (assembly GCA_958336345.1). Lineage (NCBI taxonomy): Eukaryota > Metazoa > Arthropoda > Insecta > Coleoptera > Lucanidae > Dorcus > Dorcus parallelipipedus. Next base: position 33,568,378 of record OY284482.1, read on the forward strand.
GATTCACCGAAGTTTTTTTTCTGACAAGTGAAGTGCACATTGCGCCATCTACCGGATAATTCAGGAACTTCCTTGATGTCTTCTGTTTAAAAAGACGACTTCCTTGTGTTACGAATTTTTTCTTTCATCAACGTTTCGAAAATTGTTGAAGAATTGTTTCACCTAAGATTTTCCTGACAAATTAAGTAAGATAAACATACATAGCGCCATCTACCGGATGATTCAGAAGCTTCCTTAATGATTTCTGTTTTAAAAGACATGTCCTTACGCAACGATTTTTTTTCCATCGGCATTTGAAAAATTGTTGAAGAATTAATTTGTCTAAGCTTTTTTGATAACTTAAGTAAGGTGCACGTAGCGCCATCTGCTGCATGATTCAGCAGCTTCCTTGATGATTTCTGTTTTAAAAGGCAACGTCCTTATACTTGGAATTAATTTTTCATCAACGCTTAGAAAATTGCTGAAGAGTTGATTTGCCAAAGATTTCTTTTGACAAATTAAGTAAGGCGCCATCTGCCGGATCATACACAGGCTTCCTTGACGTCTTCTGCTTTAATAAAAGATGATCCCCACACTGCGAATTTATTTTTTCATCAACGCTTAGAAAATTGTTGAGGAATAGATTCACCAAAGATTTTTTTGACAAATTACGAGAGGTGCACGTAGCGCCATCTGCTGGATGATTCAGGAGCTTCCTTGATGATATTCGTTTTAAAAGGCGACGTCCTTATACTTCGAATTAATTTTTCATCAACGTATAGAAAATTGCTGAAGAGTTGATTTGCCAAAGATTTCTTTTGACAAATTAAGTAAGGCGCACAACACATAGCGCCATCTGCCGGATCATACACAGGCTTCCTTGACGTCTTCTGCTTTAATAAAAGATGATCCCCACACTGCGAATTTATTTTTTCATCAACGCTTAGAAAATTGTTGAGGAATAGATTCACCAAAGATTTTTTTGACAAATTACGAGAGGTGCACGTAGCGTCATCTGCCGGATGATTCAAGAGCTTCCCTGATGTCTTCTATTTTAAAAGGCGACGTTCTTACACCATGAATTTGTTTCTACACCAGCAACGTTTAGAAAATTATTGAAGAATTGATTGACCTAAAATTTCTTTGACAAATTAAATGAGATACATACATATAGCGCCACCTACCGGATGATTTAGGTGATCTCTTAATGATTTCTGCCTTAAAAGGCAACGTCCTTACGCTACGAATTTATTCTTTCATCAACGTTGAGAAAATTGTTAAAGAATTGATTCACCTAAGATTTTTTTGACATTTTAAGTGGGGTGTACATAGCGCCATCTACCGGATGGTTCGGGAGCCTCCTTCACTTACTTCCTTCTGTTTTTAAATTTCGAATTTATTGTTCCATCAATTTAGTTTAGAAAATCATCGAACAATAATTGATTTACCAGATTTTTTTGACAAATTAATTGAGGTGCACGTAATGCCATCTACCGGTGATTCAAAAAAGCTTCCTTGATGTCTTCTGTTTTAAAAGACGACATATTTAGTTTTCATTAGTTTTCAGCGGCGAGAGCAACGCGCATGGTCAGTTTGAAAGAGACTTGCGGAAGCTTCTAAAGCCTTCCGTATCAATTTTGGGAGAGATGGGAGAGGAAAATGGCTTCCACGAGATGGCAAATAGATACGGTTTTTATTTTTTTTTCGTGCAACGCAAAGCTTCTCCATTATTTGATGATCTGCAAGAAAAGTACTGAATTGTTAAACCATCGATTTCATCGAAAGGGGCGGATACATTGATCCTGTCTCTGTATGATTCAATGATATTCAAATAATTCAAACGATTCTAAACTCACCTATTTTGTAAACAGGATTAATTAATCAAAATTTTCTTCTTTTTCTACGTACGTATACATTCCAGTGATAAGGTAAACCAAGTAGTTACTATCTAGAATGTCAATCTCTTTCAGCTCGTGAACAAGTTTACGTTGCGTTTCGAAAGAAAAGATTTTTACAAAAAAAAGTAAGTTGGAATTTGCTTTACCATCAAAGTATTGTACATGAAGCATAAATAGAACTAATCGCTGGTCAGCGAGAAAGCGCCGAAGAAACTGTATCTCTCTCTCTCTCCTTCTCTTCATAGTACACACTTATTAACGCCAAATTAAACGAGAAAGACGATTAACGTAAATATTGAATGCGTAACTCGTTCCATGGAGAGCAAGTTATTGTGCCCGTCACGAAATACTATTCAGTACGTGCCAGCCGGTTTGCTCTCCTCTAAGATTGTTTAATCGTACGCCGAAGAGATTCCGAGGATTACAAAGGAGACAATCTGAAGTAAGTCCGAGTTTTTTGGGCTAATTATTTCCTGACAATGAACTTCAGTATTTTGGGTTTTCCCCCCTCGATTTTATCGTTTTACTAAAAGAAGAAAAAAATTCGAACGGTTATCTGTAGCGAACGTTTAATACGTTTTGGTATAGGTGATTATCGTGTGGTTTCAATAGATCCGTATAACGAACAGGTAAAATGGAGAGAGAGAATCGAGCCAATAAAACAAATAACCAAACTCAGACGAAAAAGAATAGCTTAAAATAGTTTTTTAATAAATTGATAGGTTCTATCGGAATCAAGAAACGAGAGAGTTAACAATAAAATTGACATGGAGTTAAAAATACGATGATAATACAGCGCCTTCAAATATACCTGAAAGTCACGTGACTGGAACATATAGGCAACCAGACGTACCTCGATAGAAACACTACCTACTCAGACAAAATTCCTCAGCCTTAAACAATCAGGATAACCTAAAAGTATTGACGCACATTTAGGAAGTTGCAGTTAACATTTTTTAATGTGAAAACCTAATTTATTATTTACTACAGTCTGATTGTTAAAAGCTTGGCGTCCTTTTCTTGTTTGACTTCGCGAGAAATCATCAGAATACAAAAGGTAAGGTCGCCGATAAGCTATAAAAACAGTAAAGGACGTAGGTTACTACCTCGAGGTATCCCAAAAGCTAGTGTGAAGAAACCAAACCCTAGCTCCTTTATACTATGTTACGAATGGTTGAATGAAAGATTACAATATTTATTAAGAATATTGTAAAGTAATTTTGTACATGGTTATTTTTCTTACTTATTGTTAGTATCCTACAGTTAGTATCAGAAATTCGATTGTCTGGTTGGGTTATCTTTAATATACGTACATGTACTAGTAGAGACTACAGCGAAATGATTTGTGTAAACATTCTTAAAATCAGTTAAGAAAGAGTATGCGTTACAGAACATTGTATAGAGCTAAATTATTTAAACGATCGCAGTGTTACTTGAAATGGTATTCTGAATAAACACAACAAAACAATGCTCACGAAGGTGTGAAATGACTGTAAAGTACATTTCATTACTAATAAAAAGTAGATGGAAATCGCCTTGCTATGAATACATATACTTAAGACTTAAGACTTAAGACTTAAGTATGTGCCACTGATTCTTTTTTTAATTTTCGCAATTATGTTACGTGGTTAATTAATTGTATTGCCACAAATGCTGCATTATCTATTTATTTTTTGTTGTTATTAATTATTATTGGTTGTCGTGTTATCTAAACAACCCTTAAAGGTACCATGAGCGGCTGTTCTACCTGGGCTACCCCCTAGCGGAGTCCTCTGTTCCATGGCCTCGTGACAGTATTATCAGAGGGAGGATTTTTTACGGCGTACATTACCTTTAGATTTTTAAATTAATTTAATTCCTAGCAACTTTCGTATGATTCCATTTAGTTTAAAAACTGAAACCTCACTTTGGGAGGGGGAGGGGTTCTCAAAACAATTCAGTACGTCATTTGCGAATTAAATGAGGTACCTAAGTGAAGAGGAAGAGAACTTTCGCTGTGATTTACTCATGCAATTGAATGCAATTAAACCGGCGTTTGATGAAAATAAACAATTATTATTACTTCTAGATTTCATAGAGGCCAATAAAATGAGTGCATAAAAGCGTTCAAGCAGAGCACATCCAAATGTTTTACCGTGAGTCTAACGGTGCATTTGCCGGTAATTATTTGTGGTGCCGACGACGTAGGTTTTCCCACTTCTTCGAGACTTTCAAAATCGTTCGCTGCGAGAGGAAACGTATGGAAATTCCGGTAAAAGTGCTGACAAACTTTTTCGAGATCGCCTTGTCCATCACCGTGAACCGTAATAATTCATTTCGTTCGGATTAACGGCTCGCTTTTTTTCTACGCACGGACTTCCATTACTTTGAATTGTAAATCCAATTATATTTGAAACAATATAGTGAAAAGCAGCAAGTCGAAGCAGTCGCCTTCTAGCCTGCCCAACAAAAAGCTTCACCACACACGTGGGCAGGTTTTTGAAACGCGCCACCGAGAATCCGGACCGTTAAAGTTACGTTAATCACACAAGTGACCAAAAAATTATCGCCATTGAGTTCTTGAAGAAGATAATAAAAACTCTAACACCTATAAAATTGATGGATGCGTTTAATAGAACTGAAAACCCCAAATCGATTCTACGATTGGTTAAAATGATATTGCAGAATATAAACGTGTTATAAAGTTAATATAAAAATTCCTTGATTTCCATGCAAAAAGGAGACCCTTTATTATTAAACACAATATTAGAAAAGGTAATAAAAGAAAGAGGGAAACAAATCAAATTGACGACAAAAACACAAGAAATGAAGATGGTATTTTTATCCATATTCCGGATGAAGAGGTCACCTGGGTTCAAGAATTACAAGATGCCATGAGTAGGACAGAGCTTTGTCAATTCCTGAGTAAGGTCCAGAAGAAACCCATCCATTGGCGGCAAGAAACTGGTCTGTACGTGCTTCCAAAAACCATCGCAAGAGGAGAGGAGGAGACTAGTCTACTTGGAGGATGGAAAATAAGACCGAGTAAAAATATCCATTGCAGCAGAGACGTGCAGATCAATTATTTATCAAGAACTATTAAAATAAATTTGAAATTAGTAAATAGTCAAAAGTGAACATAGAATTAAATAATTAAGCAGTTTCACTATTGAAGGTAGATACAACCAATGTAACGACGATTTGCTAGGATCGTAATGAATGCATTTAAACCTACCGACGTAAGATTTACATAAACATGAAGATTTTAATTGAGTTAATGAATGTCTTTAAGGACGATTTGTTAGGATCGCAATTAATGCATTTAAACCTACCGTCGCGTCGTAAAATTTAAACACACAAGAATTTCGTTTCAATTAAGGAATGTGTTGGACACGATTTGCTAGGATCGTAATCAATTAATTTAAAATTATCGATAAATGTCTGAAATAACACATACCTACACGAATAAAGAAAGGAGGAAAGGGCTTTCTTAAGTAAAAAAGAATAATTCTGCAACTAAACCTCAAAATTACAAAACATTACATAAATAAATTATAAAAATAAAAAGAAGGAATCCGTAGTTAATATCAAAGGCACTGAAGCTACAGTCATACATAGCAATGTGCGGACCACTTAATAACAAGAAGAAAAAAAGAGTCCTTCACACTTACGTTTACAAGCCCTTTAGTTTTGTAGCTGAATATTTCTTCTCCTTTCTGTTCTGTCCCCTGCGTCTTCTTTCCAATTTCGTGTACCCTTCTCATTCAAATCCCTTAGAACCACTTCATCCACCATGTTTTTGACCGTCTTTGTCTTCTAGTGGTATCCAATTGTACATTCAGTAGTTTTTTGATACTACCTACCCTCTGAACCCTTACGAGCTGTGTGGTCATTGGTTCCTGTATCTGATCAAAATCTCCGTGTTTTCTTCCACCAAACATTATTCTGTGATTTATTCCCCAAATATCTCGTGTTTTTTCCTTTTTTATATTGAGAGCCCTGATTTTGCACGCAACAGTTACCATTGGAGTTTGTAATTCTTAAGAGCACAAAATAAATGGAGAATATGTATGATCAGGTTATGAAACTTGGTCTGTACCAAAGAAAAATATGGGATAAGACGCTTGGACGAAAAAAAAAGAGGACAGTAATAAAAGTGACTGAGTCAGAGCACGCAGGTTGAAGCGATCCTCCCAAACCTTTTGGGATTACCGACTCCTAGACCGCATTAACGCCCCCCAATTGCATCTGAACCCGCTACCGCCCCCCTAGAAAGTTTCAGTGTCTGTTTTGGAAATCTATGAGTTAGGTCTTTTAAAGATGGAAGATAAGAGATAAATAAAATCGGAGTAAATGAAGTTGCATTGAAAAGACGGAGGAAGAGCACAGCGAATGAAAGGGAGTAGCGAAACAGGGAAGAAAGGAGAGGCCAAAGTGAAGGAACTTAAAATTTGAAGAGGCAAAGCGACGAAAAAAAAGGAGAAATTGGAACAGGATAATTTTGAAGATCTGCATAAACAAAGGCAGGCGTAAAAGATGATGTAGAGTAAGGGGTGAAATATGAGTCGCTATGGTGAATAAATAAAACTTCCAAAGTTAGTCTTTTAAGACTATGTTGTTTAATGTTCTGAAGAAGCCTTAAAAAATTAGTACCTGGAGGGAACGGAAGATAAAAGATTAACAAGGTTTACGATGAATATTACCGCACAATAAAAGAGAAGACCATTGAGGACCTAAAAGAATTAAGGGACTAAAATCTAACGTAGGGAAAATAAGGAGAAAAGAGCTATTGTTGACAACGACGAAAAAAGGAGTCCAAAGAGAAAATAGAGTACAGAAAAGGACGAAAGCTTCTAATGATAAAGCGAAACAAAAACAAGAGTAGGTATAGAGATTGGACGCAACTGTGGACATGAAAGGCCCGCATAAACTCATTATGCATAAGAAAGGATTTGCATTATCAATAACTTATCTTTCTCTACGAAACAAAAATTTGTCTATTAATGAAGTTTAAAGTTCCAAAGAAGCCTCTATTATGAGTTCCTGAAGGAGACGGAAGACGAATGATTAATAAAATGCGAGGGATGAAGAGTGCCATGGGGTCAAAGATAAAGAGAAAACTGAAAGGGACCTAAAGGTAACTGATTGAAATTTGGTGGAAGACAACAAAGAAAAAGAAGGCAATGAAAAGATGAAAGAGAAAATGGGGGTTTCAAAAAAAAATTCTGCAATTTAGAGAGACAAAAAAGAGAAAACAAGAAAATAATATGGACTTTAAAGGCAGATATAAAGAATGATTATCTCGACTGATCAGTAAAAGAAGAAAATCGTCTGACTGCATACACTGCATTGCCAATAACTCATCTTTCTCCATGGAACAAAACTTATAATATTTTGTTTTTCAATGAGGATTAAAGATCTAAAGAAGCTTCTACATAGACGATTTGGAGAGGGCGGAGCAAAATAAATTGATAAAAAAAGTTTGATAAAAGAAAAAGAGATGACCAAAGAGAGAAATGAAATATTGAGGACCTTAAAGAAAAACAAATCTTGCGAAGCGAATGAAATGAAAGAGAATGGGAAGATGGGAAGGAACTCAACTGTGAAAAAGGGAAAGGCCAAAGAAAAAATGGAGGACTTGAAACTTATAAGGGCAAATCAAAGAAAACAAAAGAGCGGAACTGTGAAGTTAAAGACCTACATAAATGTATGCAAACGTAAAAGGTCTTGACTGACCATGATCAACAATAGTTATTTATTGTATGAGTGTTTTAGATTGCATTTTGTTAAGTGGATCTAAAACGCGCATGCAATACAACGTTTTATCCACAATCACCACATTTATGGAATCAGAATGAGCGAAATTTAATTTAAAAAATATTCGTACCTATTCGTAAAATGAAACGTGACAGGCTTTGTCATACCTACTGGTTGCTATGGTACGTTGTTTATATTATTATCCACTAGTGGATAATAAGTCACTTTAAATGCTTCAGAAGCGTGGATAAAAGTCCAATTATAATGTAATAGTGGATAAAGGAAATAAATTCACGAAAACTGGAAAGAAGAAGTTATAAATTCTAAAGAAGTCTCTTTATGACGCGTACATGTTTGATAAGTTACATCTGTAAATCATCATCATATTGTAAAATGGAAGTAACTCATTGAGTTTTGGAATTATTAGGTAGAAAGTAATACTTTCAAGGTCACTATACAACAAAAAATGTAATTATCTTTACTCAAAAGTTTGACCATCTTATACTGATGAGTACAGTTAAAAAAATTATACACGTACCTAATTCCTATTCTAAATAAATGTACTAGCATGTACTATGTATAACACAGAATTAATTTAATTAAAATATGAATATAATTATAGTTATTATCTTTCACTCTAACATTTCTTGTAATTCACGATTATAATAAATTGATCAGTCAGTTCATTTTCAAACCAGTATTTTTTAGAAAAGAAGTATTTTTTATTTGGTGTCTTAAAGCAGGTTCTTTATTTTGAAAACTTTTACGAAAAAATAATATTTCTTAAACGGTTAAATTTGATATAATACAAAGTATTCGCTTATTCTTTTTATACCTGCTGAGCCTGGCGAGTTATCATTTTCAAAGCCTTTTGATTTGAAATTAAAAAGAAAATAATTAAAAAGATTAATTTTATTAAAAAATTTCGCGGAATCAATCGATCAGAATTTTAAATTTCATTTGCTTCCGCGAATTCGGTTAATTATTTTTTCTCGATTGCTCGTTTGAATCCAGTTATTTTACGCCGTCGATTTCAAATATGAAATTTATATAGGAATAATTACCGCTACACGCAATTCGCCGACAACAGTTTAATTTAAATCGTCATTTAGAGCAGCCAATTAAAGAAAGGCGATGCCAACCTAAAATGTAGTTTTTTATTCTTGCTTTTCTTAAATAAGTAAGGTAACATATTTAAAAATTTGCTGGAAGTCGATTTTGACTACAATAGAATTAGAACCTCTTCAGCAGAATCTATTCTATTTACGCCAAGAAATTAATTACATGAGAGCCCTTATCTTTAACATCCGCTAAATCATCTGAATGGATTTTATTATGACGACGTTGGTTTGCGATTTAAAGATGAAGTGGTTGCAACTCTTCCTTTTCTTTACATGTCAGAGTATGCAAGGATATTTCACGTTCGATTGCTTTGATTAACATCTTAATAACACTTTTAAATTTGAAGGTTTCTGTAGTAACTCCAAGACCGTTTCCCATTACTTTAGAACTTACGAAAAGAATGTATTCTATGTATTTAAAAAAAAGTTTCTATTCCCATTCTTATTTTACTTCTTCGCAAATAAACACGCCAAACAACCAAGCGCCGTTTTCACTCAAACAATTTCACGGGGAGCGTTCGGAAAGAGTTCGCAAAAAAAATTTAATTAACGTCAACATTTTTCATACGTTTTGGGTCGCTAATAGGACGGAAAATACAGTCGCGATTTTTTTTGCGAATAATTGGGGGATTTGTAAACTTGTTTCGCTTTTCAATTGCCGGATGGCGAAACAGCTATTTCTGGCCGGGCGCTAAAAACCACCGCCCGCCGCGCCGCCGCCCGGCCGTTTGCTGATAGACTTCGATGATTGTGCATCCACATTCAAATCATCGACTGCAGTTTGCTTGTTTATTTTTCAGTGTTACGTTCGTCCTAATTATTTAATTTTAGAGTTCCACCGCTCGTTTCCATTTTTTTTTACAACAACGCACGAAAAAATATAATACCTACCGTTACAATTGTATGTGAGGCAAAACCCTTCGATACTTTGTAACACATTTGATCGTTGATCCTTTCGTATTGTTGTAATTTTGCGAACTTTATTAAAAGTATGTAACTAGTATATACAGTAGTACATACATCAAACCTAACAAGAAAACAAAGTTTATAATAAAGATCACGTCCCTCGCTCTACGACGTTCCTGCTCAAATAAATAGTGTGATATATTGACATATAATTTTAACTGAAATGCCATAGTTTTCTAATAACATATTTCTTGGTTGATTGCGGCCTATGATGAGTAATATATGGAAATAAATTTAAACTGAAATAGAAACAACAATCGAAAATTAATTCGTTTGGTCGAACACATGTGCAAAAAATTTCAAGTAGATTAAAAACAATTTTCGCAAGAGCATTTTAGAAATTACCGAAGTATTCCAAATAGGGAAAAAAAAAGATCGAACGCCTCGAACAAGCGCCAAAAGAGAGGCCAGCCAGAGAGAAAGAAGAGTTCCACTTGTGTCTCGGTATTCGCCCGTCCATTTCGTATACCTATAATAAACATGTATCCAATCTGTTATTAAGCAGAAAAACGCACCGTGTTTGTGTTGGCCGTCCTAGCCGACTAGATGTAACCTTGAGACGGTCAGTCCCAACCGAAATGCGTGCATAATGAATACTTGTTATGCGCCGGTGACCAAACACTTCGTCTCAGCCGCGAATAGGACGCACAAAAAATGCAAATGACGGTTGGGATGGTCAAGGTTGCCGGAATTTGCGAACGTTAATCGAGATAGTTTGCATTTTTTTGCAGGCACACGGCGTATCCAAGAGCTTGGCCCGAAATACAATGGATATTCGACCTTAGTCATTCAATTTTATTTAATCAGTTTGTTTAGAATTGCACAATTTTGCCCAATAGAATCAGTGCCCAAAGGTACCTCAAAATCCTTCCAATTAGAGTAGGCCATGGAATAAAAAAATGAAGTATAATCTTGGACCATATGTCATAAAAACAAACGTCAAAGAAATTTGAATTGGTTTACTTGTGGTTGAGGGTTTATTCACAATAGTTTTCACTGGAAGTCAAAAGGCTTTCATATTGGGAAGCATATGGTCCAGAATTTTCAAGAGAATGTCCATTTACTTACATGTCAACTAATCTATAATAGTTTCATACATTCAATAAGTTTACTTCGTGAAACCGAAAGTGTTAGTTGAAAGCCCGCAGCGGTCGTCCAACTAAAAGCAAAGTTCTGGAGAATGTTCAGGGATGAGTCTCCCTGAACTGTTACGTTTCAAAATCTCGTACGAAATAAGTTGGCAACACTTGAGAATTTCGGCCAATTTACAGTTTATAGTGGCAACCCTCACTTCCCCGAGCTTTACGGCACTAAATTTTGATCGTCGGAATTAACCCACTGGACATGTTGATAACTAACAATTTCTATTGGTCGGCGCTGATTTCGTCTGCGATTACTCCGCGTCAACCTGTTTCGTTTAGTTTCAAGGCGTCACTTACTCGTCCAACGTTGGTGCTGCTGTGTCGTGTGTTTCAGTACTAAGAAAATTTAAAAGAATCCATCTTCGATATTGTTGGAATCTCTTGGAGCATCACGGAACGAATTTCGGATATTTCTCTCTATTCGGCCCTGCTTGAATTTATTGAAATCCAGGTAATTCTAGGCTAAAGGCTTGACGCCATCTTGTTTACTAATTGCGTGTTTCTTTCAATTCAAGCTTTTGGTGTACGTTTTCGTGCATCTATTTTCGTGTACGAAAGCCCGGAGCGATCGTCCAACTAAAAGGAAAGTTCCGGAAAATGTTCAGGGGTGAGTCTCCCTGAACTGTTACGTTTCAAAATCTCGTACGAAATACAGTCTTTTTCTATTTCTTTTCCCCTTTTGTCAATTATGTTTCCGAATTTGACTTTCCAATCCGCAGGCCTACTATACTTTGAACGGATTGGAAAGTCATTTGACAAATTAGGAAACACATTTGACAAAAGAGGAAAAGGCTGTAAGATGGATTGAGTATTGACGTCAAAATGTTCTTAAAGATGTTTCAAAGAGTGAATAGGACAAAGCTCTGAACAATATCATCAGAATTTTAACAAAAACACTTCACCGAACAGTTTTCTTCCACCTGGTCCAGAAACAATTAATTACTATCAGACTACTATTGCTCTTAAAGATTATGAATCGAGTAAGTATAACAAGAGCTTCAATGTTCATAGCTTCAAAATAACTTCCCGGTTAACAGACTTCAATCTTCACTCATTTGGTTCTCGAACATTGTCGAGTTCCCATCAGTGTTCTAGAAGGCCATAAATCACCATCCAAAGAGGAGGAGACGAAATTTTCTCCTCAAAAGTGGACAAAACTGTCGAAGTACTTTAATGTTCGTGTAGAGAGGGATATGGAGGAAAAAATTCTTTTAGTAAATCAGTCCTAACATTGCACCTGGGGGATTATTCAAAGCTCCTCCGAAGTTTCGGGTCAAACATAAAATTTGCCGTTCTATGAGTTTATATTCCCAGAAGAAGAACGGGGCAAGATTCTTAACAATGTCTTTACAGACCGGAAGATTACTTTCCAGGAAATGGAATGACTTCTTTTGCAATCCTGCCCTGACGTATGAGTCCTCGGAAAATCGTTCTGAAAAGTGCATCATGCTTTTCCAATAACTCATACTGGTGCATTTGTAATATGCTGAAAATAATAATTAATCATGGTACTTAGTAGAATCCTCAAATTTTAATATATTATATAAATTTTTAATTCTGAAGCTTAAAGCATTAAGTTTCGCTGATACATATTTTTAAGAAAATCCTCTTATTAATAATCAACAATTTCCACTTCTCCTCCTCACTCTTTTACCAAAATTTACTTAATTACAAAGATTGCTTCAGAATATTATCATACAAAGCGAATCCAAAATAATTTTATAACGAGAAGAATCAGCATTTTGTAAATCATTTAAAGCAATAAATTGTTAGATTCTAATAACATAACTAATTGTGTATTTGTGTTTATACCTTCGGTGGACAAATGAGTAATTCAAAATCTCCTGGATTGCGAATGGGAACAGATCGATTTCTTTAGCTGGGTATTTGTTCACCCCTGCGCCTTTATAACACCTCTCAATCCACGCTCTGTCTCCATTGAGCTATCTGATGAAGAACAGCGCAAACCTGCCATCTGTGTAATTCAGGAGTAATTCATTTTAGAGTTTTTTGTGGTAGCAGAACTTCCTTGACATCACTACGTTGAAAAGAGATCTAAAATTATATCCTGTTAACAGTAGTCCCAAAAATGTAAGGTGTTCAGTCGATAAGTTCATCAAGTGCCCTTTGAATTTTTCATAACATTGTAAAGCAGGTCTTGAACTAGATAAGTTTAGATAAGTCTTATGTTCCACAGTGAAAGTCATCGTTAAACAAAAAAAGATGTTCTGTTTGGCCCTAATAACCTCACTGAAAGATGGACTTAATTGAAGAAATAAAGCCACACCACATATGACCTCTGTCATCCATCCAACATAAATCGATTTAGGAAGTCGTCTCTTTTTCTTGTTTCATCAAAAATCAAATTGATGAACTTTTCAATTGAACATGCGTTATTATCACTAGATTATGAAAAACCGGAACAATCTGCTCGTTAGTTTCTGATTAATACAAATGAAGATCGTTTAAGTCAATCTTTTTTTTTTCAGGTGAAGTGTGATTTCACCTTACAAGGTGTTAAGATGAGAGACTGGTGATCGATTGGATATAAGTTTACACTTTTTCTTTAACAACACGTCCTTAATAAACTGTCACGTCTCCATTGCCATCTTGCTTTCTTTCGATTTTTCCTTTCATGCGAGATTGCGAGCTCCCTTTTCTTTCTTCTTTCACCAATTCACCTTTTCGTGCATAACATTCGGCTTCGCTCCCACAGGTGGTGACCTCACCACTTCGCCATCAAGATCTGCATAACTTTCGGCTTCGCTACCACAGGTAGTGTCTTCACCACTTCGCCATCAGGATCTGCATAACATTCGTCTTCGCTACCACAGGTAATGTCCTCACCACTTCGCCATCAGGATCTGCATAACATTCGGCTTAGTTACCACAGGAGGCGTCCTCATCACTTCGCCTTCAGGATCTGCATAACATTCGGCTTCGCTACCACAGGTGGTGTCCTCACCACTTCGCCATCAGGATCTGCATAACACTTGGCTTCGCTCCCACAGGTGGTATCCTCACCACTTCGCCATCAGGTTCTGCATAACATTCGGCTTCGCTAGCACAGGTGGTGTCCTCACCATTTCACCATCAAGATCTGAATTATCTTCATCGGGGAAAAAGGGTGTTAGCCTGGAACTTATTTGTTAACCTTCGCAGGAGACAAAGTTTTCAAACAGAAAGATTCTTTTACGCTGGTTCTTTACGAAATTGTCGTTTATTTTACTTGCTTACACATTCCGTGCAAAGTCCCTCATCTTTGTTTCTTAACTCCCAAGTGACTCTCATTGTTCGTTGTCTTTCATGTTGCTCGATAATAAAAACTGGAGCTCTTTGCATTACAATCGCCTCCAATATTGATCGGCCATCCCAACCATTTCCATCCTTCGCCCTTAGCCCTCTTCTAATCTCTGTACTTTTAATTCTGTCAGTTTTCATTAATCCTTTTTCCTCAGGATTTTAATCTCGCGTGCCAAGAGAAACAGATTGTCATCATTTATTAGTTTTATTTAATTCTGGCAACTCCAATCAAATCCAACAGCATAATAAAGAGCGATGGGCTCTAAATGCTTCCCTGCGTCATTCTTTTAATGATTCTAAATTTCTTCACGTGCAAATGTGATTTCACTTTTGCTTATTAAGTTTCTCTTTAGCCATGGATGTTTGTGCTGTGCCTGAACTTAGACCCAGCTTTACCAAAACATAGAAAATTGCTTTCTGCGCAAAGCGAAAGAGAGAGGAATTTTTTTTCCTGGTTGGATCCAAATTCAAATTATGTTGTGTGTACCTACCTTACATCAGTCAATAGATTCATAATATTTCCTCGTTTCTTTTTTTTTAAGCAAATTCAAATCTTATTCAGGCTCTCAACCGTAATTGAGGAAGATTATTTGTGTCTTTACTTTCAGCCGTTATTACCTCTAATGAAGCCTTTTACCCTTTATTAACGCGGCTTTATTTAAGACCTTGGTTGAATGTGCAAGTGTAATTTGCTTCCGTAACTGCCGAAGATAATCGTTCCGTGGAAATTTCCTAATTTATTGCGTTCCCTTTTATTTTATATTCGGAAATAAAACAGACATTTCAGTTTTTGTTCCAATTTTCATGTGAAATCGCTTATATCAGTTAATTATTACATGTACAGGATATGCATGCGTGGGCATGTGCTCAATATCAAACGTTTTAACTATGTCCAAAAGTGCTGTGATAAGATAAAGTTCTTTGAAAAAAATAAAAGAAAAAGGCAAAAGGAACGCTTGCATCGATGTGGATGATATTTGGTAGGAGGACCTATATACATATGGTTTAGGTAAGTGAGGAAGAAACTTTAAGAAGCTGCAGCGTCTCTTATTGGAAACAGATACACTCCAGTAAGTTATACAATAACATAACCAATTATTTACAGAAAGAGGCATTTACTAGTAAGAGTACTTTTTGTCTATGCATTTTGGGGCACCCTGTATATTAAAAAATATGTACCTACGTTACTTTTGGTGAACTTAATTTTATTTTTATTTTACATATTGTATTCAACTATAGGCATTCAACTTACCTGACCCAGTTTTCGAACGCAAATTCAATTTTTGATTTATAACATTTGCTAACAAATGCTAAAAAGAAATGTCTTCGTGACATACGACCGCTCCAATTCGGGCCGAAGTGCGAGGAGAATAACGCTCGCATTATCCCATAGACAAATTTAATGATTTTCTTTATGGTTATGGCTTCATGTATTTTAATGCACAATAAAATCTAAAAATTACATATATATTTCTCCGGCGGATTATAAACCTTTGAATTATAGCCGCCGCTGTTTATATTTGAATTTCTTATGTTCGCAACGGCTGCCGCTTAGTGATTTTTAAATATTCACGGCATTCGAGAGAACATCTCGAGGGATACACGTACAGGGGGAATGACAATTGTTCCGACAAAAAAGAAAATCGCATAAGAGAATCGATGTCACAGATTAGGGGAAAGAAATTATCCCAAAATAAAGCTGCGGCACTGCGTATGAAATACGACGCCACGTTTTATAAACGCAGCAGTATAATAGGACTATAAATTTTATGATTATTATTTTATTGGCTTCTTGCCTGCACACAATCTCAACGCGTGCGTGAGTGCATGTCACAGATCACGAGAAGGTGTATAAAAAAATCTATGGTACAGTTTGTAATTAATTAATTATAAATTTACCCAAAAGATTAGGTATGTTTAGATTAAATCGCCAGATTCACAGCGTACTCTCGGACATCGCTTCTTATCATGCTTTCTTTTTGTCGGATTAATTAACAGTCACCTTGTATATTCCTGTAGCAGGGGCTACGCTAGGAAAATAAATAAAATAATATAAATATAAAATACGTAAATAAAATTAATTTCTTATGTTCTTATTTTCTTTCCATCAACAATTATTTTTCAAATTTACAACCGCGTTGTATTCATCTATTATTATTAACATTTTCATTTGCTTCACACACGTAGTTTTTTTTTTGTTTGTTTGAAACGGATTTCAAGAATATTAGAAGCACATAAAACATAAAACCTGCGCTAAGGCCAAACAAAAACATTAGCCAAAGCATTTGGAACACCTGCGCGCAGACGGCGTCTTTGATTGGAAATAATTTAACGTGAAATAAAGTTTTAAAACTATTTAATAACTGACGGTGTGTGCGAAATGGAAATTAAGAAACTAATTGCTTATTTACCATGTGCGGTAGAAAGTTTTTTTTTTCGGAATTCCGGCTGGGAAAACCTCGCCGTCGAGTTATTTAATTTTTTTTTCCTTCCTCTGCCAAAAGGTGGCGCGGAACGCGCGAAATATTTTGTTGAGTTTCGTGAATCGTGATCTTCAAATCACGACTAATTAAACGAAGGCAGGCTTTGTAATCAATTGTAAACGAATTAAAAAAATATTTTACATTCAAGAACAGTTTGTGATTTGCACACAGATTCAATCAATGATTAATTTTTATAGTTTCTGTTAAAATGCTTTGTATATTTATGCAACAAGAAACAATTAAATAAAATAGATGAAAATTGATGATTCCTTCTGGATTATGTCGTGTATTGACCAAATATATTAGACCAATGACGTAGTAGACCGATCTCTTGAAGGAAACAGGTCTATTTTGCAGCATTTTTAGGCATAGCCTAGGCTTTAGATAAGATTTGACATGATGGTCTAATCAAACAAGAAGATGAATATTCTGAACTTAACGAAATAAATGAAGGTGTGCCTTAGGATAGTGCTCTGGGTCCCATTCTCTTTTTTTTACTGTATGCGAGTGTGTGTCAGCGGGAAAATACAGTTGGTCAGAAGGTTGCCGAAACAACTGTGCCAGAAAACGTCAAATTGTCAGTATGTCAACTTCAATAACAAAAGAATAGATAACACACAATATTTGAATATTAATGGTACAGACGTACCACCATGAAAACAAAGCTTATTGTCCGGGTATGACTTTGGACCCTAAAACTCAAATGGAAGGAACACATTAAAAATAATAAAGATTAAAATATAAACAATAGTTTTAGTTTCTCGGCAATCAACGTATAATCAGGTTCAACGTTCTTGATAACACGGAAAAGAAAACAACTTTAGATAGAGCAAATGTAAGTATATGAAAGTAGGTACTTACTTGACGTTTCACGAACTGAGTCGATCGCTATGTCAAAAGTTAATCCTATAGTTATCATATGCGATGATGCATTACTTTCCTCTTTAGTAAAGCGTTTCCATTTCAGAGCGAGCAAACAATAAGGATTAAAGGTCACGTGGTGTCTCATTCGTTTACATTAGTCTGTATTTTTTTTTTATACAAAGGCGAATGCATACAAACCTGTTGGTAAACATTTTGCTGAAACTTTACCTATCCAAGTAAATAACTATTTCTCTAATAAAACAAATATTGTTGTGCAGTTGAAAGCTGGTCCACTTAAACAGCCAATGCTGACATACTTCTCCGATTACGTAATTACGTAATAAAAATAAGCCAGGAACTATCGAACTGTTTCATGGTTCGCTGAAAACATTTATTATCTCTAATAATTATTAATCAATTGTTATACAAAAACTGCTTCACTCTATCATTTTTAACGTCAACTTTCACTGGTTACATTTTTTGTTTGAAGTTAAGAAACAGCCTGTATTATGTAGGGTATGATGGAAGATAATATGATAAAATAATAACAGAGTAATCAGGTGATGGGATACAAAATAGCGAAACAAAATACGAAAAAGTCAAACTTAGAAGAAAAAGCAAATACTTGCGAATACGGAACACAAAATCTAGAACCGGAAATGTGACATCATCTATTGTTTTCAAAAAGTATTCGTGCAACCTGTTTCCTTTTGACGTAAATTAATATCCTGTGTAACAATTTGTTTTTAATCTTTTCACGAAAGGTTTAAAAAATCGTACAATCGCTCAACGTTCCCCTATCGTTTGACAATGCTGAAAACGAAAAGTTTATAAAAATTTTGTTGCAACTCCAATAGAATCCTCGAGCATGATCGCTACACCTGTCTTGGCCCTATTTGAGACCTCGTCAGCAGAAGAGTAGCGCGAGACCTCCAGTAGTTATCTGGGAATTGAGCATATTTGCAAACACAGTTTAGAGTGTTACGGTTGAAAATTCATTTGAGTTATTCATAATAATATTTGGCAGTCGCCCTGTATTTAAGCGGCAGGTAAGAGTGCCTACGTATCGGTCGTCACATTTCTCAGTGTTTCACCACCAGACCATATGCTGTTATTTAGTCCTACAGTATATCTCCATTTCACTCTGTCGCCCGGTTAAAAACTGATTTCATTCGTAACCACCCCTGTCTGAACTTATGGTAGGAGAAAACGCGGTGTTCGCTCGCATTCAGTTTATCTCCAGAGCTCTTAGCGTACGGCTCGTTTATTTGTGACTTTTATCTTTGTGCTCCCTTTCACGTGATTCTGTGAAGGAAGACGGAACCGGAATTACTCCGAGATTTGCGCAAACGTACGTTGAGAGAATTTCAAGCTCGTCAAACAGCATTTCGAAAGCCTGTCTTTGAAACAAGGAACAGGTATGTCTTGTGGATTCGTAAGGCGTATCTTTCTTCCATTGGGCTTCCACTGATAGTTTTACCCATCTGACAAATCTGAACAACCCTTGTGGGTGAAATAAAAGACCAGAATTGGCATTTTGAAACGATTTGAGCCCCGCAACACGGCTTCCCCCCGTGAAAGTGGACTCGACCTGCAAGACGACGCTATACTTGGCGATACAACCGCTTCACCGACTTACGGCGCTAACCACCGTGGGAGGGCGCTCCAACACTGTTGACAGCTGTCATTACGCCGAATTCTGGTTACAAGGTCGGAGTTACTCTAATTATTTTTAATTACTCTCTTGTGCCGACTTACCTTTCCATGACGTTATTATTTATTTGATTCCGAGTCTTCTCAACTCACTTTAACGCGGCCTTGTTATTATCTGGTTATTTACTTTAAGGCGTAGTGTAAACGAGGGGCAGATCTGCTTGTTTCTAATTTGATTGTTTGCCTGATAACAAAGTGATTTAAAATACTTTCGTGTTCGTTTCACTTGACCCCGTCTGGGTCATATTTAACTTTGTAATTTGATCATTTGTTTATTTTTACCCAATCTTTGAGCGTTTTTAAATAAAACAAGTGTGCTCAGCAGGTGATTTTTATTTTATTCACTTTGCCCACCTTTTGCTTTGGGGTTTTGTCGAACCCTCCTTTCTCCTTAGCCGAGCTTAGCCGAGCGGTGCTGGAGAAACGTCAGTCACTCGCACAATTTGCTGGCCTTCAGGTAGGTAGCAAGATCGCGACATCTCTCGGCCGTTATTTGATTCCAACTAACGACGACGAACGACGGACGGCGAAGGACAAGGCAGTGAAGTTCTCGAGCTACATTTCTGCTGACAGAGCGCCGAATAGGGCCGATTCTATTACAATCAAAACCAACTTGCAACTTCAATTTTCGCTGTAATAGCGTTATTTGGCCGCTTTGTGTGGGATGGCTTATCATCAAAATGGGTTGCTAACAGGTTTGTTCCAGCAACAATTCGTTACCAGTTCGAAATCGTCAAAAGCATGCAGTCATCAAAATTGTAGGTGCATTTGACGGCCCCGTTAAAATCGCTGATTACTTCGGTGGGCAACTGTTTTTAAAGGTTCCGAACTAGTCAGAAAATGCTGCTGGAACAAACTCATTTATCATATCTCACACAATTTTAAGTCAAGAATCAGCCGCAAGATGTCGCAACCTAAACTCTTGTTTGAAACAACTATGAAAAAGTTGTTATATGTATAAATGTCCACGGGACAAAGTGCGTTAAAAAACCGTTATCAAGTGGGCTTATGCCTATTTTGCAAAGTCACGTCGTAACCATGCGATTATTATAAACATAACCTAACTTTCTGTATGCATTTAATTACGATTTTCTACAAAATGGATAATAAGACACAATTTAATGAAATAAAACATTTATTTTATTACAAATACCTCGAAGATGTAAGACTGTTGACAGTTCCCAGTTATTTAAGCTACGACGTGCCGTCATAAAACAAAAGCAAGTTCAGAGCCTTCTCGAGAACATCGATGACATTAAATACGAAGAATAATTTCAAATTCCGCGCCAAAAAAATTCATAGTACGACAATATTTACATTAGACGGCGCTGGCGCAACACAATTTACTTTCTAAAAAAAATGTGTCTGAGTTTAGTCTTGATTTGGGAAATTTAAAAAAATTAGCAACGTCTTTAATGATTTTTAGATATTTTAAATTTCGCGCCTAACATAATGTGGTATTGCGCGACAAGAATAGTAAGAGGTACAAGAAGGTAGAACAAAAGAAATTTAATCACGAAAAATAATTTCGAATTTCGCGCTGTAAAAATCGTAGTGTAACAAAATTTACGTAGATGGCGCTGGCGCAACACGATTTCATTTTTTAATACCTAATTAAAATTGCCTAAAGGCTTGTCTAGATTTACTTCAGATTTAAGAAACTTTTTTAAAAAATCATAGTACCTTTAATAATTTCGAATTTCGCGCCCTAAAAAATGTAGTAGTAATGCATAACAAGAGAAAATGAAACAAACGACAGAGTGAAACACGGAGTATAATGAATAGGAGACAAGAAAAGGTCGACAATTGTAAATGCATACAAAGAAAAATTTCAAATTTCGCGCCGAAAAATTTGTAGTGCGACAAAATTTACATAGATGGCGCTGGCGCAAGTAAGTTTCATTTTTTTAATACCTAATTCAAATTATATGGAAACTTTTCTTAATTTACTTTACATTTAGAAAATCTTTTTTTTAATTATCGACGTTTTTAGTAATAAAAAACTAGTACATTTCTCACGTTCATTACTGTTCATAACATTTTCCCCACAAAACAGTTCTAATTTCAATATTCTCCCCTTTCTCTCAAGTTGGCAGCACTGTGTCAAACAAAAGTTTTGGAGGTTATTTGTCTAATTTTGTCTAACAAAATAAAACTTTGGGTGCTTTAGTGAGCTACTGTTTTATTAATTACTATCCCAATGGGTTTCATAATGTATATAGTTGTTAAGACACCAAAATAGAAAAAAGTTCCCAGTTATTTAAGCTACGACGTGCCGTCATAAAACAAAAGCAAGTGCAGAGCCTTCTCGATAACGGATTTTTTTGAATGCGCGCTATCTTGTAGTTGAGCAACAAGCGTTTATGAATTGTACAGGATGAGGCACTGTTGTGAGACACTCTCTGAGTACGAGGAAAATTAAGAAAATTCTTCAAAAACCGTTAATGTGTTGTCGTAGCCATTTTTTTTTTAGAACCATCACAACAAACACATCACAGCACGACACAAATAAAATGTTTTTTTAATCACTTAGACGTTTGCTGCAACAATTAAAATAGAAAAAAATTTTCTACGTGTTGAGCACGTGACATAGTTGCCACATCCGTCATAAATAACGCTGTACGCAGCGTCGTATTGATTCGCCATTTTTTGGCACACTTTTACACGTAGTGTCTTCGTGTGGATAAAACGGTTTAAAAAAATACTAAATTATCTAAAATTCCCAAATCTTTTCAATACTTCCCGAGGCTAATCAACTAAATTGAGCAATTTTCCTAAAACTGACTAAATAGATTTGGTTAATCTTCGATCGGAGTTCAGTAGTAATTAAACGAGAAACGTAATTGCTGTGCCCAGAATACATTTCGGTAAAATAACACTAGAGCGGCTCATCCCCCCCTCCTCCGCCACCCAGAATAAGTGACGCGCTGAGATAACACCTAAAAAAAACAAATTCAAAATTATGTTGAATTATGTAAAGGAGATTCAAACGAGAACGCACATTACGCGTCCATCGCACATCGCCTACGCACAGGCGTGTCCACACTCTGCCAATAAGGGTGCGCAGAAGGCACCCTCGCACTGCGAAGGTGGAGTCACGATCCCTATCCTGCTGGCACCCCGTGTCCCTCCGAAACCTACTAACGCTCGGGCTAGGATGCCGCTATGGCGCCAAATGGTGAACTCTTTGTTCCCTTGTTTGTCGGCTTGTTTACACTGTCACAATGCGTTCCCGGGGTTTAAAAACATCAATTCCGAATTCCCCCCGCCCCCCTCGATGGAGTAGGTGGAGACGTCCGGGATGTAACAGCGTATAATAACTTTAACGTAAAGCCAATATTGATGATGGTTTATGGGGGGACGATATTTTATATTTGCGGGTAATAAATGGTGAGAAGAAATTGGGGAAGTGAGGAGACAAATGAATATAGAGGGGTGTTTCTTAAAGTTGTACATAAATTGGCATCCAAAACATAAATCCCTATAGAAAAGATGACCACATCAAATCTTTTAGTTACTTAAAACCATCTTATTAGATAACACAATAAAATTAAATTATTTAAATAATAATTATTTATCTAACTTATACTGTTAAACTATTGTAAAGTTTTTAATGTTTACTTGAAATTAAGTATGGGGGGTGTTCCACGAGGAACGGTTTTGGAACCACTTCTCTTCACAGTGTACATCAATGCCATTGTAAAAGTTGTGAAACTTATTTGTTTACTGATGATACGCTCCCAAAACCAAATTGTAAGCGATCTTGAAAATGTCATTTTGACGAAACCGGTCACCTTTGACTAATAAATAACTGTAGACCAACGCAGTCTTTTTTTTTATTTTTTAATCTATTCAAGACGACCACAAACATCCATGGAATCCTTTCATATAAACTTATGTTGCCTTAAATGGAACACCCTACGTTTTAGTGGAACCTCGTCCATGCCAATGTATACAGGTTGTATCACAACCTCTAGCAAATATTCATACCGCGCAATTCTATGCTAGAAACTCTGTAGCAAATTGTAGTCAGGGCCGGCGCTAGGTAATTTGAAAACAAACTGTTATAAAAGATTACACACCAGATGAAGCGGCTTTGCAAGACATGGCCGACACAACTGAATTATTTGAAGACGTTCTTCCTCTTCCGTCTGCAGAAAAGCCAAAACCAACAGCGGAAGAGCATAAAGAAGCGAAAGCAAAAGCTGAAAGTAAGCCAAAACAGAAGAAGGAGAAGAAAAGGTCTGAAAAAGAGAAGGAACCAAAGAAAAGTGGCTTGTTTGGTTTATTTGACAAAAAGAAGAAAAACACAAGCGTACCATCTTCTGAAATAGCACGAATAAATATGGGAGACGCCGAGATTCCCTGCAAGGAAGAAGTTAAACGATTTGAAGACGTCAGACCAGTACTACCACCTCGGAAAGACGAAATCGTTGGCGAGTCTTCAGCGGTAGCACAACCACAGCTCTCTGAAGAGGCAGTTCTTAATATGGCAAATACTTCTTAAATATTGAAATAACGAACTTTGAAGACGTGAGGCAATTACCCACGAATGACGGTTCAACTCGACACCACAAATAGCTTTTATAGCTAGAAGGTTAAGAGAGAAACGAAAAAACCGAAGTTGAAGGCGACTTCTTTGGATTACCAAAAGCAACAGTGGAAGAGCATAAAGAAGAAGGTACAGCAAAAGCTGAAAGTAAGCCAAAACAGACGAAGGAGAAGAAAAGTTCTGAAAAAGAGAAGGAAAAAGAAGAAAGATACAAGAATACCATCTTCTGAATAGCGTCGGGAGACGCCGAAGATTTACTGCAAGAAGAAGTTAAACGATTTGAAGACGTCAGAC
The DNA here is from genome assembly GCA_958336345.1 of Dorcus parallelipipedus. Classification (NCBI taxonomy): domain Eukaryota; kingdom Metazoa; phylum Arthropoda; class Insecta; order Coleoptera; family Lucanidae; genus Dorcus; species Dorcus parallelipipedus. The sequence continues at coordinate 33,592,429 of OY284482.1, forward strand.
CAGTCCTACCACCTGAGAACGTGAAAACCGTCTCGGAAAGACGAAATCGTTGGCGAGTCTTCAGCGGTACCACAACAACAGCTTTCTGAAGAAGTGGCTTTTATGATGAAGAGCTGGAGAAGAAGGTTAAGAGAGAAAAGAAAACCGAAGTTGAAGGCGACTTCTTTGGATTACCAAAAGCAACAGTGGAAGAGCATAAAGAAGTAGTGACAGCAAAAGCTGAAAGAAAGCCAAAACAGAAGAAGGAGAAGACGAGTCTTCAGCGGTACCACAACCACAGCTCTCTGAAGAGGCAGTTCTTAATATGGCAAAGACAATAAACTTCTTAAATAGGTACTGAAATAACGAACTTTGAAGACATGAGGTAATTATCCATGAATAACGGTTTAACTCGACACCACAATGGCTTTTATGATGCAGAACTGGAGAAGAAGGTTAAGAGAGAAAATTAGTCGCCTTCAAAAGATGGCTTCTTTGGATTATTTGGCGAAAGATTTGAAACAAGAGATGGCCGACGAAATTTTGAAAAAGATTGAAGACTACAAGCTTACTTCAAACCGAAAAAACACGTTTCGACCTATCATAGTCAAATTTGATGAAGAGACGGCTAAGAAGGAAAAGAAAAGTGAAGATGAGCAGAAGAGCGGATTTTTCGGAATTTTCAGCAGAAAAAGAAGGAGGACGAAACCAAAGACGTAAAACCAATTCATGAGGAGACGCTAAAAGAGATTGAACAATCAACGAATTTTCTCCAAAGCGAGGTAACAAAATTTGATGACGTTAAACCCATCATCCAGAAAGTGGATGAAAGAGTTGAAATGAGACTTAAAAACCTTTTTTTTATAGAGGTTTAGAGAATCTTCTAAAGACACCTCTGGATATATCAACTCCGGAGGCGTGTTGGATTCACCCCGGCCTTTCTGCACGGGGCGCCTACCAACTAAACTCCTTTCCTCTTTACCTACTCTGCCAGACAGGACCGCCTTTCGGCATTTCCTCTGTCTGGCATGTTGTCCTCATTTCTATTCTCTCTTCTTCTTCCTTTTCTATCCTCTTCTGTCCTCTCCTATCCTCTTCTTCCTTCTATTCCTCTTCCTCCCTTCTCTTTGCAGTCCTTTCACTTTGCTTTTCGTCGTCACATTTACGATGCATAATCTTTCTCAGCATGTTCATTACCGCCTTCCAGAACTTTTCATCTCTGGACTACGCTCTGCCTGTTGATGCTCACCCCCGCTTCTATGAACACCGAGGACATTCAAAGATTATATGCTCAGGCGAGTCATCCTCTTCCAGCCGCGTGCATCCCGTTTGGAAATATTATTACTCTCTCCGCCAAGTATGAGTTTATGATCTTTTCTAGCCCCGAGCTAACCTTGGACCAACATGATTTCTCTCCATCAAGCTGAGTTAAAAGCATTTTTTACGTCCAGGGCTACCAGGACGCAATGCGATGCTACTTACTACGCTCTGTGCTTTCCCCAGTGCGGTAATTGTGGATTTTCCCACTCTAAACCCGTGCTGGTTATCACTCAGGACATTTCTCTCTTCAAGCTCTTGTACCAGTCTTTCTCTAATCATTATTTCCCGCTACATCTGATAGGCAGATGAGTCTCCTCGTTGTCCTTTTTTGGTTTCTCTTGGTGGCTCCCCAAATCTTTGGGAAGATTCCGCTTTTCCAACACTTGTTTATACACGTTAAAGAAGCTCTCCGGGTTTGCCTTGATCACTTTCGGTGGTATGTGGTCTGGACCCGCTGCCTTGGATACTTTTCTTCTCTTGGTTGCCCTTTGCAACTCTTCTTTTGTAAAACGTGGTTCCTCCTCTTCTTCCTTTCTGGGAACAACTTGCGAACTTGTCGTCCTTGTTCTTCCGAATTTAGCTGGGTACTCGGCTTTAGTCTCAATTTGTTCATGACAACCTTATAGGCCCTTCCCCAGATATCTTCATTTAGCTTGGATCTTAAGTTATCCCAACACTTAACTTTTTCTTTTCTTAAGCGCTTTCCTATATCTCTCCCATTCTGATCCTCGTTCTTCGTTTGTGATCCTTTGCAGGCGAGGGGCCCTTCTACGTAATGAGAGACAGACTTAAAAACCTAAATACGGTAATTCGGTCACAACTTCAGTATTCCACTGACACTCTATCTCACGTACGAGAGTTCACGTATTAACCCCCAGGGCGATGACTCTTTATACTGTCTTCCCCCTATTTTACAACTGTATGTAAATAAGCTTTGTTATTGTGTCTTTTTCATTTCTGCCAACCATTTGTTGTATTGATGTTGCCCACCTAACTATCAGGCATGATTTAATCAGGTGGATTTCAATCAATTATTAGGACTGTGTGGGGATACCATTCTTTTTTTCCAACAAAACTAGTTTCTTGTTGTCTGTCTGTAGTGGTTTGGTGGTTTTGAAAGCAACAACCCAAAGGTGAATTAATTCTTATAATTATAAGCAAACCTCGGACTAATAAAAAGAGCCTATTCATTAGGTAGCCATGGCAACGCTCCGAAATGTCCGAAGCCTGATTATAAGACATACGAACAAGTCGAGGAAGCTTTCCAGCCCGAACAACTTAACATCGCCAAACAAATCGCAATTTTAGATTAAAACACTTTTGAAGCTATTAGGTTTGCAAGAGCCGGCGATGTGTTCATTGTGTGCCGCTTGTCCGCTTATTTATTTCTGCAGGGGAAATCCTTACAAGTTAAAGCTATCGGGTTTCTAAGGCCGTGGGTGCGCGGCACAAACAATTTTCGCAGATTATGATACTTTTACGAGTTCTCGTTGGCGTATTAATAGCTCACGTGTAAACGGCGAAAAAATATTTATATACGATACGTATAATAGTACAAGTATCGAAGAAACAGACGCTCGTTATAATTATAACAAACAAATCTCGCAACAAGTTGACAGTAATTGCATCGCAATAAATTTTAATAAGCTACATATTTTGTTACGGTTTTATTATGAACTGCGTTCAATTTTCGGTTGAATTCACACTTACAGGAAATTAAACTCGTCCTGTAGGTACATACCTACGTACGAGCGATGAAATTGAATCTCCTTTTCTTCAAATCGTAACGTAACGACTTTTAAAACTACCATTTAAAAATTGTTAATTGGAAATAATTTCATTTCACGTGTTTCAAGAAATTGTGCAGGTAAGTAGGTAAACAACATCTGGTAAGAGAGGTCGTTAGAAATAAATCACCCAGTTGCTTCTTCTTCTTCTTCTTAAGTATTCGTAAAATAAATAAGACGGGCATATCCCACGGCGATCTTTTATAAGCGTAAATAAAAAGAGCCATAAGCGAAAGGACAATTATCGCAAATCAGATTGCTGTTTAAACAGTACCTTTACGAGACACCTCTTTCATCATCATTCCGCAGTTTATGAAACATCAACCGGCAGTTAATTTGCCGTTACATTAAATGTTTTTCCAGGCGTTTTTGCCTGCCCCTGCACATCTGTGCTGGTGTGACATACTTGACAGTTAACGTCATAAAACTCAATCTGTACAGATTACGGAATACTTTCTTGTACGTGATGCCCTCGACAATTTGTAAAACGAGTAAAAAAATTGTATCCAAAACCATGATACTCCACTGCGTAATTGCTGCAACTAACGATCACCCTATACATGCAGTATTTAATTTACTTTCTGGCATTCATTTACGCTACCTCCGTACCGAGTTTATTTTGAACACAATAAAATCCGGACGATTTAATTTCGCAACATAATCAAATACGAGAACGCGTGGGGGCCAAAGTAAATGAAATTAAACCGAACGCACTTCTCTTGGCATTCTTCGTCGGAATGGTGGCGACCTGCCAATGACGAGACCATGGCATTGAGCCTTCGTTAACCGTTGTCGTTGTTGCATTGGAGATTTACGCACGTGTCGGCCAATACAGGTGGCTCGAGTGTTCGTTTTCCTTATGGCCGGTCGGCTTCGAGTTATTATGCAACTGCATGTAAAAATCGTGTGTGCGCATATTTACGACGTGCGGTAATCGCAGTCGATATGCGAAGTGCGTTTATCTGATGCCGTTCTCTCGTAGAGATGTGTGTCACATTGCTTCTATTTTAGGCCATCTTCGTCCTGCGATGCTTATTTACACGTACGACATACTTGGACCACTTGCCAAATACTCTCGATAAAAATAAAGTACTCTTTGCAAAGGTCTCATGATTGCGTTTATTAATTTCAGATGCCTTAGGCGTGAAACCATTTAGTAAAATAAATACAATCAAAATCTAACAACTGTGAAGGAAAATTTTCACTTGAATTTCCATTATCCATTGATCCTACCTTGACTTTTGGATCTACTTCTACTGACGTTTTTCGTCGAAGGCAAGTATGTCGATAGAAGATGGAGGATCAACAAACTTTAAAAGCGATTAGTGCATGATAGTCAAGACAAAGAAGGAACTACGTTATACTACTACTTGATCCTTCCTTGACTTTTGGGCTAGAACTATTTGGATCTTCTTCTGCTGACGTTTCTCCTCAAAGATCTGGATGCAAGGTGTTGGATCGTTATTATTTAAATTATTAGCCACACAATAGAAAATAGTTATGACAATTGGTCTAATCTTAGTTTCTTGATTAGTAACGACTCAACAGTGGCGACAAGGATCAAGGCAGAAAAGAAAGACGCAGAATCAATAAAAACACTCATCTCAACTATGTTAGCAAGTCAAGAAGAGGCTTCGAGGAGAAGAGAAGAAGAATCTCGTAAACGAGAAGATCTTCAAATCAGTTCTACTCAACCGTCCTCGTCAATTGTGCTTTCATCAGGAACTCCTCCAGAATATCAGAATTTGAACCTGATCATGAAGATGCTGCTAAATTTGATGAATGGTTAAGCCGATTCGAATTTGCAACACCAAAACATGCAGAAAAGGAAAAAGTCAAATTTCTCATGTCATGACAAATCTTTCTGCTTCAGCTTTTAGTGAATATACAAAATTTTGCATGCCAAAAGCACGAGTTGATTTTAGCTTCTTCTGGGCGGCGTCCACTGCTGTCTACAATGTAGCCCAAGTATTTTATCGAATCCTTGAAGAAAATACACGACTTCTCTGGTCCAACCCATAGTTGTGGATTCGGCGAAAACTTCATTAAGATAATGTTGATGTTCGTCGAGGTTTCCACTGACGATGACAAGGTCGCCCAAGTAAGCAAAAGCGAACACGACAGTCCTGCGATCATTGAATCCATGATTCCAAATAGAAGACGTTGAAAGTCATAAAAACCAAGTTTCTTTGATGTATCATCGAGTTCCACTTGTAGATATGCATCTGAGAAATCGATTTGAGAGAAAATCCATCCACCGTTGAGAGCCGTCTTCTGGTAGTGATAACGGATGTTGATTGAGTTGGATTGCGTCGTTTAATACAGTTGAGTAATTCACACAAAATCGACTTTGTAATAACCATAATAGGAGCTGACCATTCGACGTAATCGATAGGTTTAATGACAATGTCAACGAGTCGATCAAGTTCTTGTTCCAGTCGAGGTGGTGAATCATACGGAATTGATCTTGCTTTTCTCTTGACTGGTATGGAATTTTGTTTGAGGATGAGTGACGCTTTTGTGATAGTGTAGCATCCCAGTCCATCACTGAACACTTCTGGAAAGTAACGACTTGATAATTTGATGGCCACTGACTGTTGTGTTAGTAATTGACTTTTGACAAATGTTGAGGTTTTGTATTTCATTTGAAAAACAATTAAAACGGCGCATAGCATCTAAACCAAGTAAATTCAGTGAACCTTGTTTGGCCACATAGCCATGATCTGCGTGGCGGTAGTATGTGCTTCCTTTTCTTAAGATTGGTGATTCTGTGATGCTGCCATCATACGTGGCCATCAATGTAATTGTAGGTATTTTCATCGATTCTGCACTTCTTGAAAACAAATCGCCCGCTGAGATGTTATTTGGGCGTAAACTCAGAACCGCTCTCGATCTTCTAAAACCATCAAGAAAAGCATTAGAACGCGATTCCGACATGGAGCAGCATCAAGCATGGTGCTCGTAAAAAAGTGTTTAACGTTAATGATCTCGTTTATGTTCGACATCATCGTTCACAAAACTGGAGGCCAGGAAGAAAACTGCATAAGCTGGGACAATGGAATAATGAAACAATTAGTCGTTTCCATACAAATCAAATTATCAAGAGAAATTCGCCAAGTACTCCTAAAGGTGAATTAACAGCGATCTCTGAAGCTCTTCTCATGTCTTCAAGAACTCCTGTTCATCAGTCTTCATTGACTGACAAAATAGACAACGTGGTATCTACAGCGAATGGAAAACATTGTTCCTTCGACGATCAAATAGGAACCGACGACCGGAAGCACCAGAAGAATTATGATATTGGTTAAGATATTTTCTCACTTAAAAGGAGAGGTGTTGGTTCGTTATTAAATTAAAATAAGAGTAGGCTAAAGAAATATAAACAAGATAGGCAGATTTTTGTAAATGGAATAAAAAATAGTTACCACAGTTGGTCTAATCTTAATTTCTTGATTATTAACGACTCAATACAAGGTAAATATATCGATAGAAAAAAAAGATCAACATATCGACCCCAGATGCAACAAAGAAAATGTACCTATACAACTTTGAAAGCGATTGGTGCATGATAGTCAAGACAAAGAAGGAACTACGTTATACTATTACTTGATTCTTCCTTGACTTTTGGGCTAGAACTATCTGGATCTTCTTCTACTGACGTTTCTCCTCGACGCGACGGTATGGATACAAGGCAAGTATATCTACAGAAGAAAGATCAACAGATAAACAAATGATCCGAAACCCAGATGCAACAAAGAAAAATGTATACAACTTTGAAAGCGATTGGTACTACATTATACTAGAGGAGAAGCTATATCCCTGTTGCAGTCTTTACCTTTATCACATTCACTCTATTGTATTTTTTCCTTTGTTGCGATCTGCTAAAAGTAACTTGAATTAAAGGCGTAGGTAAAACAATTATCTATTCTTATCGGCAGAAATAATGTATTGCAAAAGTCGTGGGCAATTTATTTAAATCTACTGACGTGAATTGCACACACTGATTTGAATTTCAAAGAAACATACACACACATACGAAAGAAGAAAGAGAAAGAACTTTTCTACGGACTAATAAAAGAGAGAATCCAACACCCTGTAAATAGAACAAGGTATTACAAGGTATTACAAGGTATAACAAGGTATATAAAGACTTCTACTTTCGAAAAGCAATAGTTTAACCTATATTAGCATAAATTAGCAAACAACGTTGTGGCACAGAATCCACCATCTTACAAATAACATTACACATAAAATTTGGTGCCCAACGTGAGGCACAGAATCCACCATCCCACAAATAACATTATATAAAATAAGCGCCCAACGTGGAGCCATTTCACAAATAACATTACGTAAAAGATATATTTATATATAGCTTAGCACTCCAGGCCTAGAAGGCCCATGGCTTGGTTCACTATCCTTCTCCAGGCTTCTTTATCTTAAGTTTTCTCTTTCCACTGTTCTATGTCCCCTACCACTTCATCCTTCCATCTAGATTTAGGTCTTCCAAGTTTTTTCTCTCCTCCTATACTACTTTCTAGTAGTTTCCTTGGTATTTTTTTTATTCATACTACGCAAAAGATGCGTACCTTTAAAAAAATCCTAAAAGAAACGAAGATACAACGTCGGGTAAACGAAAATAGGAAACCATTCAAGCTTTAGATGTACATTTCGATTGAAACAAAGCAGAAAGGACCGAATAACATTTCATATAAAAATGAGCCAAGCGAATATCGAATATTCGTGCCATTTTTTTTTATTTCTCAATAAAACCATATACAAAACAATGACTCTAGTTCGCTCGTTATATTCGAATAAATACAAAACCAAAACCACTTACCCAACCCAAACCACTAGGCTTTCCTGCATGTCTTCGTTTTTATTTCTTAATCTTCTTTGTGACTTGAAACGCGTAAGAGGTCACAGACATTGTTAGTTGCAATTTCATTACTGTCCTTAAAAAAATAGCATCTCTTCAAATTTTCAGTTAAAAAACAGCATTTGCTTTGAATTATTTTATTATTTAATTTGAATTATTTCACCCTTTGGCCCCATTACATCATTTAATCGTTTTGTTGTCCTTTAAATCGTATTAATTCTTCAATGGTTCTTCTCCTTTTCCATTATCCTCTTGATACATTCTTTTCGACATTTTTCTTTTACAATGTGAAAGCTTATTCTTATTGCTTCATTTCCATAGAGCAATATTGTGCCCTGATTATGAATCTTCTCTCTTTTGCATTTGCATTGTTTCTTCACCTCCACTCTCCCTTCTTGAAATACTCTTGCGCCATTTTTCTTTTACAAATCTTCTTTTCTCTGTTGATTCATTTTCCGTAGAGACACGTTGTTTTATAAGTATTTATGGCGTTTGATCTTCTTGTCTTAATTTTAGAGCTTCAATTTCACGTATTTTTTTCTTCTTGAAATACTCTTGTCTTTCACAAATATTCAAGTTTCTTTCTTTTCACTTGATTCAGTTTTCATAACTAAGAGGTAGAAGAAATAAGACATAAGTCAACTGTTCCTTTGAACTAGTAACATTAAATACTCATAATCCCATTGAGCTGTTAAGGTTGACCAAATTTTGTGGAGAGCTGATTGATTAGTGATGATGGTAACAGAAATGAAGAAGGAAGAGAGGAGCAGAAGAAGGTAACAGATGTTTGTTAGTACTTTCCAAAGGACTTTAAATGATGCTTTAAGAATGTCCTCAAAACAATTGATCATTCACGTTTTATTTAAAAGACACCTCTTATCCCCTACTGGAATTGAAGAAAGAACATCACAGGATCAAGAGATCGGCAAGCTAAGGAAGCAGGCTTGAACGAAAGTTATTATCTTCTTGTTCTAATTATGGAGCTTCAACTTCGCATATTTTTTTCTCTACCGTCCTCTTCTTTAAATACTCTTGTTTTTCTCAAATCTTTAAGCTTCTTTCTTTTCGGTTGATTCAGTTTTCATAGAGAAATATTGTTTTATGGATATTTATGACGTTTTGTTTCCTTGATTTGATTATGGACTTCGTCTTTATATGCTTTACGTTTGCATTCTTTCTTTTTCTCTTCGAATATTCTCTTTGTGGCTTTTCTTTCATAAATTTCCTCTTTTATACCACATTTTATAAATATTTATGCCAATTAATCTCGTTGTCCTGATTATGAACCTTCGTCTTTATATGATTTTGTTTCGTATTCTCTCTTATTCTCTTGAAATATTCTTTTCGATAGTGCCTTTTCTTACAAACGTTCAAGTCCCTTCTTTCTATTAATACATTTTTTGTAGAGAAATAGCTCTGCAGAGAGCTAGCTAATGGTGATGATACCAAAAATGAAGAAGAATAAAAGAAGCAGCAGAAGGGAGCAGATATTTGTTAAAAAGTTGCCTTTGTCTACTTTCCAAAGGACTTTAATGGTGTAAAGGTGCTTAAAATGACGTTTTAATTCAATCAAACTTCTTACCCTTTATTGGAATCGAAGGAAAAAAGTCACAGGATCAACAGATCCGTAAAGTAAGGAAGCAGGCTTGCAGGAAAGTGCTTTGGCTTAACAGACATCATCGAGAAGAGATGTTTCGACAAACATCGTCAATTTTCCTAAATGATGAAGGATTTTAGCCAGTGATAAAAACTAGTAAATAGAAGAAAGGAACGACCCAATCGTGGGAGAATCTGCTGTCGTGTAACCTTAACGGAAACTGTGCGGCAAAGGTTAAGAAATTAACAGACACCTTCAGCAAATGTGGCCAATTTTTCTTAAATTAGTGCAGCTCAATGATAATCAAGGAACGCTCAAGCTCTGCTAAAGACGTTGACTATAACGAAGGTTTCTAATCAAATACCAAAAATGGTTTTAAAAAAAGAAGTTCACTGTGTTCCTTTCTCCAATGCTATACATTTTGTCTCGCGTTATTTAACTTCAATTCTTTCCTTTTTGATCTTGTTTCGATTCTATTCTTTGTCCTTTTTTTTGAGTTTCCTTAATTTCTCGTCAAGATTATCAAATTATTGTTTTGCTTCTATGTTATTGGGATTGTTTCTTGTTTACTGTAAAACTTTACAGTTCGTTCTTTTAAGGAGTCCTTCTGATAACTACCTACTGAATTCTCCGAATTAGCTTCACGTGCCGTAGCACAGAGTTAGCATATTCGGAACGTGTGAATTATAATCATAATATTACATGGAAAAGCGTCAAGAGCAATAAACTTAACGCATCGCATAAATACAGACAAAGCAGAGAAAACACTGACTGCTACATATTGCAAATGCCAAATGTTCACGACGACGCTACAATAACCTCGGATTACGTTGCACTTTATTTCCTCTGCGTTCGTTTAAAATACGAATTAGAATAAGGCCGTGCTCTATACATAGGTTATCTATCAGTGATTAGAATGTTATTATTTCTAGGCCCCTTTCCATAAGAGTTCAGGAGTAAAAGCAAAGCAAAGGAAGACAAGAAAACCTTTTCAGCTTGGAGCAGTACTAATTAATATTGAGGCAAGAAATAGAGCGAATTCTTCTTTTTCACTTTCCAATCTGAAGAACCTCGGCGAACGAGAGAAGAAAAAAGTTTTAATATTTCGAAAATCGAAACCCGAAATTAATAAGCCTCCGGGCACCTATCAATAAACTCCTTGACCTTCAAGGTGCAGCGGAAAAGTTTTATCTATGCAGCACAAGATGAATAAAAAATTAGAATGGGAAGGTCAACGTGAGACTTTTTCCCCTGAAAATTATAGTACAGAAAACGCGCCTGCTTACAATGAAAGGATGTGGCAGCATTCTTCCATACATATTTAAATACATAAATAACCTTTTTTGATAATGTGCTTCGTACACATACAACACCCAAGCCAAATCTATGTAGATCTAACGAACGCTCTTTAATGAAGCTGTTGTAATTTGATGCCGTTAACACATGAAGAAAAAAAACATTCTCACAAGAACGAGCTCCACTTGTGTGTGTGTATTATATAGCACGTAATAAAATTCGGTATTAATTAAATAGTTAAGAGTGGCTATAAATAAACGGTTCATTCAGTGAGGTTTTTCTTTTTCGAAATTGAACTTCAGATAACACTAACTAACATAAATACGTATGGGGGTCACCTTCACAACAGGTTGTAAACGGTCAAAAAATTCCGGGCATTTTTTTTGTGTTGCCAGACCGAAACGAAACACACATAGACAAATAGGCACGCAACGCCGATGTGTTAACGGCTACCGATGTGTTACTGATTTCGTGATGATGATTAAAAAAAGCTTAGCGCTTAAAATGTAATTAACAAAATAAATAATTACAATAAATATTTGGGCAGATTCTGTGTGTGCAAGGCTGTATGAGATTAAACAAAAAATGTACAAGGCAAAGATAATTGCTTCGATACAGGAAAAAACCATAATTAACAAAACAATCTTTTTAAAAGCAAAGGAAGAACTAATTATAATTCAGTAAAATACAGAAATGCAAATTAGCAAACCGAGATTGTGTCTCTTCACTTTATAATTTAGTTTTTTTTTTAAGAGTTAAGGACTACTCGCTAACAATACTTGCAGTGACTCTAACTAAAAATGTTGTCAGTGTGACACTCTCACTAGAAGTAATTAACAGAAAGTTAAAAGTTTCTCACTAAATATGAATCGCAGTAACAAGGGTTAACAATGTCAGAGTCATTCTGACTAAAAACATTTGTTAGCTAAAGACTCCCTAGAAATATTTGTCATTAAGAGTTAATCAATATATTTGGCAATAAGAATTAAGAATATTCACTAACAATGTTTGCCATTGACTCTGACTAAGGACTTTCACTTAAAACATTTGTCAATATAAGTCAAGGTTTCTCACTAAAAATGTCCACTGCCAACGAATTTCGAGTAAGACTCTCGCTAAATATATTCAACACTGAGAATTAAGAGCTTTTACTGATAGTATTTGTCAATGACTGTCAACTGGAAATATCTGTCGCTAAGAGTTGAAGATTGCCACTGAATTCACTGATACATTTGATAGTAAGAGTTAACAATGTTCGCCAATAAGTCTAACAAAAAATTCTGTCAGTAAAAGTTAATGACTTTTACAGATAATATTTATCAGCAAGAGTTAAGGCTTCTCACTATAAGTAAAACATTCTCAGTAAAAATGTTTAACAGCAACAAATTTGTCAGTAAAATTTAGACTCACACTAAAAATATTTCACAGTTAATGAGTCAGTAAGACTGTCACTAATATAATAATAGTTAGAGGAATTTTCTTCACTTTCACTAACACTGCTCCACTAACAACTTTTACCAGTGATTCTGACTAAAAATATTTATTAATAAGACGTAGAGGCTCTCACTAAAAATATTTGTCAGTGTAAGTTAAGGATTCTCACTAAAAATGAGATGCTCACTGCGAACGATTCAGACTAAAAATATTTGTCAGCAAGAAACACTCACTGGAAGTATTTGTCACTAAATTCACTAATACATTTGACAGTATGAGTATTTGTGACTGAGTATAACTACAAATTTTGTCAGTAAGAATTAAAGATTTTTATAAATAATATCTATCAGCAATTAAGGACTCTCACTATTAGTAAAAATGTTTGACGGTAAGAGTTAAGGACTCTCACTGATAATGTTGCCAGTGATACTGATATATTTGTCAATAAGAGGTAGACTATACCTAATTTGGCAGTAAAACTTAAAGACTCTCATTAAGGCTCAATTTTACAATCGTCGGATAAGTATTATTCTTAGAATAACGTGACGTAGATATGGAGGAACGTTAAAGGATATTTAGCGATCCTTATTCCACGATTGTAAAACTGGGTTTAAGTGTAGTTGACAGTAAGAGTTAGGGACTTCCACTTACAATATCGGACAATTATGGACCTCGTCTTTACATGCTTTATGTTTGCATTCTCTCTTCTTCTCTTCAAATATTCCTTTTGTGACTTATCTTTCATAAATTTCCATGCTTCCTTCCTCTCTTGTCCACAGTGAAATATTTTATAAATATTTATGTCATTTAATCTCGTTGTCGTCTTTACATGATTATGTTTCGCATTCTTCCTTCTTCTCTTGAAATATTTTTTTGGATAGTACCCTTTTTTTACAAATGTTCAAGTCCTTTCTTTCTGTTCATTCATTTTTCGTAGAGAAATAGCTCTGCAGAGAGCTAGTTAATGATGGTGATACCAAAAATGAAGAAACAGAAGGTAACAGATATTTGTTAAAAAGTTCTACTTTCCAAAAAACTTTAATGGTGCATATTCTCTTCAAAATGACATTTCAATTGAATCAAACTTCTTGCCCTTTTCTGGAATCGGAGGAAAAAAGTCACAAGATAAACAGATCGGCAAGGTAAGAAGGCAGGTTTGCAGGAAAATTATTTGGCTCAACAGACATCATCGAGAAGAGATGTTTCAGTAAACGTGGTCGTTAATTTTCCTTAATTTTGTAAATCCCAAGTTCTGTAGAAGACCACTTGATGTTGATGAAGGATTTAAGTCAGTGATAAAAACCGGTAAACAGAAGGAAGGAGCAACCCATGGAAACAATTCATAAAAATCAATCAACCATTCATAAAAATTAAATTATTCGCCGGATAACTTCAGCCGGAAGATGGAAAGACCCGGTCCGAAACAAAATCGAAGGACACACACACCTTTCCTCCTCTCTCACTTGGCGTATCCGATTCTTTAAATTGCCAAAAGTAGATTCGTTTTGGAAATCAATGCAACAACCCTCATAAAGAAAAGCATAAATTTGATGCTTTGAAAATAAAACGAAACAGTTTGGACGTGCACACAAAGAAAGTAAATACGTAGTATTTCCCAAGGATGATTTTGGGGGGTTAATCGAAAACGAAGTTTCAACTTCGTTTCTAAGTTTGTGTGTCTTCAATTGTTCCAACACGATTCCCGTTGTTTCATATCATATATACGAAAAGTTTAGTCGTGAATGCAGTCACGTGGTTCGCATGAAAACAACAAACAACGCTCATAGAAATGAGCGCGAGCAAAACCGCAGCATTACAGGACTTCTTCCAGATAAAAATCTCACGTAATCGTACGTACTGACGCAGTTTCTGCCATTGCATAACGAGATTTATTTAACATTTAAACTAGAATCGAGCGCAACAATAATTATTCAATTACGTACTCATTTTACCCATTAATGCATGCAATTAAATCTGCCTGCTCGCACCCATCTTTACCATTCGCGATTACTTCATAACCTTGACATTAACACGCGTTCGTTCTCAGTTAGTTAGTAGACCACATACACCGGAAAAGTTGCACGCAAATCAAACAATAGCCTGCGTAATTTATCCACACGTGAAAAAAAAAATCTGCGTATTACACGCACCCACGTGAACTCGATTGTTTACGCCTACCTTAAGGAATTCTTTTCGTAAACGTGCGCATGTAAAACTTGTAAAATAAAAGGACGCAGAAGCGAACGTCTATTTTTTTTTCTTCGTGTTTCAGAGAAGCGCAAGTTGTTTATTGGCTAAAAATTATGAACACACTCGTTTGTTTCATAACTCAGTTTTGCTTCACGGTTGTTTACGTGTTCAGTAACACGCAGAAATTATTACGGACTTAAAGTTCGAAAAAAAAACATTTTAATTCGTCACACAGCCAGAGGTATTTTTGCCTTAATTTATTTTTGCAACTGCGTTTTATTGTTGGTGTTGTTGAGTGTGATGTTTACTGTTTTTATTAAATTTTTCTTGTACCGGCGGTTATAACGACACGTATTCCCATAAAAAACACAGATTCTACTAAATTTTTAGATAAATAAATAATGTACATACAACATACAAACCCTAAACAGGTCGTCAAATATAAACAGAATGAAATTTGATAATCAAATCTAGATTGTCGTTGAAACTATATAATGAGATTGCTACTTCTACTACTCAAGTTCGGCAGTACACTCTATATGTTTATACATATACAGCGTACTGCCGAACTTAAGTCGTTAATACTCAGACTTCCACACTTTTTTGCAAAGAGATTTCCATTTTATATACAACTTAAACATCATCTTCTTTTACATCAGGAAAAGTATTTTCTGTTTACATAAACTAATCAAATTTTTTTAAGTAACTTCAAAGTTAATCTATTTAAGTAGCTGCAGGCCACCTTTAAATGGAGGAAAATTAGCCAAACTAATTACATAATATACACACGGCATTATAAGCGATATGTACTTCTGTATATTGTGTGTATACACGTGACGCTTTAAACTTAACTTAAGCATATATTCAAGCCTATGATGTATCATCATTGGTGTTAACAATAAGAGTGCTGTTATGTGTGTCAAAAAGTTACATGATGTATCATCGTTATTTTATACTCGATCTAATAGGCATTTATTTGAACGACGTTAAAGTTCTAAAGCATTAAATTAACAAATTTCGTTGCCTTTAATTGCCAAGTGCAATTAAGATAACATAAATGTTGAATGTCACTTTAATGGTCCGTTTTCACGTTCAAGCAATTTGCGCAAATGTGCTTGTGCACAGAAGGAAGTCGTTGCATGAAAATGTATTTTTTTGCTTGCACAAGCTAAAAAGATTAGCAAAATGCATGCATTTGAGCAAGCAAATTTGTATGCGCAAATGCTAGCACAAATCCATTTGCGCAAATTGCTTGAGTGTGAAAATGGACCATAACACCCATGATACTTGATAGGCCTGATTGTGGTATGCACATATCAATCAAAATGTTAATAAAAATGCTAACGATATCAACTGATGCCTTTTATCTAAAGTTACTATCAACCTATAACAGTAACGATTTTTATATTTTGTTATATACGGGGTATTACCGAGCTGGAGTCGTTAATTAAACAGTCGTTAATTAAAAAATGTAGAAGTCACTATTGTTCCCATTTGTTTAAAATCACCTTCAACTTGTAAAAATAATAGTTAATAGAGCATGTATAGTTTGATACCCTGATATTTAAAACGTCAAAGTAATTAAGGTAAGTAACAAATCAGTGTATCCTTAAGTTAATGCACTTCTGAATTTTGAAAAGTCAATAAATTATTCTTGTGTATTGGGCCTCAAAAAAATCAAGAAATTTGTTGCATAACTCCTAAATTAGTTGGTTTGAGACAACGTTAAAATCTGATAATACTGTGGATCCTAAAGAATAACACTGATCCTTTTGTATTGATACTGCAAAGTGTTCACTTATCCCCTCACTACTTAAGTGTAAAAATATCATGTACAACAAGCAGAGGGTGTTTATACTTACATGTTTCTGGGTCAAATATCATGTTTACATATGGTTCTCGGTCATGTGCATGACATCATATCATGCACATGACTGTATTTGCCGCTTTCTCTAAAAAAGGATCATGTAAGAATCTTATCTGGAATTACACAGACACAAAACAAGAACAACTTTCACATTAAAAGATCTTCTTCCGTACAACAGCACAAATAGAGAATAAAATACGGAAAAATTCAGCAAATTTCAACAAACGTGTTAAACGCAAGGCAATGACATTTGCAATTGACAGCTGACAGAAAACCAATATTACCTTTTATACATAGTTATTGAAACATATTATAATGTTATTGATAATGTGGACCCACGTTGACGTTGTGAGCCAAATTATTTATATAAGGTAATGGTTTTTTTTTTTTGGTATCTTTAATTCTTTCGGTCACACTTTTTTCCTAATACAAGGAAAAAATTGAGCTTTTGTGTAGTAACTGATTTTTAAAAAATATTTGGAATAGTTTTCGAGTCATTTACTACCCCATTAGGGGGTGGCAAATGATTACACGGGGATCAAACGATTAAGAAGTAGGAACATTGAGGTATGCACACAGCAGTCAAAGTGTTGATAAACATGCTAACCGTATCAACCGATGCCTTTTTTTAAAATGACTAATTATCTGTAACAGAGATTCGTATTGCGTTGTATACAGGGTATTACCGAGCTTATATCGTTACATATTTCAAAGCGCAACAGATTATCTGTTTAAAATGATCATCAAACAATAAAAAATGTTAAAGGGTTATATAATGTAAATCGCAAACTTCATCAATTGATACCGTCTGTTTAAAATCACAATCGAGCTTGAAGAATGTTCTTGCAAACAGTGCATCCCTCGTTTCAATTAAATAAAGCAATTATGAATCAATGAACTATTTTTATTTCGTACAATAGTCAAAGAAAATGTTGTATAAATTCTGATTTAGTTGATTTGCGACAAAGTTAACATTTGATAACGGTATGGATCCCAAAATCGAATGATACTTAAGTATGTATTGATACTGCAAAATGATTCACTTCTCCCTTCACTAGTTAAGTGTAAAAAAATCATTAATAACAGGTACAAGGTGTTTGTACATGTTTCTGTTTATACACGTCACGTGCATGATGTCTTGTCGTGCACATGTCTATATTTGCTGCTTTCTTGGAAAAAGTATTACTTAAGAATCTTATTTTGAATTACGTCGACGCAAAACAAAAACAACTTTCACCTTAAAAGATCTTTCTCCGTACAAACAGTACAGACAGAGAATGGTATTAAGCAAAAGTACAAGTTTCATCATAAAACGAAACTGTTAGGTGCAGGTCAATGACAGATGTCAGAATACAAATACTGTCGACTGTAGTTAATAAAAATATGAACAAGACTGCACATTGAAACTAAATTTCATAGTCAATTTGATCTGGAAGAACTGATGGACTTTATGATCATTATGACAACGTGATTAGAAATTCGACATACTCGATACTGCATAGAAAAATTAGCAGTGATATTTTAAACAAAGTGACATTTATCTCTCGCTATATTATGCTGGACTAATGTTATTTAAAGAGTGTATCGAGTATCATGTTCCTGATCAAAAGCTACGGTATTAGTAGTAATTAAAACACTGAAGTATGGTAACACCTTGTATAATCAAAGTGTGTAAACACTTGTACAGTAATTTTATTTCATGTAAACGGCGCTCTTTTCGTAGCCCTATTTTGTTTGTAATCGCCACTTCCTTATCGTTCTGTCTCATTCTTCATCGACATTAAATAATCAGTGCCTCTCCCCCCTTTGTCTTCATCGACATCAAAAGACCAATCCCCTTCCGTCGCCCCTTTAACTGATTGTGAAAATAAAAGTAATCTTCCACATTTTATGCAGAGTACAGCTTCAGTTTATCATCAAGTATACTCTCCTTATGTTATTATTCGCCCCGTATTATTTTTCGTTTCTTCATCTATGAAAATGTTTCTTGTCTTTTGACTTTTCTTTCCTGTTAATTAATTTCTTGATTTTATATCAAATGTAGCATCGCTGGAAAGGGCTTCTCGGAAAGGGTACAGGGCGTTCCACTTGAAAAATCGAATAAGAAAGAGAAATACTCGAAATAAGTTAGTATGTTCGTTAATTCTTAAGTTTTCGTCAAAAAAATTAAATCATATACGCTATGCTTCATTTTGAGTGGAAAGCGTATAATCTAAATTTGAAAGTGGCGAGAAATTTGAATTTAAAAGATGGATTTAAACATAAAAGCGTAAATAACACAATAAATAGTGTTCGGTGTCTCTGTTTTTTTTTTTTTATTAAATTCATAAATTTTTAACCAAAATTAAATTTAAAAAAATTCAGGGGGGACGTATAATTAGGGGGGGAAATTTAAACTTACGACGTTAAAAGATGTTCATTAGGCTGGGATTTTTGTTACATACAAAATTCTTGCTGAGTTTCTTTTTGTATATTTCAGAACTACAGTAAACAATAAATTTTCCGTTTAAAAAAGGCCTGTCGAACTAAGTTTAAAATTTCCCGCCTATGTTACATTAATAGCGTTTTCGATTGACTGCACTAGTGCGCATTCAGAATGTCTTCATCTCGTGTTATTACATGAGATTAAAAGAAGATGCAAAGGCACTGAGTAAAACCAGAGCAGTGAATCGAAAGCGTCACCAAACTCCTTAGAGATTGGCGGTTAATCTAAATTTCAAAGTGGCGGGAAATTTGAATTTGAATTTACAAACATAAAAGCGCAATTAGATAAGCAATAATGAAAACCTGTCACAAATTATACAATAAATGGAATTCTTCTATTAAATTAAAAAAAATTCTGCCAAAATGAAATTTAAAAGAAGTTCAAATCTCCCGCGCGCCGGTAATTATTTGAATGTGTAATTTGGGGGAAATTTAAAATTCTCGCCTGTGTTACACTCAGAGAGCGCCATCGACTATGAACTACCGAACAATGGAGATTAATCGAAATTTTGAAAAAGGCGGGAAATTTGAATTTCAGAGATTAGTCTAAACTTATAAAGGTGCGATTAAAACAGCAGTAATAAAAAAATTATACACACTTACAACAAATGGCGTTCAACATGTCACATATCTGTACAGTACGAGCGAAAATGATTGAGTGCAGTTTATATTTCCCGCCTTTCAATTTTCCTTTTTGTAAAATTGGTGAATAATAAAATACAATTAATGTAGTGGACTTTCAAATGTGTAATATTAATTATTTTAATTAAGACATCATTATTTTTCACAGAAGCCACACACAATGAATAAAAATCACTCTTCATACTGTATTTTTAATAGTGCTGGCAAAAACCGGAAAAAATTTAAACCGAATAATCGGTTTCTTTAAAAACCGGTTTCGGATATAATCGGCTATCCAAATAATGGTTAAAACCGATTATTCGATTATCCAAGAAACTGATAATATCCAAATATCCGGTTATCCGAATAACTGGATATTCGAATAACCGGTTTTCCGTATAACTGGATACTCGAATAACCGAGTTATCCGGATAACCGGTTTTCGGTGTTCTCCAAAACCGCGGATATCCAAAACCGGTTAACCGATTATCCAAAAAATCGATTTAGGTTGCCAGCACTAATTTTTAATAAGTGACATTCATTTTCGTTTGTTTCTTAAACCCTTCCATTTTGGGAACAACAATTAACGAACCTCCCATGTATGCATGCAACATAATTTTTTTAAACGCATTAATTCCGCCCCAAAAAATTAAAATTCACAATTTTATTAAAAAAAAAAATGTAAATAAAACAGAGATATTAGTGTGGGATGTGACTTAGCGAGAGAACAAACGATTAGGTACATTTATGTACATCCTTATTTTGTAATGCAGCCGTTTCTGTCTTTTCTCCGCCTATTTCAAGTTTCAACGAAACAATCGGTATGTACTTGTAGCGTTTCATTAAGAAACGACAAGTTTGATGGAAGAATAATTCTAAGGCCCAGTTTTACGATCGCAGAATAAGGACGGAATAACTGTTCGCCGAATATCCTTTAACGTTCATCCATATCTATGTCACATCTACGTCACGTTACTCTAAGAATAATACTTATCCGACGGTTGCAAAATCGGGCGTATGTGATGCAAAATTTTTACCAATAATTTTTTTTTAATACATATACAGGGTTGTTCTTAATATATCCGACACATCAAGAATCACCGTGCGTGCTAATGGCTAGATTATTATTATCTTATAAATTAAACAAAATAAAATATAATAAATTAAACAAATGATTAATTACTAGAATTAATTAGAAAGGGACTCTAATTTTATTTGCGTCCGTTACAACTAAGCTGCCCAGACACGTCAGTCACTCATGATAATAAATCTATAAAATATTAACAGTTTAATTAAACGTCAATACAGAGAGCCACGTCTCATTTACCTTCTTGGAAGTACACCTTGGATGGAGGAGACTTAAATTAAATGCCCAGACATTGCGTGTTCGCAATAATTATATTAGTTTACGCATGCAACATTGATCCGGGGGATTCAGCGTCGCTCTCGCATCACACGAAAAGCAATAAAAGCGTCTGATAGCTTTTAACCAACAAAAGCAAATACGTACATAGTTGTAGTGGGTGTTCTACAAAAAACCGTATTAGTCAATTAATAACTCTCAAAATTTGTGTGTGTGTTTTTTTTTTACTTCTACTTTACATAGTTTCTATTCCGTGTGATGTCGGTGCACAAAAGACAAATTTCAAGACAAGAAAATGAACGTCGCCGCGAACAAGACGATGATTTATGAAACTTTTCGACGCACATAAAATACGAAGCGTATATCAAAGAGCACACATGCGATTTATCCACGTCCGTATCTAGTTGGAACACAAGTCATAACGCATCGCTCCTATAAAATCTCGCCGTCTCGTTTCAGGCAACGTGATGCCGAACCCTACGTTTGCGAAATAAGGAGGCTGCGGGCAGGCAGGAATTGATTCCCTTGTCAGGTGCATGCTTCGGTGTGCTTAGGATTTTATGAAAGCTGTTAACTGAAATGCACCAGACAGAAGCTTTAGGTCAGCATTTCACACTCGGTATTGAGCGGCAATCCTGCCGCACCGAAAATCCTCTGCTGCAAGCACAAGCACATGGCCATTAAGCTCCCTGCTGGATTGTCGTCGTAACAGGGTTTATAATTCACACACCTGCATGCACACGCCGACGATTATCATTTTAATCGACGGGTACGTATTTCATTTTAATCTGTTTTCGAAATTACAAATGTCTTATCATTATCACACCAGCCACAACTGGTACCTACATGATGGTTTAACAACACTAGAGCGTGCATCATTTCATAAGGAACAAAGAAAGCTCGACAAATAATAAATCAAATAATAAAAGTACAAGTGCAATTTCATTAAATATTCTACAGGGTGTCGTGGAAATCAGTAGAGTCATTTCTAAAATTGTTTGCATATACGAAAATGATTAAATATAAAGCACTGTGAAGACGAAACGTCTGGACGTGCATAACTCATACAAGCGAACAATGTACATTTGAAACTGTCAAAAGAGGTATGTATTTGTATAATTGGAGGAAGTTGTACGCTCGAAATGAAAGATATTGACTAATGTTTCGGCAACGCAGAAACCGATACGTTCGTCAATGAATTTCCAACCTCATACAGCGTTAGACAAACAAACTCCGGGGGGTGTATACGTATACATACATACAAGGAAACTAAAACGATTTGTTCGGTTCGATTTTCCGAAGGCCGCGAAAATCCAAAACACAAAGACCCTCGGTTACAGTTACAGCTGCAACTATGTACATCGGCGACAGTTAAAAGAATCAATTCGCTAAAGAAATTACAAATTAATTGCTGGATGAAGTAACCAGGTTTTAATTAATTAATTAATTAATTAGAAATACCAGCTCAGTTGTCAACGCTTTAATCATGTAAAAGAAAACAATCAACAAAAATAAAATTAGGCTGTTTTACTTGAAATATAAAATATATGTATGTGTTCCTTCTAGCATAATATGCTTATTATCAATAACTTGAACGTGTGCTATAATTCTGAAACCTTTTGCTTTAGCCAAGAAAACCAAGGGCAAAAATTTGCGATTTTACAGCCGGAAGCTTTCGACATTTTGTTTCGTTTACGGCTTCTTCCATAGGCCGAATGGGAAGGGGCATGAATAAATAGGGTAGTAGAATTTGAGGGCATTGGGGGAAACTCCGCCATTTTGTGTTTTATAGCATTACGAAGTCGCGTTTGAGCGAACTGCGCAAACTTATCCGAGTATAACACCATCGTAATTACACTCTGATAACGTTGATTGCTCAAGTGTAGGAAACGCAAATACACAAACACAGATTTCGTTTTCTCTTGGAATTCATCGTCGAATTAAAAATTCGAGGAAGAAAAGGAGAGGTTTGAAGTTATTTCGTTTTTTGGGGGGGTTGTAATTATCATGCGCGTTCGTTATCCTTAATTGTGCCGGTATTGAAAGCTCGTGCGTATTCGAGAGCTTAATGACGAAGCTATAGGAAGTTATTTTTGGACAACGGTCATTATAGAAACAGTAGTATAAATCGATATCGTATCCTATCGCACCCAAAATGATGATGCGCAATTCTTTGCGGGAGCGACACGAAAATAATTGGAATCTTCGCTTCCTTTTCAGTTTATATTTTCGTTCCGGTAATCACATATAGGGAATGATCCGCGTGCGTATGGGCTTCTGTATTAAAAAACAATATTACTACAATTGGAATAAATCTATTTCCTGAAATTCTTTTACAATGCTTTTAGAAACTGCGCGTTCGTTTACTTTGTATTTACAAGTTGTACTTATTATCGAATTAATTTTCGTTCGTGTAGTTGTAAATTTTGCAAATCTAACGCGGAAAGTAAACAGATTCTCAAAATTTTTCTGTTTATCGCTGTTATTCAAAAGCAAAAGTAGATAAAAATTCAACTTTGTAGCAAAATATTTATGTGTACTCGTATGTGTACGTTATGTAACTTCATATCTTATATTTGTTATTATAACAAGAAAGTCGGGGGCATGATTAAAAAAGACTTTTACGATTTCTGTAATGTTATGTTGGGCTTTTTCTAAAACCGAGAATATATTATGCAAAATTAAATGCACAAATGACTACGATAAACCGCAATATGATAATTAAAACGTATAATATGACACTTCCTGGGACATGCTTTAAATATATATGTCAATATTTCACAATATTTATTTGTGCAGAAACGTCGTAGAGCGAGGACGACGCGAACCGATTTTTATTATTAACTTTTTTTTTTGTTAGGTTTGATGTGTCGCTCGTTCAGGTTACGCGACCAACCCCAACACCCTTATTCTGATTATGTAAATACACTCATTAATTATAGAACTATAAGTGTTCCTTCCACTTTACACTTCCGACGAACAGCACGTATTTTTATCGGAAGTGTCATTTGGAAGTGCATTTCCTCCATTTGGTTTCTCATTATTCTTCACTTTGACTACTCTGTATAAGAGGAGTCCTCAAAAGAAATTGCCGTTTTTATCAACACCTTCTAATTTATATTTTTTTGTTACACTAGTACTTTTGTTTTATTTTACAAACTGTGTATACGTTCGGAATAAGTGGTTTTTGACGCTAATAATTTTAAAAAGCTATTTTTATTGATAAAACAAAATTTGAGAGTTAATTTAAAGACGAAGTAAACAGCAAATTTAGTGACGCCATCTGTGAAAACATTCTCAACTAAATTATTTCAAAATAACGCATTTCTATTTTTTTTCACAACGATATTTGCCAAGACCTTTATCTGTTTGAGAATTTTTAAATAAAATTTTTGGATAACTGACTGGGGAAAATTTGCTATCGCCATCTGTTGTGGTCTGGTGAAAATACAACTTTTCTTTACAAAAATCGTTCACCTAGCCTCTAATTCGGTTTCATGTTGAATCGTAACAGGTGAATGAGGGATCACTAGCCTTTAATAAATAGTTATCGATCGCTCCATATAAGAGGAGTTCTCAAAACAAATTGCATTCTCTGGCAACTGTTTTTAACCGACAAATTTCTCATTAATAAAACAAGATTTATAAGTAAACTTAACGATACGCATGATTAAAAAAAAAAAACTAAATTTAGTGGCGCCATCTGTAGAAACTTGTACGAACTATGATTTTAAGCGCCGAAATTAAACGACTTAAAAAACTGCAATTTTTTATTACAAATCTTAACCCAGAACAAATTTTGATTAGATTTTCCTGAAATAGCATTTACATGAAAATTTTGCTATCGCCTCTTGGAAGTGCATCTCGTATTGTTTCTCGTAAGTTTCTCATTATTCTTCACGTTGACTACTCTGTATAAGAGGAGTCCTCAAAAGAAATTGCCGTTTTTATCAACACCTTCTAATTTATATTTTTTCTATTAATATAATAAAATTATAAAGTAAACTGAATCACTGAAGGATATGCGACGATAAAAAGGAATACGGTTCCATCTGTGGTAATTCCAGGAACTACATTTTAAGCGCCGAAATTAAATTCTGTATAGTAGCGAACAATAAAATCCGGGCACAATGTAAACCTCACTTTAATACTTTTGACTTTTAATACATATACAAAATGTCATTAGTAATTCTGACGTTCAGTACAAGTTTTATTTTCTTATGTAGATAGAAATAAACCTCAATGATTTTTCAAATTTGTTGAAATATGCACGGCATGTCAAATTCTTGCCCGGATTTCATTGTCCGATACCTACTTATAAATACAGCAACAAAAAATTTTTTTTACATGTGATTTTCTGCCTATAGGTGGAACCAACAAAAAAAAGTTTTTTGTTAATAGCTTTTCAATATCTAACATTTTTATGAGTAAAATACAATGTATGAACGAATAAATTGAGAACGACACGACGATATAAAAAAATATGTATATATCGGAATTTGGTGGTGCATGTAAATGCACATGTGCATGTAAATTTTATTAATGAAGGTTGATATGAATTGATCGTGATCCTTTTGGTTGTTTAAAGCGAATGTTTAAAAACACCTCCTCCAGTTGCAAGACAAGCTTGATTGGCATCGACGAACCAAATCGTGAGTGTAATTAAATTGAAAATTCCCATTTTGGATTTCGGCGGAAACTAAATTAATTCTCTCCAAAAGCTGTTTTTCTGTATGAATTCCAACAGCAGAAACTATTCTCTATAATACTCCCCAGAAATTGATATGCTTGAAGCTCTTAGATGGCGACGACTTGATTACATTACGTAAGCGTCTATTTGAAAGTGATTTCCTGTTTAATGTTAGTCCCTTAATAAAAGTTTACACGTAACAACTCTGAGGTTCTGTATCTATTGAACGAGTAGAAATCGGATACATGTTTATATGAGAAAAATGTTTGAAATTCCATTCCCTACAACTCCTTTTATTTTTCGTCGCGACTTTTGAAACACCCTGTATAGGTATAACGTCGTCATTAGCTCAATAATTATTTTTTGCTATGCCCAGTAGACAAAATTAAGGATCATCAAAAAACATTTAATCTCAACTGTCAAAATTGTTTACGCAATTGAATAGACTACACTGTTTCGTTTTAATTCAAGACAAGATTCTCATCTGAAGTGAAAGATACACTCCTGAAGAAGCTGTCAACCAATAGCGAAACGTTGAGGATTCTGCGATTTTTAAGCTTCCATGTTGGAGTTATAGGTTTCTACATTTGCTGTGTCGTACGTTAAAAAAAACGATGATTCAAAAAGTTGCAGAATCTTTTGAAACGCGTTTATTTGTGAAATAATTGTGAAACATTGTGAAACCTGCCCAGGACCAAAGACTTTTAACATAACTTGGAATAACGTGATGCAGATATGGAAAAGGATAAAGCATATTCGGCGAATAGTTATTCTACGATTGTAAAACTGGAATTAGAAGTACATATATTCAATATAATTACAGTTTTATAAAAAAAAGTTAAGTAAAGTTAATTCGTATATTATTGCATACAGCAGTAAACGACCATAAGTATAATTATTCTGCTGATTGTTATATTTTGTTGGAAAGCGATTTTTTTCCAAAAATAAAATCAGTTGTTCCTGAATTTACCGTAGAATGCAAAATAAGTTGTGAATTTCGATTTTTATAACGCTTTTGAGTATACGGATTACTGTATATACTAGTTACATTATTTTTAATAAAATTTCTCGATTGCAAAATTACAACATTTAGAATAAATTCACATCAAGACATTCTGATCTTGTTTCGTCACTCCTGCGGTTATATAATTCAGAATGGATTCTAAAAGTGTTCAAAAATCAAAACATGTTTTCCTTAAAAAGTTTGCTTGTAGAATAAAATTTGTGTACTGTAAAATATTGTCTAGAACCTGTCGAGGAGTGTGTGAAATCTGTACGTAGATTTTTTAACATGGGCTCGTCCCATTTATCCCGCGAGAAAGAAAACGAGCACGACGCGCTCCATTATAAATTTACGCATTATCTTATTTCTGCATGCAAAGTCTCGGGTAAAATATTCAAATGCGAATTCATACTCCGTTCACGTAACAATCAACATACTCTGCAATTTTAATGCACGGAACGTAAGCACACGTTCCCGTCTAAAACGGGGCAGAATAGTTTCAGCCGAAGCGATTTCGAATGCGATTAGCCTTAACCCGCGCGAACATGGGAAGTGACGCGGCGAAATATTTTTGGACAACTGGCACAGGTAAAAATTATGAATAAACCATGCCCGCTCTGAATTGCAAAACGATTAGAATGAATTCGCGATTTAATTAAAGAACGCAGGCGACTTTACGAAAATCACTAATTATAAATTATACGTTTCAAAAAATCATGTGTCTCGACTCTCGAAGTTGATTACCATTCTCTAAAATCTTGGTATTTATAATAAGTGCCATAATAATAAAAATACTGGTTTCTAAATTTATGCATATTATGTGCAGTTTTTTTTTTTTTTTATTTTAACGGTTGCTTTGAGGTCAAATTTTTCAGATCACACTTTTCGACATTTGACTTGCATCACGCGAATAAATAAATTTATTTTTGGATGACATTATCGAAATTCAATACCACGCAAGACTAAGGTCGTTCGAACGTTTGTAAGGTTGAATTCCTTTCATATACAGGATGCAGCAAAAAAAGAAACGTCTCCGTTGTTATTTGGCCAGAAGCAAATACCACGTACAAATAACACAGGCCTGTTATAATGAAAGCTTCCAATAGTTGTTTTCATAAGAGAACAGTTCTGCGTCATAAATAAAACGCGTCTGCTGTTGCATCATCATCAGACATAAGAAGCATAACTCCATCCTTTTTTTCTCATTCACCGTTAACAAAAAAATAATATTGAAATAATTCTATATACAATATATACCTGCATTCATATTTTTCTATTAAGAAATATGTAAAAAAGAAATGGCAACATTTTAAGCATATACCACAATAAAAAATAAATAGAACACAAAACTGGAAAAAAAGGAAACCATTGAAAAATTAAAATAAAATCGAAGTGCTTGGAGAAGAAGGTGTAACAGAAATGGTTAAAAAAATTGAGAACACAAAATGTCTTTCGTCACATTAAGGGCCGGTACTTTCATCACTGATTAACTTTAATCTTTGGTTCATTTCTATAGGAACAAGTGTCTTTACAATTGTAGGTATGGGAATAAACCAGAGGTTAAAGTTAATCAGTGACGAAAGTACCGGTCCTAAGGCCGTCAGTTTCTAAGCAATGTCCCAGATAAGTTTTAAGAAAATCTTAAGCATTTGCTTGAAGTCTTACCTTACGTAAGGCGATCTTATTTAAAAACGTTTCACAATTGTCTCGAAACTGTTCCACACTATTTTTGAAGGAGTAGAATAACGAACAACGACGAACAATTTTAATTTTTATTGCACAACATGCGAGATATTGACGTTGACTTATCTAAGTTCACGTCAACTTAAGACAATGTTAAACGTATAAGGCCCAGCTGTACAACGCCAGTTTCAATTTAAGCTGTAGCTTAAGCCCATAGCAACGAGTAATTCAACAATTGTTGTTAAAGATTTAAGCTTTGACTTAACGTTAAGCTGGAATTGTATATACAACTGGGCCTAAGACAAACTTACGAAAGCACTTGTTTAAGTCACAACTATGAATACCACCCATAGCAACTGCAGACAATCTTAGGCCCAGTTTAACTTTAAGTCAAAGTGTCACCCTTAACAACATTTGTTGAAATAAGCGTTGCTATGGGCTTAAATTTCAACTGGCATTGTACAACTAGGCCTTAAACGTATAAAAAAAACGGTATTAAGCACTTGCTTAAGTCACGATTATGAAGATCAGTCCAGTTGTACAATTTCAGCCTAACTTTAAGTTAAAGCTTAAACCCTTAACAACGAAATAATCGTTGTTATGGATTTAAGTTTCAGCTTAAATTTAAACTGGCGTCGTACAACCGGGCGACATTTATACAATTGCAGCTTAACTTTAAGCCTAAGCTCAAACCCATAACAACAACGATTATTTCAACAATTGTTGTTAAGGGTTTAAACTTTGGGTTACAAGGAAACTGAAATTGTACAACTGGGCCTAAAGCAACCAAGGCAAAAACGTACCATTAAAGAGAAGATCAATGAGAATTTTTTATGGAGAAAAAAGACAATAGTTTAAAGAACGAACACAAATATGTAATAGAACTAGAAAGAGCAAATAGGTTAAATGAAGAAACAAGAAATATTGAAGAAAATTACCCTAAATATTACCAAGGAAAGTTATGTAAACTATTAAAGGTATTGTGAAGTAGAAAAGAATGTATCTAAAGATTTACTTTACTAAAAGACACTGTGAGACCGCTTTATGCGCAGAGACACAACGTTAAGAATGTATTAGGAAAATTCTAATAAGAATAATAGAAGTATTAAGGAAGATTAAGGAAATTTAGTGAGATGAAGACAATAATTTTCTTTGTCTTGAATTGTTTCAGAACTAAGTTGGATTTGTTTAAATATATCTGGCAGCATTCATAGAGAATTATGGAAGGGTTTTGTAGATTTTTTTAAATTATGAAATAATAAAATTTAGCCTTTTTTACACCATTCGAATCTTCCTAATCCTAACCCAAGGCTAATTTTAACTAATTTTAACCTTATTTTGAGGTTTAATAAAGTCATTCATTAACAAAACACGTGGAATCAATAGCAACTTTTAATTTTAAATAATTGTCTTTTTCCTTATTATTATTCTTATAACAGCTGATCAATATCTTTTCTAATCAAGTCACCTATGGAAAAAAAATTATGTCTTTGTTTGGTTCATAATTTCAAATGCCACTTGAATTACATATTTATATTGCATTCCTATACAAAACGGAATATGAATAGGAATGCAATAAGAATAATTCAAATGGCATTTGAAATTATGAACCAAACAAAGACATAATTTTTTTTCCATAGGTGACTTGATTAGAAAAGATATTGATCACGCGTTATGACGGATTCAGAAGATTTGAAATTCGGGAATTTCGAGGGCTTGAGAACGTTTCAGATTAGAATTCGAATGGATCCGTCCTAGCAAAAAATTAATTACCTTTTCTCTCCAAGAAGATAAATTTATGAAAACCGGTCGCCATATTAATTTCTTTTTTAATTAGGAAGTACTCTTATTGCCATTTGCTGTTAATAAGCCATGGATGCAGTAAAGATTAACAGATTGAAACTACCACATTTTTATAGAATTAACTAATTAATTGTTTAGATGATCTGAACTGTTTCTGTTTAAATTTAAATTTGTAACATTGTACATAATACAATTTAGAGAAGGTAAGGGCAAGGCATGATTAAAACTAAAACAGAACATGATTCGTTTTCTTTTATGAAATACACGAGAACGCTGTCTTTTTCTCAACACCCCGTACATTTTTAACGAAACTTAAAGGTTTAAACTTAAGGTTTTCTAACACTTCCTACTATGTATTTGTTTTACCATAATTTAATCGTCCGTGATTTCTTGTTTTCCTTTTTTTTATTTAGATGTAATACTGAATTTGAAAAGCAGTCGACATTTTAAGTGATAAAAATATAACAAAAAAAATTATCTCTGACATATTTCATCACCATCATCATCATTTATCATTGCAATTAATTAAATAAAGTTAACAATATAAAAGGTAATTATAATTGACCGAACTGATACTATTTCAGGACGCACTGAGGATGATTAGTTAATTTTATTGTGGCTACTTTATTTTTGTTAATTTACAATGAATACTTCAGGATATCGTGAAGAAGCTGTCAGTGCACAGCGAAGCCTCGGCTTTTAAACTGATTTAAAAACTCTGCGATCAATTAGAAATAATTTACAATTTTATAATAATTTTCAACCGATGAGAAAAAGCTGATCAAAAAGCATACAGTCGATTGAATGCGCACATACAGGTGTCAAGCATTTAAACTTAACCCAGTTTGTATTTAAAATACTCAGTATGAATTAATAAAAATAAATTAGTCACGATAAAACTGACTATTTTTTTTCCATGGAAATTAATTTTACTCTTGTCGACTTTTAACTTCAATAAAATCAGTAATAAGATTGCTAATTAAATTTATTGGCAAAACAGTAGTTTACTGGAACAAAATGAATTTAATAAAATTTTAAAATGGAATAAAATACTCCTCTCGTAAGAAAAATTTTTAATTCTTTTTTAATTTGACTGTAAAGTAGCTACGTATAAATATTTATGATAATTTGAGAAATGAACTATACTGTAGAGAAACATGGTTACTTTAAAAACCAAAATTAAAAAAAAAATTGTTTTGTAGAAATGAAAATTCACTCAAGTTTGGACTTTTGTATGTAGTCATAGGAAACTGCTTTTCATTTTTCACTTTAACTTAAGGGTCACATTTTTTAGACGTATTTTTAAATTTACGACCTTACGTATGGTAGTTGTACTGTAATCTCGATTCCATTTGGGGATGGTTGATCGCCGCACGATAGTACGATGAAAGCGCAACATTCAGTTCTCGGTTGAAAGACATTTACATCGAGCTGCAGGCGTTGTGGTAAAGGGTGCTATTGTTTATGGGAGTAGATCATTTCTAATTTCCATAAGAGGCAATATTGGAAAATCCTCTTTTTCGATAAGACAATGCACGACTTGACATCGTTAGACGTTCTCTGAAGTTCTTTGAATAGAACAAGTATAGGGCGTGATGGGGAGGAGATTGAAGAACGTGGCGAATGTTCCGCAGACTTTGAATGAGGACAGATTGCTTGGGATACAATAGTACGAGAAAAAATAAACTACCTAGTACAATAATTGATGCTACCATGATTAAGAGAGTGTGTTAATACATAATAGGGTTGACGTACACATTATTGATTAAATATACTAAAAAGCATCGTTTTTTCTCTTCCAAATTTTAATCGATTACCCTTTGATAGTCCAACATTCTTGCTAAATTTGGTTAAAAAAAATCGTACTCTTTCTTGGTGTTGTAATTTCCATGACACTTTCAGATGATCATCCCAAGATATACCATCTGCATCGCCCTCTTTAATGCCAAGATTCGTCACTATACCTCCCTGATATCCCAACACCATTTAAAACCGCATGGTAGTTTGGAGATGAGTAGATTTTTTTCAATATCCTTATGCAGAGAGACTGTCGAAGGATAGAAAATCAACTTTTTAGTAATTACAACGAAAAAGGTGTGGTTATGATAGTTATGTTGGTAAAAATAATGTACTAAGTTTCCATCTGAGTTTTGTTACGCTGAAATATCAAACCAATCAACTCCGTCCAGGTGGTCTCTTACTTAACCTTCGCTCATTACTTTACTTTTGGGTATATTTTCAACTACAGCAATATATTTTCATCTGCAGATATAAGAGAAGGAGCATCATCTGCGAAAACTATTCCAGCATCTAGTTCTTCTCTGCCAGAATTTTGCATTTATTAAAAGAAAAATATTAGATTTTCTAAAAAGCAGTTGTCTTTAAACCCATAACGACCCAACTCATAACTACGATTATTTCTACAATAAAATTGTAGTTAAGGGTTTAAGCTTTGGTTTAAAGTTAAGCTGGAATTGTAAACTAAGCTACTTCATCTTTGGTAGGTTTACAGTAATACATAATTTGGATATGTAAATGGATACAAGGTGAATGACAGTTGTACCGACAAACAAAGAGAATCGGTGTCACAGATTACGGGAAAAATGTTTTTAAAAAAAATTATGAACAGTTTATAATTAATTAAAAAGTTACCCCAAAATCAAGCTCCGGCACTGCGTACGAAATACGGCGGCCACGTTCTGTAAATGCGGCAGTATAATAGGATTATAAAGCTTTTTATTGACTCTCGCTTGCACACAATGCTACCTTGAGACACATCTCAATTGGTTTACGTTTAACAGCTGGGGAAGTAAGTTTCTTTTATGCGACGTAATTATTAGTAACTTCTAAAATAGCTGGAATTGCGTAGGAAATACCAATAATAAATTCACAAATAACTGTGTAAATAATTGTTTGTTAATTCGTGCGGATTATTTACCAAAGCGAAATGTACCAGCCGTTTCGCGTAATTTGCTTTAATAGAATCATTGGCTAAATATTTATTTGATTTTAACAGTTTCTGAACTAATTTATTATAAATCCATTTTTCAACGTTTTTTTATCACAAGTACATTTTCTTTTATAATTGTTTATCCTGAAGAAGTTGACAGCGAAACGTCTACTTTTATTAAGTTAATTTGACAAGCTGTCCAATCAACTACTTTAAGGTAAGTTTCTTTTATAATTATGGTGAAAATAATAAATAAAAACTTCAACGGATCAGCCGTATTTTAAACAAATTTGTGATAAATTCATTTTTCAATTTGTTTTTCTTTTTATTATTATTTTCAGCTAAATCAACAAAAAAAAACTAGAAAAAGATATTTTCTAAATTTTTTATGGTTAAATCATATTTTAAATAAAAGCGTCTTATCAGTTTTATAGTTTTTAAAAGAATTTTGCGTTTTTGTTTTAGAAGGGCAATTTTAGAATTAAATTAAATCTTAATCCGAAGTCACTTGATCAAGTAGCGTTTTAAGATAACTAACCAAATTTTCAATATCATTGTATGTACCTTAAGTATACCTACATGTTCCACTTTTATTTTAATTTTTTTAATGCATAGTTTGCTTCATTTTAAAAATAGTTCCTATCTTGTCTGCTCCTTTCCTTTATTATTATTATTTTTTCTAAGCCTAATCCATGTAATTAATTTCATAAAAGTTATTTATTTCTTTAACAAAAAAATGTTAATAGAGATAACAGTACGTAAGCAAAAAAATGTTTCAGAGAAATAAAAAAAAATAACAAAAATGATTAATCATGCCTAAATTCATGT
This sequence comes from Dorcus parallelipipedus, assembly GCA_958336345.1. Taxonomy (NCBI): domain Eukaryota; kingdom Metazoa; phylum Arthropoda; class Insecta; order Coleoptera; family Lucanidae; genus Dorcus; species Dorcus parallelipipedus. Next base: position 33,626,200 of record OY284482.1, read on the forward strand.
ATTGTTCAATCAGCTGCATTTCTTTTGGCCTTCGCAGTTTGTGACAATGACCATTTTTGAATGTTTTTATTTTTATCAAACATAAGTCTTCTTGTATACTTTTCAGCTAAAATACTAAAAAACAAAAACTACGAAAAAATATTTTAGAAAATTTTTATAATATGTATGTACCTAATTGAATCATAATTATTTTCATTAACAATGTCTTATCAATTCATTACTTTTTAAAACAAAATAAATGACTGCATAGTATTTTGCATTTTTCGTATTCAAAATTCAATTTCGATATTAAATTAAAATTTATTTAATGAAAAGTTTAAGATATGTCGAGGTCGCTAAAGAATTAACGAAATTTGGCTCATGAAATTTTGATGTTAATGTTTTAATGTTTCGGTTACAGAAGTAACCATCCTCAGGAGCCACAATTTCAAGAGAAAATCCGAAACTATAACTTTAAATTGTAGTCCCTGAGGATGGTTACTTCTGTAACCGAAACATATTAACATTTCATGAACAAAATTTCGTTCATTCTTTAGTGACCTTGATATCTACACGTTTTTAGTTATAGTTAATTAACTAAACTTCAATACAATTGAAATTGTATTATTTATTTGTATTTTATTTTGGTTCTTTTTCTTTGGAACATTGATTGGTCTCCTCTTTTCCTTCGGTTCTTAAAACCTGACAAAATTTATTCAATTCATTTCATTAACAAAAAAGTGTTAATAAAATCGACAGTACCGAAGCAGAAATGAAGAAATGAAGGGAGGAAACAAAAATAGTGAATAACTGAAGATTTTTTTTTTTCAATGGCTGGTTTAATATTTGATTGCAAGCCATAAGCACACTTTCTTATTTTGCTCAGTGCATGCCCAATGGCTACTTTAAAAGCTTCATGGGTCACACTAGGAATTAATAAAATGAAAAGCAATATATGTATGTAGAAAACCATTTATGTGACAGAGAAAGAAGTACCCAAGAGAGTTTACGAACACACTTTAATGTTAGAACACTTGAAGAAATTACTTGAAGAAAAATAATTAACTCCCTTGCAAAAAAATTGGGAAAATTTTCCCTGAAACTGATGAGTTTATTTGACGACAACTTCAAAATTCGAAATACGTAATGAAGTTAAAAATTTTTTTCGAAGACTAATGGCGTGTAGTGCTAAATTACAAAACGTTGTAACCACATTATCGACGTTGAAAAATACGGCAACTAGCGTAAAACACATTACACTTGCCGTTTAATCATCATTATCTAAATCCAATTTGGAACGGCAGTGTTCACTTCCGGCGCTCTACTGCAATGGTGTTCCGGAGTAGGGGGGCATAGAGCTCAGGCTGCGTTATAAAGTCAAGACGTGAAGATGGCCGGCCGTCTGGCCCCGTGCTCCGACAACGAAATTAGTGGGTGAAGGTGGCCTAGATCAATACTAGTCTAGCCTAGTCCACCCGCCGCCTCCCCCGGTTGCGTCACGCGCTGTCTCGCACCCCCTCCCACACCCAACACAACCCTGCTGCATCGCCCACCCGCTTGCACCGCGGCTCTGCACGAAACTCAACTGAATAATGTATCGGAATTGATACATCTTACCTTTGTGTCGAACGTATTTATCTATATGTGTAGATACATACTGCACACGTACATGCATACAACCACGTTTTTGTTTGTCTTCGCACCATCCTTGAAAACTTCATTATCTAGCGCCGTATTAAATTACTCTTTAATTGCAATCCGGCTGCCTTTACGTTGAAATGAAAGACAATATCCGCGCTGACTGAAGTAATGACGTTACAAACCCAAAGAATGTATGAAAATATAATTACTGTGTGTGACGTCATAGGCGATACAACACACACACACACACACACCCCTTCATCCGGTAATACCGCAATACTTAGGCATTTCTGACACAATGTTTTCGTGAAATGTTCTTCTCCAAAGTTTCAACCCGAGGAAGTCTAAAAATATTCTGCACTTTTAACTCTAATACAACAATACGGCCAATCATGACCGTTCTTGAAAGCACAAGGCAATTCACCTGGTCAGGTATACAGCTAGCTGTGTCTCCGGCATTCACTACTCACACCTCTGCAGTTGGCGGATAAGGTCAAATGCTGTGTGCAGGTGGAGTGATCCCCTACTCTCTCCGACTATCGGCGACTACAGAGAGATCACCCTTTTGATAGAATGCCCAATCTCTTGTTCTATGTCCGAGCCATCAGCGGACACCGCGAGATTGGCACCTTACTCTGCCTCAGAGTATCATCAATCATCAGCAAGCCTCAATTCTTGCACAACTCCTTCATCACATGTCATTGCAATTCATTACAACACTCGCGAGCCCATCTGCTTAATTACCGCAACATTACCAACACGTTTACCACTCAAAGCCCGCCCGGAGACTAACTGCCCGCATCTTTTTTTCCTTCCATCCCTCTGCCTGAGACGCACCCCGTATCATATTCCAAACCATAAGATAAAATAAACAAACGTGTTCGTGTTTTACGGATGCATCGAGAATGCGTAAACTTTCTCAAACTCTAAACTTGATAAATTATACAACGATAACACATTTTTTTAATTTTTTATTTCACTTTAACTTTGGCTTCTTAAATTAATTAATTTTAGTTATTTTATGGACTACATTAGTACAACCCCTCCTCCCCCCCGCCGCCCCGGAAGTTTAGTTTAATAGTTTATCAAAGATTTAATGAAGGCTCAAAACGAATAAACCTTTCGAATTGCATTCTTTTATTAATTTTCTTTCGGTGTTTGCGAACACAAAACAGAAAACAAATCCGTGCAAATTTATTTTTCTTGATTATTTATCTTTAAACTTACCGAAATTTATTTATTTATTTAGTGAAGGTACAGTGGTGGCTATTAAAATTATTACCTCTACATGCCAAGCTCGCCCTTATTAACTTGCAATGCAATTCATATTGCCGCTAAGAGTTAGGTGTCCTGATTTACTTGGCCACTAGTGTACATAAGTGTACTATTGTAATTGTTAATTAAAATATCTTGCGTCAGTAATTTATTGTTATTTTTTCTAATATGGAAAAGCTTTAAATTTTCAATTTTAAAGCAAGAAAGACACCAGGGGCGGATCCAGATTATAAACCCATGGGGGCAGATCCGCATAACATTTGAAATAAAGCCAAGAAAAATTTGTTTAAATGTGAAGGCTTGCTCAGGGAAACTACAGGACGTTTGTTCCCCTCTCCCAATTTGCAAAACACATATTTCTATACAAGATTCAATTCCAAATTAATTTAATAAAAATTGAAAGATTAAAAGCCTGAAAATTTTTTTAAAAAAGTATAGATGTGCTTTTTGTACCATAAAATATTTCACAGATAAACATTCTTCCATATTAAAAAAAAAGTCTGTATCTTGTGGCCGATTTCTTCACCATGTTTAACCTAAGGTTAATTTATCTAACAGTTAGAATGTGACGTACAGTTGGCTGTACACATACTATGTGTCACATTCTAACTGAAAGATAAATTTAACCTCAAGTTAAGGCGATGAAGAAATCGGGCATTAGTGGCGTAGATAGAAACTTGTTTCGGGAGGGGGGGGGGGGCGAACAAAAAAAATTAACGAGTACGGACTCTACTTAACATTTTATTTATGAAATGTATACCACTGTAGTAAAGCACCGCCCCCCCACCAAAATTTAATTTATTAAGATAAAAAAATATATTTTTTGGCAAAGTTTAAAAAGGACGAAACCGTTCTGCCTGTTAATCTTCTTTCTGGCTTTGAGAAAGTAGGAGGAGCGATCAAAAATCTTTAAAATAAATTCAAATAAATCTACGAGTTCTTTTTCTTATAAATTATTATTATTATTTTTAATTTTAGTCTAGATGTGTCAGTACCTCTTTTAAAAGGCGAAAGCTTTCAATGGAAAACAGTTATTTCAGAATGAAAAAAAGAGAGAACTTAAGTGTGGATCCAAAAGCGTTATAACATTTTTTAAGCATCGAGCCCCCCCCCCCCCCTCCTCCGGCCCCTAATGATATAACTATTTGAATAAAGCAGAACGGGACACTGTCCCTTTATATTACATGAATAAATTAAATAGAATAATGCAACGTAAATAATATTTAATCGACCTCTAGTTGACCGATAATAGTTCATCGCCCCCCCAAGAAACCCTAAAGGTTCATCAACCCCCAACCGACCTCTACCACCTCACAGATCTATAAACTATTTCCAAGTTGTCATCTACCCCCTTTTCAAGTTATCAATCCTATTTAAAACACCTCCGAAAAATTTCCAAAAATACAGACTTATTTCCAAATTAATTTATTTTTTTTAAAATGTCAGAAAGGGCGCGCGCCCCTTTTTAAATCTGTCCCCAAACAAGTCTAAGTCGATTCTTGATTCCATTTTACAAAAAAAAAGTAATTAAAACATTTTTTTATTGCAGCATGACTACTTGAACAGAATTCGTTTTGAGAATTGCTTTATGAAGGAGCTGATGGATTTTTCCAGTTAAATAACACTCCTTAAAGTCTCGAGCTTTGTCCATTTTATGAAAATTTTATTAAAATTAATTTATATTATCGCCGTTAATTATTATCATTTATTTTCCTTTTCATTTTCTATGGTATCTACACAAGCATGAAAAAGGTCTTCTTCAATTAATTTTATATTGTGTTGTGTCTGGACGATGAGTTCATCTTTTGATTTTCTCTCTTTCTCTCTCTCTTTGTTTTCTATCATTTATCTTAGAAGCTATATAGAAGAAAAGAGAAGACCATGTAATAATCTGAAAGCCAGTCGAAGACCTGCTCTCCTGATATTGCTTTGTATGATTTAAGATTATCTTTAGATTTATAGACGCTTATCCTAAAATATTTTTGTTTGGATTTCATAAAAAAAGTTAACTTAATTAAAGCTATGATGTAAAAGCAAGAACCAAATCGAGATTCGAAAGTCGTCGAGAAACCCTGATTAAAGGTCTGATAAGAGTTGTCAAAGGAATTCCTCCTCTTTATTTTATTGTTTTAATTGAAATGTACAGTCGTGAACAGAAAAAATTGGCCAATGTCAATGTCATTCTTTGACACAATGACAAGTTTTCGCTTGCAAAATGGTCATGATTGTCATTGCTTTGCACAGCGACGTGTATCCCGTGTGTTTTATTTGTCAAATTGAGTAAAACCTATCACACCCGACAAGAAGACAAGAAGATATTTTTAATTTGCAATGAATCCATCAAATTTTTGAATGACATTGACGACCATTGCTCGGCGACTGTGGATTGAAACCAGCAATGCTAACAACTGTGAGATACAAAATGTACTGTTTGTGGTACGATCAAGTAGAATTACGGTGCGACGATACTGAGTTATCCATTTTGATACTTTCGATAATGCCAAAAATTTATGCGATCGTATTTTTCTTTTGAAAAAGCGCCATGCCATCTATAAATCATTTCCATTAACTCCTTCAATTTCGATTTTTGATACAATTTTGACAAATAGTTGATAATTACTTAAATTTTAGAACTGATTGAAACTTCAAGTGATATTAATCAGGACGACCTTCAAAAAATTGCTGATCCTCCTTTTCTTCCTTTTCTCTGCAACTGTTCGCCACCTTACAGTGGCCTACATGTCCCATCTTGCGATATGATCTGGGCTCATACGACTTAAGCGTTCGTTCAAGTTCTTGCCTTTCTTTCGAGATGACGTATCTCAAGTTCTTGCCTAATGGTTTGTCAACTTACTCTGTTGTGCACAGTGGCTACCTTTGTGGGTCACACAGTCTTCATATTGTCGTTATTCGGATAATTTGCTCCGCCTTGCTGGTTTTTGCAACGCGTGTCTTATAATCTTATAAGTACGCATTTAAGTGCTTAACGTTTTTCGCTATGGCAAAAGTTTGTTGACCGATCAAACTTCATTAAATTTGACTGGCTGATCGTTGATGGATTAAAGCGTTAAAACCAACAAAATTTTTTATTGACTTCTGAAATTAAAGCACTTAAACACTTCATTTATTTGTGTGGAGTGCGTTTAGGCGTTCTTTAGGGGTGGAGTTGCTGATCAAGTCTTACTTATCCTTAGCCCTCTTTTGGAGGGCACGTTTTATGCACCAAGTTCCCCATTTTTTTATCCTTACCTTCTTGATCTTTTCCCTTGCAAGAAGGGTCATTGCACCAAGTCCTACAATTAATCAAAAATTTCTTTGAGCACTGTCGTGGGGTGTCACTCACCCCCCGCTTGATTACTTATCTTGATTTTTGTGTTCTTGCCTTCTCTTTCCCTACCTACAGTCAGCTCCTTTTCGCTTGGATTTAAAAAAACGGTCTCTATCAAACCCCGATGGTTTTCCTAAACGTGGGTTTGAAAAGACTAACCATCTTTTTCCCATACATGACACAAATATTTTGACATATCGGAAGTGTTCTTTTTTCCATTTAACACTCCGTCATTTTTACCCCACAAGATCAACATTTGCCGAAGTGTCTGCACGACCATTTTAATTCGATTGCTGCATCAAACTTGGAGGGCTTTAAATAAGTTACTGAAGTGATTGGCAGTTTAAATACATATGAGGTTATTGAAAATGCTGACGAGATGGTCCTTGTAGAAGAGAACCTATCAGAAATTTCTGAAACGTTGAATTGAAATAGTTATGCAGATGTTGCAACCATAGTGTCAATACCAATTAGTTTGTTGATTATTGTTAATGACAGAAAGGTCTGACAAAATAAGATAACTATGGAGGAAATGTCATCATAACATGCTTATGTATTTTATACGCAGAATGTAGAGGAATTGCGTGATTCTCTATGCGGAAAGGTTTCCTCATCAACAACGAAATCCGCATTATCAAACGTTTGTCGGAATAGCTCAAAATGCACGCTAAATGCATAGATTCTTTCAATGCTGTCACTTTTAACACGTCTTTCGGTCAAAGGCAGAATTAAAAACCGCTTACGTTAGATATTTATTGGGCAGCTGTATCGCATTCTTAAAACAAATGTAAACGGCATTTATTTTTTATACCTTCGAAAAATGGAAAAGATCAAAGAATAATTAAGTTTTCAAATAAAACAAAGTTGATGACATTATAACTAAATTTTTATGGAAATGTCTACTTTTTGCAACGCCATTATAACAATAAATATGTGTGTATCATATTAAAAACAGTTAATGGTACTATACACCCACGCTGATGAAACATGTTTGTTGTTTCAATGTCGCAATCAATAGCGCACGAATTACGCACGTGTTAAAAGTGCACGGCAACAAAAAAAAAAGGGCGATGCGATTTTCGAACTTTTTCGGATGGCAAAATGAAAAGTTTAAATGTTTGAATCTCCGCCCGGCCTGCCGGCCGCAGATTGGCAAGCCGCCAGGCGAAATTAATAATATGCGTTGTCTCCCCTCGTTTTGTGTGGAACACATCGGTCGGCGCAAAAAAATTATTCGGATTCATAAATATGGCGGGATTAGAAAAGCGAGGCCGGCGATTTTATTCGCGTTTGCAAATTTAATGCGCGTTCTACTTTCGGAACTATGACATGCGAGTTTCGCGCTAGTTAGTTATTATTCGCATGGATACTGCCCGGCTAGAATTTGCAATGCGTTCGTCGTCTGAAGGTCACAGATAATCTGTTTTATATTTCGGCCATTCTCGTGATTGAAATTGCGTAACGTACGTAATGGGATAACGTCGGCGAACTTTGTGTAAAGCGGCTACGTGAAATTTTGCATTCGCTACTGCGCCAGCAACTGCGTAAATCGGACAGTATTTACACCTGGACATTTTTGGCGGGCGACAATTAGCATATAGGAGGCGCCAAGATGTGCACGAGTATATTGAAACGCAATTTGGTTATCTCTATCAACCTGAACTTCAATAATACCTAAAATTATCAGAGAAAAATTCAGCAATAAGATTATTAGAATTAGGGTTGCCAACTGTACCGGATAAGCCAGAACGTCCCGTTTTTAATTACAGGTGTCTCACATAACACATAATTATCTTACAATAAAAATATCGATACGTTAAAAGCTATTGCGCCTAGCAACCTTATGAATTTAGCCAATCAGAAATCGAGTTTTAACGTTTAACGTACACAAATTTTAACTGGACGTTTTGCAAAAACTCACTATTGTTGTCAAAATATGGTATTTAATAATAGTAATAATAATAATAAAAAGTCTTTATTAAACTATAACTTACAAAATTAATGAAACTTAGAACTATGACAAAGAGAGAGTATTTAGTAAGAATAGCCGAATCACAGGGCGAGCTTCAGGCAGTAGAATAAATCCTGTGCCTGCTTTTCAAGCTAACTGTGCAAGAAGGCAATTGATATTTAAGATGATTTGCCTATGTGCTTAACTAAATTGATAAACTAAAATTAGAAATTCTGTGATGAAGAACACCAGTAGATGTCCATAAAAATCAAAAGGGCAAGCAGTTATTGCAAAAAGAAAAATTTGAGAACAGAGAAATTAGAGAAAAAAGAGTGCTAAGAATAATGATTACACACATCAGCACTGATTCAATAGTAAAATGTTGCGAACTACTCTTTTAAATTTCACAAGATTCAGAGACTTTAGAGAGTCATTTAATGAATTATACATAACATAAATTTGGTAAGTGAAACAACGTTCAAATAAAGAAGTTTTATGGGATGGTGGTGAGATTAAACCTCTGAATCTGGTGGTAATACTATGTACATCAGAACGAAATCTAATTTTGTTGTAGGTATAGATAAGGCGGTGTTTTACAGGTTAAAATTTTGTGATACAGCACGAGACATTGTAATTTTCTCCGATGATCCATATTCAGCCAATTAGCATCCTTTAATTTATAAGTGATATGATCAAATTTCTTGATACCATATAAACGGTGTTTTTTTAAATCTGACATCGAAGTTGGCCATGAACATTTTATTGTGAACCATCAAAATATTAAAATGACGAAAAAACGATTTCATTCGAAAAGAAATCCAATTTTATTTTCAAAACAAAGCACCAGACAGTGACAGAGGTTTCAAAACTTATGGTATGTGCAGAAAAATACTTTGATATGGCCAACTTCGACGTCAGATTTAAAAAAACACTCGATATGTATCGTAAGCAAGAATTTTGAACTATTTGAATTCTGTTAGAAGTAAATTTATCTATAGAAGCATGATAAATTTGAGAACAATAGGAGAAATGAGACAAAACAAAAAGATCGCATAATTGCGTTTTTAAACTAATTGAAAGGACACGTCTGTGGAAATAGAGCTTTTTAAGGTTCATATACGCAAGCCGAATATTTAGAAATTTGATCTCTGAAACGCAGAGAATTATCTATCGATAGACCAAGGCTTTTGGCAAATTGTACTAAGGGAACGCGGACATCGTTAACCATAATACTGAATGAGTCCTGAATGGCTTGACAAGCGAACTGATTACCAAATAACAAAAGGGCAGATTTTTCAGGGTTTATTTTAAGGGAGTGCCGAAGCAAAGCTTGGGATATATATTTCAGATCTAAGTTTATTAGCTGCATCGCTGTTATCCATTCAGCAGGTTTGAAAGATTTATACAGTTGTGTGTCATCTGCGAACAGATGTACATTACAATGCTTAAGGTGTTTCACTAAATCACTAGTATATATGGAGAACAGCAACGGACCGAGAATAGATCCCTAAGGAATGCCTCTAGTCACAGATAAACTACGAGAAATGGATTCATTTAATACTACGCTTTGACTACGATTAAGCCTATATATTTAAGTATTGAGCATAAAATATCACTATTAATCGTATCAAAGGCTTTACTATAGTCCAATAAGATTAGAGCAGTCAATTTGCCCTCGTCAGTAGCGCGCATAATATCGTCTAGTACATTTAGTAAAGCTGTGGTGCAGCTATAGTTTTTTCTAAACCCGGATTGGATCGGTGGTAGAATGTGCTGATCATTAATGAAATCTAAAAGTTGATATTTGATAACTTTTTCAAAAACTTTCGATAGAGATGGTAAAGGGCTAATTGGATGCAAATGTTTATATTCAGTAGGTTGACTAACTTTTGGAGTGGGTATTATTAGGGCATGCTTCCATGTGTCAGGAAATTCATTAGAAGAGATACAGACATTAATTGTATGCGTAATGAAAGGTACAATAAACGGACAGCAAAGTTTTAACATTGTCATATTCACATTGTCATCACCCATGGAAGATGATTTGATTGACTTTAAGATATTAAAGACATAAGCTGGTTCAACTAGATGAAACTCAAAACGGTGATTGTTTAAGTACGGAGAATTATATTGATCTGAGCTTAGAGCTTTAAAAATATTTTCTACAGCCCTACGTGTATTTTATGGTAAAATACGGTATTTTATGATAAAATACGGTATAACACACGTAAGGCTATAAAAAATATTTTTAAATACCGTATTTTTACAACACTAATAAAAAATTAAAACTCATAGAAATAATTAACATTGAACATTGATCGGGAAGCATTACAGTTACGAAATTTTAAAGTTACTTTACTACTCGTATATTGCAGAAATACTTTTTTTCACGGTGTTTTTTTTTCAAAATCAGACGCACGAAGAAAAAAAAATTTGCTGAATTAGGTAACCAATTTCATGCTTAAATAGGACCTACGAATTTATTTATTTATTTGAATGAACAATATATATTTTTGATTCAACAAAAACTTATTTAACTCAACACTCAACGAGAGACTTGTTGAATGAAAAATATATACTGTTCATTCAAATAAATAAATAAATTAGATTTCGACAATTCTTCTTCCTCTTAAAATACCAGCGTAGTAAAAACGAATTACGTAATTCGATGAGAAGAAACAAATGAAATTTGAGAAACGAAACACAAAATTGAATGGAATGGAAAACCAACCTTTGTCCACGGAGAATGATTTAAAATGAAATTAAATTAGAACTGAACTAAACTGAACTAACTGAACTGAACTAAACTGAAATTAAACTAGATTTACATAGATGGCGCTGCTTAATTTCGATTGTACATATTATTTTTGTTTTAATGACGGAATTAATGCGATAAGAAACAAAAAAAGAGAACTTTAAGCAACGGAGAATTAGTTGCATAAGATTCTTGTTCCTCTTGAAATACAAACGTAGCAAAACAGAAATACCTATTTATATAGATGGCGCCACATAATTTTGGGCGTATTATTTTTCTTTTAATGACGGAATTAATTAGACGCGGCGAAGAAACAAAATAAAACATCAAGCAAGATCTCGACAGTTTTTCTTCAAATTACGTGCCGAAAAAATGTAGTCCGATAAGGTTTACATAGATGGCTCCACATACCTTCGTGCGTATTATCTTTCTTTTAACGACGGAATTAATTAGACGCGAAGAAACAGAATAAAACATTAAGCAGGATCTCGACAGTTCTTCTTCCTCTTGAAATGCAAGCGCAGTAAAAACGAAAAATTAATGTCAAATTTGGCGCCGAAAAAATGTAGTCCGACAATACGTACATAGATGGCGCCACATAATTTCGGTTACATTATTATTTTTATTGTAATGATGGAATTAATTCGATGAGAAAACACGCGATGAAATTTGAAACGAAACACAAAATTAAACGAATGGAAAACAGAAAGAGCTGCTTAATTTTAATGACAAAATTGATTCGATGAGAAGAGACAAAAAAAAAAAACTTTAAGAAACAGATAATTAGATGCATAAAGAACAAAAGAAATGAACAAGAAACAAAAGATTTCGACAATTCTTCTGCCTCTTGAAAAACAGGCGCAAGAAACGAAAAATTAAATTCGAATTTTGCGCCGAAAAAATTGCAGTCGGATAAAATGTACACAGATGGCACCACATACTTGCGGCTGTACGATTTTTCTTTGAATGATGGAATTAGTTAGACGGGAAAAAGGCAAAAGAAACCATTAAGCAAGTAGGTTATGATTGTGTTAATGATATAATGATATCACAGAACTATAAAAAGCTGTAAAGCTTGACCGTGATACATAATAGATAGAATGCCGTTACGTTGTTCATCAGGTGATGATATACTAACTATGAAACTAATTTAAATCACTTATGTTATTCAAAGTCGTACAGGTCCTATTTAACCATGAAAATGGTTAATTCAACAAATATTTTTTTCTTCGTGAATAAAAACCAGAGCAATTAAGTTAGAAACATGTTTGGATAAGCATTGCCAACTGGCTATTAGAGTTTAATAGTTTTATTGTATGTTTGTACTGATCGCCGGATAGCGGTTTCAATGTATTTTTGAATATTTTAGCAGATGTATTAGATAACTTAAGTAGTTCAGGAAAGTTTACATTCATAGCAGGCGATTTTAACATAAATATTTCAGAATTATTAAAAAATTGTAATATATTAACAGATCTACTACAATTTAAAAAAATTGATTCATGATCCTACACGCTACCAAAATGGTAAAACTATAATAATAATGGACATTTAAGTAGCGACATCTTTCGATCGCTTGTTGACCTGACATTGCAGTAGGATTGACAAATTGAAGCCAGTTCGCTACATAATAAGTCATCCCATGCAAGGCGGCCATGCTTGCTATCAAGGCATATGAGAATTTAAAAATTTTTTGTGCAAATCGGTTTTGATTGCAGCGGATTCCTCGAGCAGGCTGTGTACAGCTACGGTTCTGCAATCAAAACCGATTTGCACAAAAAAATTTATAATAATAATGTTTTTTCAAATTACTCTAGTATAAGTACAAACTCAAATGTGACTCATCCTCACATAGCAGACAAAAAGCACAATTAATTGAATTTGAAGTAGAACTAAAAGATAATCCTAGACGTACAGTTTCGTTCAGAAATCTTTGCACATCCGACATAGAAAGCTTTAAAAACCCATTAAATCATGAAAAATGGAATAAAATCATAACGGAAGCTCATCCTGAATATAAACATAATTCATTTTTCAAAATACTTCTAGATAAAATAAAAAAAATAAAATAAAATAATGGTTTATTGTCATTATTTTCTCTCAGTTGAAAGAGGTATGGTATACAAATTTTACATAACAGATAACAGATAACAGATATATCGTCAATGCAACAAAAACACATTTAAAACGTAGTAACAAACAAATAAAAAGCGACAAGAATGAACAACTATTAATAAAAGGTGGTGAGTCGCAACCGCATTTATATGCATGCCTCACGCTGTTCTTTAGTTAGCAATTTATTAAAGCTGTCACTACAAATACCTCAGATGGTACTGCACTAAAAAATGTTTCTGCAAGTAGTTCACAGAGTACTTCACTAAAAACTAATATTTTAGTAACTCTCAGTTTGGCTTTGTTAAAAACAAATCCACAGCAGAGATTGCACTAAGCTTCGTCGGAAGGATAATAACAGCTTTTGAAGGATCGCAAAAAATTACTGGCTTGTTTTGCGATCTTTCGAAGGCCCTTGACTGTGTACATCACGAGATACTTTTGAAAAAGTTACAGATATGTGGTCTTAGAGGTTGTGTTTATAAACTAATAAAATCACATCTTAGTGACAGAAGACAAGTTGTGACTTACAATAATAAAATAAGTGAGCAAGTAGATGTAAAGATAGGAGTTCCTCAGGGGTCCATATTAGGACCTCTACTTTTCATTATACATATTAACTACTTGCCATATGATATGTATAAACACATTTACGGTGCTATTCGCAGATGATACTAGGATTTCTTGTCTGAAATAGACACTAAGAAAAATTGTAGACACTCAACAAATAAATGAAACCTAAGTACAAATAAAACTGTGAAACTAAGATTTACAAAGAAGAAACCTAATGATCAATCAAAAGTACGAAATTTTTGGATATTTACATCGATACTGCAATTTCTTGGGAATCTCATATTAACAATTTGTGTCCCGAACTTGGAAGCGCCATAGATGCCATAAGAAAATGTTTACTGATAGCTGGTAAGGATGCAGCATTTGTAGCAGCATGTCATTCGCTATTTGTTTCAATTATGACATATGCAATTTTGATCTGGGGTAACGCAAAATCCTCCAACAGAATGTAGTTTTTTCACGACACAGAGAGATAGTATTTGCGTGAGAGTTTGTATTAGAAGTTGACAATTTCATTTTTAAATAATTTCAGGGGAAGGTGAATTCAAATCATCAATTATTGAAAAGATTCGAACTGCATATATTTATTGTTGCCGGTATCACTACCAACATTTAACGTCTTCATAAATAATATATTAACAAACGAGTGTTTTACGATCAATAATTAATTCATCTACGCCAAGCAGTCAAGTTGAGGAATACTGAAAATATATTTATTTAAGTCTAAGTCGTACAATACACTGACGTGTTCGAGGTTGGTGATGCTCGAAAATGAAGTCATTCAAGTATCAACATATTTTGGGAAAATTCCTTCTCAAGTTTGCCCTCTCAGTTTTCTCACCGTAACAATTACATCTTACTGCGATTTATTACACCCATCAGTTCAAATGAATCAAGAAAGAATTCACTTTTTCTTGCAGTATAATTAACCCAAATCTATAGAGGAAAATTTTGGGCTTCTTTGGGTTTAGCTTTTGAGTAGCTCCATCCGAATCTTCAAAACTTAATTCCAGACCAACATAAAGTCGAAGTATTTTTGCAATTGGGAACGCGTGTAAATTTCAAGTCCGCGACTATATTAGATGTACGGACACTTTACGGCCTTGTTTACGTCCGAAAAGAATTACAGCTCCAACTAACGGGCTTATCTCAAATGCGATCACAATTACGGTTCGCATAAATTACGGTTAAGTTAATTTCTTGATATCGCAATAAATTCGATCGCTTTTTATCAGATTTATTAATATGTTAATGTTGAGGCGCACGGTTTATTGCGTTTTATGGGAAAAATGATAGCGGGAAATAAATGCTCGCGCTCATGTTACCCACATACCATGTGGCTTGGGCGAAGATGAATCCTGATTATTCTTGACCAACGACTGAGGAAATACTTAAATGATTTAGAACAATTGTAAATTGGTCCTTGATATGTTGAATTGTTATGCAATTAGGACCTGCCAAAAAATCCGATAAATACAACTTTAATGTGGTAAACATCCACAGGCAAGACAAATTATTGTGATTGTGATTCAAAAAGAATTCTCTCATGATTCATAATTTTGGACCCGCGATACGCAGAGCTGTTGCTAGTCATAACAATCGAAAAGCGTAAACATTTAATTTACATCGAAAGCAACTACGTCATGTAAGCATACGTCAGCAAGTTTAGGACCGTACACAATTTATTAATTAAAAGTAGGTCACGAAATATGTATATTTTTTTAATAAAAAAATGTGTGCAGGCTTAAAACTCTGGATAACTAACAGTGCTTTCGATTCACTGCCTCAGAGCACTCTCAGGGTATCTTGCTTTAACCTCAAGTAATAATAGAAGACGGAAATACTCTCTACGTTTCATACAGACTGTTCAGATATAATAATCAGTGTCATACTGCAATTAAATCACAGTGCAAATTTTCAGACTTTGATACAGTAAAAAGTGCCATACATTCTCACTAGACTTTTACGGCATGCTACTATACAGAGGTTCCACTCGTTCGTTTGATTCGTCATTTTTATTCTGATTACAATATTTACTGGCGCTCTCTAAACTCATATTCATTTTAAGAATGCCTAATTTACATGTATTGTATGACAATTTTTCGTGCATTGTTACATAAATTTACATGCGTAGTTTCGATTTGCTTAACAAATACTGACGCATTAAAGTACAAAGTGACAGAATACTGAAATTCAAAAAAAAAAAAAAAGAAAAGGAACGACGTCGAAGATTTCTAACTTGACTTTCTTAGTTTAAATGAAACACCCTGTATGTTATCTGATATTTCAGATCGTATACTTCATCGTATACAGTGTGATCAACAATGATCGAAGGTTTGCGTCTACAATATTTCCAAAGAATTATTAAATTGTCTTTCGTTATTTATCTACGCCGCATTATTGTGGAGGGGCACATTCAATCATTGTTGATCACAGTGTACTTTTATAATTTCAACAAATTATACCTTGATATTTGTTAAATAATTAAACAAAAGCAATTTTAAAAAGTATATTTATTTTATGCATCTATTACGATAGATGATTTTCAAGAGAAAAGAAAGTTCAAGCACCTTTTGATCACTCGAAGCTTTCAAATAGACAGCGAGATGTTCTAGTTCTGGCGAAAGTTGAAAGTATTATTCTCTAACGTTGATGTTCCCCAAGGGTCAATCCTAGGACCACTCTTAATTTGCTTTTCCTAAATCGATTTCAAGTGAAGTTATAACTGTATGCGGTTGATGCTAATTTACTGTCAGTAAACAATATAAAAGCACTCTTGGCAATTTCTGTCATTTAAAACTAACTGTAATTGTTCCACTATTTAATTTGTTGTAGCTACAGACCTTTCTTTATGTAATGACCTTTAGGTAATACCGCGAAAAAGGGATCTTACTAAATTATTTTGTGTCCTTTTTATTTTTTTAAAGTTAGTTTCATTAGTAGAACCTCATCTTGTAATCACAAACCTAAGCTATTAGAAATTAAAAAAAAAACATTACTTGCTGCTCATAAACACCGCAATATGTAGTAATAAGAGATTCGGCAGAGGGGGAAGTATCATCCGCAAAGTAAGGTTAGATGAAAATCGTTAGATCGCATGTCATTAATAAAAACGAGAAATAATAACGGGCCTAGGATGCTGCCCTGAGGAACCCCTACATTTCTTGCTTTGTAATCCGAAGAAAAGGTGTCGCTCTGCCGCTTTAGCGAAACACACTGTCGTCTGTTGTTTAAATAAGATCTCAGCCATTCTAGAGGTTGGCCTCTGACTCCATATTTGTGTAATTTATATAATAGGTGATCATGACCAACTACGTCGCAAGTAAGATCAAAGAATATGTATGCTACTTCATTCTAGGTTCTTGATGGCATAATTCTACAGTGATAGGATTTTGTCTGTAGTAGAACGATTTTTCCTAAAACCGAACTGCTGCTGTTGTAACACAGATATAAATGACAGGTAACTGTAACTAGTAAGGCAATTGGTCTATACTAGAGTAAATCTATTTTTGTTCTTAAGAATTGGTATGACGATAGCAATTTTCACCAGCTCTGTAAACTTTCCTTCTAACAAAAGAGAGATTTATAAGCTCAAGCAGAGGTGTAGTAATATATTTTTTCGCATGCTTCATGAGACAACAAGGTACGTTGTTAAAACCAGCAGAATTTTTAGCATATACACCATCCATGATTTGGTTTAGTTCAGTTTCCATAAGCGGATGAAGGTACATTGAATTGATGAATTGTTCGACAAGACTGGGCCCACGAAGCTTAAGTATTCCTGTTGTCGATTACTTTATTTACAGAACTTATGAAGAAGTCGTTGAATACCTTAGCAGTCTCACTAGGGTTCTCTATCTCACTACCATCTGGATATACTAAGGATTCAGGTATCTGGGCTATCTGTATGGACAGTACTATGTCTAATAATTTTCCAGGCCGTTTTTAAAAATGTTTTTTATCTTTCAAATATATTGATGCTCTTCGCATCATTGATTGCAATCATACGTTTTTTCTTAAGGAGTTTTTTAAGTTTAATATTAATCTTTTTTTAATCGCTAAAAATCGATAGTGCTTTACTTTTATTTTTTATTACGTTTATATTATTAATTAAAACTGGTTCTTGTTCGATGAAAATTGTATCACAAACTGTTTTAAACGGACACTAAATGGCGCATAGACACTTAACGTTTCGCAATCGTTCGACAGCTTCGTCAGAAGTGTACAAAAGAGAAGTACAAAAGAGGACCCAGTGTTGATCCCTGCGGAATTCACACTACGTGATCTTACGCGTAAGATTCTTTTAATGTAAAATGCATATTTTTAACAGTTTACATTTTGCAATTCAAAATTTTGTTTACAATGTATTTCAGACATTCCTTTCTCCAGATAAATTAATGCAATAAATACTATGGTTAATCATCGTCGGTCTAACTACATTAAGAAACCACAGCTGCATAAAAATTATGCGCATACTCAGAAATATTTTTTTTTAATGCGCGCAAGATTACACACAACATAAATTAAAAATTTTCTCTTCGAACGCCCATTCGTACTAGATACTAGACACGCGGGATATAAAGTTTTTTTTTACGTAAAGCTCTCGTTATAGTACTCAAATGATTATACTAATGAGGAATGAAATTATTATTTAAATACACGGTAGACATGAAAAATGTTAAGGTGTTAAAATGCCAATCTGATTGCCGGCGACCGGATTGCTTCGACATCGCCACAGATTGTGCAGCGGCGATGACATTGCGATATTTTGATCGCCCTGCGAATTATAAATAATTTAATCGATTGTCGTAGCCAAAATTATTTTTAACGAATGAATTAGCCTGTAATTTAAAATGCTTAATAAATATCTGTATATCAGGGGATGTTTGTTTATGTTTTGACGATAAACCTAGCCGAGGGAACGTAAAATATTAAGAGGAGAGGAATGGCAGTCTTCTCGTGAATGCAGAGTGAGAACGGTCGGTAAAGGGCGTAACGAATTGTGTTACGCGATGAGGTGACGGGATGTGTGACCTAGAGGGTGGCTGCAGAGTATTGGCCTAAGAAGACAATGTTCTGGCAGAAGTATACCCTGTTTATTTTATTGGCAATGCGGGATGAGGATCATGCGATGAGGTGGAGTTATTCTGATATAGCGAATATCGTCCTGATGCCGATGATCCGGGGCATTGCAGGGGGTCATACCGTGCACCACTATACGACATCGTGTGTGACTTGTCGCAGTGGTCAGCACCGCTGATGAAGTGCACGATGTCGGCGAGACAGTCCATATTCATTGTGAATGGGAATTCAGTTGGTTGTATTCCTGACCTAGCGGAAGGATTGTGCTCCACAAAGGTCTAACATGACATGATGCTCACTGGATCGGAAACGGAGTGTGCTGACACTTACGCGGTCAGTGACATCAATTGATCCTAAGAGCGTAAGCTTAGGAGGCAAGGTATGCTAATATCCATCGGGAGGGTGGGTTTTCGAATTACAGGTGAATGTGGGGTTAATGCATGCGAAGAAAAGAAGTCTACGTCCAAGGATAACTTCCGTAGTGTTCATTATCAATGTCAGGGAATGGTTGCTACTAGATGCACCGTAGTATTTGATGTATTTTCGGACATCCGATGTAAATCGCATTGTTTGTTGTATGTGTATCCGTTTCTCACGATGCATCGTATGCGCGATAAGCGAGATGAAGAGAGAGAGAGAAAGCTAGAAGGGACTAACCAGCGAACGAGTGTTTATCAGAACGAGGTATGCTCTGTTTAGTGTTATTACTATTTTGACCCAAATGTACAAAAAACGATCAATCAGATTGTGGCAACCAGATTGCTCCGTCCAGATTGACCGTCAGTGGGCACCTTTACGCTTGGAGTATACATGGAGGACATTCGCGGCATGTGTGCAAGAAAAGACGCAAAAAACGGTTTCGCAAGCGGATTTAAGTAAAACGTTTCCTTGTGATCCCCTCGTAGGCATTTGAGTTGCAATTATGTTAAACGTCTGGCCTCGGGCCGTTTTAAACGGCGACGCATTACTTCAAATAAACATTACGACTTTATTAATATTTATAAACACACTTGATGGCCGTTCTTGATTACTCTCTCAACAGTTTTTGACACTAAACTGCAAGCATCTAGGTTCACGTGAGGTTTTCTGACAGGCGAGGCAGGCGGAAGGAGTGGAGAAGCAAGAACTTACGACCTCATGTAAAATAGTTGAAGTTTCAGATTCCACAAATTATAAAATCGTTCTCGACGTAAAATACAAATGGTGTTTTTGGAAAAGCAATAAAAATAAAAGCAGCTAATTTGGCAATCATGGTTGTTCATAATACCACAATGAATTTATTTATATCTTTTTGACTTAAAACTGACGAGCAGCTACTGATTTACGACGTTTTCGTCGACAAAAGTATTATTTTTGTTTATTTTCGCCAAATCGATAAAAAAACACGACGTCATCGTCGCACTGGCAGACGCGTGCTAGTCATAATTATCAAAATTAGTGACGTGAGAATTTTTTTATAATCTCTTATCAGAAAGTGTAATTAGCAAGGCTCATTGAACTTTGTTACATGGTTAATTTTTTGCTCGAGTTACCAAAACGTTTCTGGCCGCCTTAATGACGATGGCCATTATTAACAATGTATTCCACTACAGAAAAAATAAGTAGGTAATCTCTGTAAACTGTAGAGCGAAATACATTACTTTGTTTACGGTAGGTACATGAAGTTCAGTTTTATTATCAGGGCGTTATCTAGTACTTTTTTTACTTGAATGTTTAAATTTAAACCTTTTATTTATTTATTTGGAAATCTTTGCCACGTCCATCGGTAAGTATCCTACTCACAATCAGTACTCTCTTTTAATTGTTGGTGACTGAAAATAAAATTAGGTTTCTGTATTTTATATTGCTCACTGTTTTACGAAAAAAAAAGTTTCAAGGTTATAAAAAACATGACCCGAATTCCAATTTTCCAAAGAATTTGCGATTTTGTTCTTGTACCATTTTACTCGCAGCGGAAGATAAACATCATAATAATTAATCGTTTTCATCTAGATGTATGTATGCCTGGCCGTTCTCTCTTCGCACAGAAAGCAATAAATAACCTATGCTACATTACATCGCCCGGACTTTAATTTATGCGCCAATATTAAGTATGCAAGACAAAAATAAAAATTCTATTCTCCTCACATTTCCATACAACATTGTGATTACGGCGGACTTCCTTTTTCTCTCGTTTCGAGTGGCAATTTTTCGCCCTTATCAGCGCCTGCTACTGAATATTACGTGACGAACTTTCGAACGCTTAGTTCTCTTATTTATTTAAATTATATGTGTCGGTGTTGCGACGTGAAACTTTTCACTGTAATTACGACGACGTACCTAGTGTATACCTTTTTTAAAAAAAAAGTGTCAAATATTTATATTTACAACAAAACACCGAACACACTGTATTTCTGTTTCTAGCGTACATACAGGTTGTTTATAAAAAAAATGCAATTTTTCATAAATTGGCTTTCGAACACTTAGTTCTCTTATTTATTTAGGTAAATTAGACATGTCGGTATTACGACGTGAAACTTTTCACTTTACGACAATGTACAAACGATTTCAAAAAAAAATCGAGTACAGTTAATTTTCTCTGGTTTAATTCGTTCGTGTTAGTGTCACCTTTGCTGTCAAAGTGACAGACAAAATGCCACGGTTAACTGAAAGTCACAAAGTTTGAAATCTTTCTGAATTAGAAGAGGAAGCGCCAAACGTTATATAATTTGACTAAAAGTAAACGTTTGAAGAAAATAGAATTTTGATTGTTGTTGTGTATAAAAGTTTTAAAAAATCAACATAAAGTAAAAGAAACGCCTGTTACACAAAAAAAAATAACGATTCAACCAAAAAAAAAGCAAAGAATCGGTGAAAAGGATTTTCAGACAGCCGTTATTCGATTTTTTAAATGCAGGGGGCGCTACATTAAAAAAATGGAATGACGGCAAGCTTGAAAATCTGACAGTTACACCACGGGCTTGAACATTTGGAAAAACAAATATAATTAAGAAAGAATTTATACCTAGATTACTCCTTAAACCTTAATTAATAATACCATCGACGTTTATTGTTGGACAATAAAAAAAAATACGTTTATGGTAAATATCCACAGTTATAAAAATATAGTATAATGAATGCTATTATTACCGAGGAGCGTAGCGAGCGAGTTTTGCAATTATCCGAGATACTAATAGCCATTATAGCGAGTCGTATATTATAAGAAAATATTTCCTACAATTTTTGGGGGCTCAGATCCAAGAGAATCAAGAGGGTTGCAAGACTCTAGAGGATCAAAGGGATCGCAAGATCCAAGACGATTCGAAGAATCGCGAGGTTCAAGAGCACTACAAAGTTCAAGAGGATCGAAAGGAGCGAAAAGTACAAGAAGATCCAAAAGATCGTAAGATTTAAAAGGTGTAAGAGGATCGAAAAGATCGAAATTATTGAAAGGAAGGTTCCGAATTAGAAAGCGAAATGTCAACTTGAAGTTTTTCAAGAATTGAGTATAATTTGATACATGCTTCTCTTAAATCTGTACAAACTTTGCATGTGATTATATTTGGTTCAGAAGGTCATTCTCGTCGTAAGCTGAGACAGTTTCAAGGTTTCAATTTTATCGAAGATCCTAGACAATTTACATAATATTTACAATTTACAATTTACAATACAAATTTTCAATTTAGAATTTACAATACAAATTTACAATTTACAATAAAATGAACGATGTCAAAGAAAAGTTGACCACAATCGATCTTGTTGCTGCTTGTAGGATATGTTTGTTTCTTGAAAAAACAATGAAGAAGAAAACGATGAAGAGAACGACCGGGAAGAGGAAATTATTGCAAACACATGTGCTGATGTGAAATGTGAATACTCCTAATACCGTCGCGTCTCACTCGCAATCGATCGCTTTGACTTTCCGAGATGTTGATGATTCTATTAGACCCTATGATGGTAAAGACGGATATCCAATTGAAAAATGGATAATTGATTTGATGGATGATTGATTTACAAAAGTGTGTAGAAAATGTGTCTAAAAGCAACACTTTTCATGAATTCTGAAACAGAAATAAGAACATGGACGTAATTAAAGAAATGTCTGTTGGAAGAATTTCACGTTAAAATCAGTAGTGCCGAAGTACATAAACTTTTGATGACAAGAAAGGAAAAGAAAGCAGAAACTTTACAAGAATACACACTTATCTTAAGAGAAATAGCAACGAGAGCGGTTATTGAAGAAGTAGTGTTGCAGTATATTATAGATGGAATACCAAGCGAGACAGCCAACAAAATTGTACTTTATGGACCTAAGAATTGTAAAAAATGCGAGCCAAGCAGCTCTACAGATTGCAGTTAGTTGTTGATAAAAATACTAAACATTCAACTAAACTAACAAATAACAAACAATACTAAAACTAGCAGTAACTTCATCAGGTTATGGGCCCAGCACGCTTTCACTGCATGTAAACATTTCTCTTGGTCTACCTCATCCTTTCTTGAAATCATCTTGTAGAGCGGTTGCTCTATAACTTCTCTTGGTTCTATTTCAGAGTTGATTATTCGCTCATCAACTTCAACTTAATTCAACTTGGAGGCTTCAACTTCAACTTCTTCATCTTCTCTAGTTCTAATTAATTCAATATCTACATGCGAACAAACTTTATCATGTTTACAGGAAAATGAAGAACAAGCTGATTTTGCTTTCATGTCTGTGTCATGTGTCGGTAAATGTTGTGATTGCAAACTCTGAGTCAAAGGAATGGATGAAAGCTATGGCGGCTGAGTTCTGTTCTCTTTTGAAGAATGATACTTGGGATCTGGTGGAGCGTCCAATCAGTCGATAAATCGTTGGTAGCTCCGAAACAAGTAGGATCCGGAAGGAACGATTGTGAAGAAGAAAGCTCGTGTTGTAGCGACGACCTGGAACTGATTTTCACGAGACTTTCGCTCCTGTGGCTCGATTGAGCTCACTTAGATCAACGACAGCTTTTGCTATTCAACAAGATATGCATATGCAGCATAGCCTCTGCATATTGGATGGATTGAATGGATATTGGATTGAATGAATTTTTAGAAGAAGACATTTACATGGAATTTCCTGATTATAGTTGAAAATGCGATCCAAGCAGCTTTACAGATTGCAGTTACTTGTTGATAAAAAAATACTAAACATTCAAGTTGTCAATATGAATATGTATATTCAATACTAAAACTAGTAGTAATTTCATTAAGAATTTTAATGAAATTAAAGAAAAAATGAAGATGTGTTCCTTTATTAACTCAAAATCGTTATGTCACGAATTTATTCTAGACAGAAGTGAATTTCAATTTAGCACCAAAATGATTTAGCACCATAATGAATATGGAATGCGAAGACAAGAGCACAGATAAGATAAGAAGTGGTTTGGAAAAAAAGTAGCACTACTTCATTGCACATAAAAAATAAAAGAGATGGATTTTTCAAACTTAATACTTAAAGCCATAACTTATTATTCATTAAATTATAGGAAATAAATAAAATTAAATTATCCGTGCCAAAAGTATCGAACCTTTGCTTTTACCCTCTTCATTGAAGTTTGAACATGATTATTACTGTATTTCTCAGCTTCCTTTCTCCACTTTTTCCGAAAATCAGTGATGTTTGCTGTCTTAGATTTTGTTTTTTTAAGGTTTCTTTTCATGTGAGCCCAGTAACGCTCAATTGGCCGAAGTTCGGGACAATTAGGCGGGTTCGCTTCTTTTGGAACGATGTTTACGTTATTGGTTGCATAAAAGTCTTTAGCTTTTTTTCCATAGTGACACGTGGCCAAATCTGGCCAAAAGAAAACAGTAGTATTATGCCGTTGTATTAGTGGTTGCAGACGTTTTTCCAGGCATTCCTCTACGTAAATTTCTCCATTCACGGAGCCAGTTGTAACAAATTCCTCGCTTTTTAGGCCACATGTGCATACAGCTTGCCAAATCATGAATTTTTGTGGAAATTTACTTGCCATTTTATATTTATGTTTAGAAGCCACAATGTCCTTATCTCTTGCAACATAAAATTCTTGTCCAGGGATTTGGTTAAAATCAGCAACACAATAAGTTTCATCGTCCATTATGCAACAATCAAATTTTGTGAAGAAATCCGTATACAATTTGCGAGCTCGTGCTTTAGCCGTCCGTTCTTTTTCTGGAGTTCTGTCAGGTACTTTTTGAACTTTGTAAGTTTTTAACTTAGCATTTACTTTAACTCGATGTACCATAGATTTTGTGGTACCCAATTTGTCAGCCAGGGTTCGCTCAGACAGATTAGGATTGTTCCTATAGGCAGCCTTAATTCTGGTTACTAATTTTTTATCCTGAAATCCCATTTTCCTTCCAGAACCTGGTTTTCGTTCAACATTAAGTCTTTCCTTGTAACTTCGCAAAACTTTTCCAAC
This sequence comes from Dorcus parallelipipedus, assembly GCA_958336345.1. Taxonomy (NCBI): domain Eukaryota; kingdom Metazoa; phylum Arthropoda; class Insecta; order Coleoptera; family Lucanidae; genus Dorcus; species Dorcus parallelipipedus. The sequence goes on from OY284482.1 coordinate 33,651,300, forward strand.
CGTAGATTTGGGTATATTTAAAACTTTTGCCAGCTTAATCTGACTCCAGAGAGGATTTTCAAGATGGGTGTTCACAATTAGTTTACGACGAATAACTTCATTCGTTGACATGGCGCTTTTTTTATTAAATTTTATCACAAAACTTGCATTAGAAGAACAGAGATTACTAATTTGACAGTTGTCAAACAGTTACAAATTTATTTTGTCACAGCCTGCTTGGGTAATAAAATTCTTTCGCTGCTACTTTTTTTCTGAACCACTTCTTAGATCTGTCGTTTCATAAATTAGTGACTTACCCTGTATATTTCAAAGAAGGTGCATACCTTAAAAAAAGATTTTTAAATATTTACGTTTATAATAAAACGCCGAGCGTACTGTGTTTATGTTTCTATTAGCTTTGTTCCAACACAGTTTCGGACTAGACTAGTTCGAAACTGTCAAATATATTCGCCCGTCGAATTAATCACCGCTTTCAAGAGCTGCGTACGTGTGAAACTTTGACTTTGACCGGACTAGTTAGAGGCTGTTGTTGGAACAGGCCTAATACATACGCATGTTTCATATACAGGTTGTACTTCTGCTATCCTTTTCCTAATCGAATTTTTGACAGACTGGTTTTGAACGACGATAACATCGCAAGGCGAAGGCAAGTTTTTATTAATTACATAATTTTTACTACCTAATTTAACCGAGACAGGTAGATAATACTTTATCATTTCGCCGATAAAAAAATTAACTTGTTGATTCGAGATTTACAGCTTTATGCTAAAACAACTTTTGCACAATTTGCATACGTCGTTATATTTCTTTTATGGCACGTCTGCGGTAGCAAACTCCAAATGAAGGAATGCAACTAATTTTCGCCTGAGTGGCACAGAGAAAAAAAATAGAACTCGTTCTCTGGAGTGCTTGGGCCGTTTTTTTTTTTTTTTCTTTTTGAAAAGGTTTGTGTAATAAATATCTTATCAACGCCGGCGGGCGGAGATGTCGGGAGCAATTATTTGAATATGCGTCGAAGTACAAACACAAACAGAGCGTTCGCGGATGTAGAGACAGAGAGAGGTAGGCATGTCTAGGTGGCTGGCGTTACCATGCACACGTCGGCCAGATATGCAGTAGATAACAATAATGAGCTGGAGTTGGGCTGCACGCAAGGCCCGAGTGAGGGTCGCGACCTCGAACGCATCGCCTAAAATGTGCGAGTGATTTCGCAACTCGTCTAGCCGGCTGTGCAAAATTGCGGGCCCCCAACGGGTGCAACCAAGCGAAATACCGAAAACGCTCCGCTTCACTCTCCCGTAACAAGAAAACATTATTATTTTTTTTTTTTAAACGCGACGTATAATTTCCTTCTACACATTACCGAACTACATATATACGTACATACCGTCACTACTTAAATTCGTTTCGCACTCCTGTAAATTCTCTGTCTGTAATACCTACATCCATTTCATTGTGTTATTAAAAACTCTGCCATCATGTTAAGAACTGTAAACTGTAACTGTTCTTATAACTGTAACTATTGTAAATTACTTTTCAAATTTATTAAAAAATAATATACAGGTAATGATTTTAAAGTGAGAATGTGAGCAATACAAGAGACAGAAAGCGGTCGGTATAGGCACGTAAAAGGCCTTTGTACGTTCTAGTCCCTTGTGGAGGTATAACATTTCGCTACTCACAACCCGTTCACATTTCATAAATAATTGCATTTCAGTGATCTTATTTTCAATCATTTACCGGAATTTGAAAAAATTTACAAACTCGTTCATAAGTCACAATCACGCAAAAGAATTTTCCTTTTTGGTTTCACAAAACTGAGAGAGCCTTATCTCGATGCGGTTCGGCGCAAATTCATTTTTCTCATGGCGTTATCAATTATTTATCAATTAATTTGTTTATGCTCGGGCTAAAATTTCGAGAGAGAAGAGAGGCATTTGAAGTTTTTCGCCGGCGAGGATATAACCGAATTACGTAAAATGAGCATGCCCACATAAATTTGGTGTCAGTACCGCGTTGATACATTGTACTTTGATACAGTGCAAAACCGGAGCTATCGAAAGGAAGTTCGATCCCATGCATACATGTGAATAGTTGTTGTTCTTTTGCGTCGTGGAACGATCCGCCTTCGCATTATGGTGTAAGTAGATTTTTGTGTCTTCGCGTAAATCTATGGTATGGGATGGAAACGTTTTGAAAATGAATCGATGAATTCGAGCGAGAAATTAAGCGTATATTATTGACACGAAATAAACAAAAATAACGGGCCAAATAATAATGAATCAAAAAGCACAATAGAATTACTATAAATAGAAATGTAGATTCAAAATACATCGACGCCAAAGGTCAAATATATAAACTGTCACTCGATTTTGATGCTTCTTTTTAAGCATTTGCATTGGCTATAATAATTTAGAAATTTATTGCCAGATGTCGCGATCTAAACTGTTGGTTATAATAAGCTAGTATACAGGGCGTGCGTCTTTAACAAAAATAGGTATACACACTATAGTATACTTAAACGAAAAGCTTTTTCAGTATATGAAAAGAAATTGAAAAAAATAACTCTCATTTTTTTATTAAAATATAATATTACGTACCTTAGTTATTGAATATCATGAGATACATCTTTTAGTTTTTATTTTTAATTTGTTTTTTCAAAGAAATGTTTAGTTTAATAATAGGATAATGGAATAAAAGGCCGCTTAAAGTTTGTAGAGAGCAAGCAATTTATAATACAGCTATTTTTTTTGTCCTCTCTCCGCCTTTTTTCAAGTTACAATGAAACGGTCGGTATGTAACAACGTAATATCTTTTGTGAGTCGTTTATTTATTTATTTGTTTGTGTAAAAACAAGTTTGATACCATAAATAATTATGTTTGTTTTCTATTACATACATTTCTCCAAAATTGTGCAGGAACAGGAATACATAAGTGACCTAATCCAATCTAAAAGCTTCTGCCTTTGTATTTACGTAATGTACTGAAAACGTTCTTCAGAACTTTCACAATCTAAATCATTTTGAGCCGAGAGGTACTTTTAAAAACTCACTTTAATTATATCACCTGAACACGCGCCTGAACGTGCCTGCTTTTATTGCCCTTACATCAGTTATTGTCACTAAGGCCCGGTTTAAATTAAAGCTGAAGTTAAACCCTTAACAACGATTATTTCAACAATAATTACTATTAAGGATTTAATCTTTGGCTTAAAGTTAAGCTGGAATTGTACAAGTTAAAATTTGACAGCAGAAGAATTATTAAAATGAAGTTAGCAATATGGTGACAACTAGGGAAGTTGCTAGATGTCCCAAGATTTTGTTGACAGTTCATTGCCGTTCATTCATGAAAAATGGTTTATTTCATTGTAGCAGCAATTTAATTAAACAATAATTATGTTCTTTATTAATTAGGTCAGGTTTGGATGTAAGTTTCATGAATGCACTTTTCGTTCTAACCTTCATGTGATAGATGTAATTATTTGATATCAAACTCACGGAAAGTAGGGTAGGATCAGGACAATGAATCTCCCTGTACATGGTAATTGTAATTAAAAAAATCTGAAATTTTATAATGTTGTAACATGACTTTAATTCTATGGGGGAATTAGCACTTAATTTCTTTTTTCTTTTTGGAGAAAATGTGACCTAAGGTTTGGATTTTAGAAAATTTTGTAAAGTCTAAAATCAATCGACGGTCTTATTGTTTAAAGCAACTCGCAATTGAAAATGCAAATGTTTATCCTCCTCTTGCTTTTGAAGTCCTTGGCAATTGCCTTTTTTTTACTTTGATGACATCTCAACTGGAAAAAATTCCTCACAGGCATCATCAATTTTAAGGTCAACTTGTTTCAATCTTCGAAAATGGATATCAGTTATCTAATTATCAGGCATGTAAATCAATCATTTTTATGTATTGCTTTGATCAAGTTTTTAAAAATAAAGCAAACATTGTTAATCTAAAAAAATCATGAATAATAATCATAAAACCAAGCAATTTATTGATTTGCCAGAATAGTAGAATCATTTCAATCATTCAATACTTACGGCTTATGACTTATGACACACTCACACATGCATCGAGGATAGATTCACTGGACATAGATTTGGAAACGAGATAAACTGCTGCAATTTGTTCTTCTTTGTCTATCAAATCTTATCTATGATTTTTGTTACGGGGGTCATTAAATTTTTTCTCTATACTTATTGAAAATTTCAGCATACCTGAAAAATATGTAAGGCCTGCCTGAATGCAGGAGATTTGGCAAGTCAAAGTCGGCTTACTTCATAATAACAAAAGTGAATCATTTTTCTTGATTTTGGACTTTGAAGATCCCTCAGGACCCCTTTCGAGTTCGATTTAAAAATGATTTATGCTCCTTTGTAATTTGCTTTCGGTATGATCCGGATTTCGTTTGCGAAACTTCGGTTTGGCCGAGTTGCAATTGCAATGTAAGTGCGGACTTGTTTGCATCTCTCTGTATAATTTCTGATCAAAATATTTTATTTTGGAGTTCCATCTAGAAAAGATTCAGTCTCCTTTGCAGGGTCATAACTAGGGCGTGGCGAAGGTGGCAGTTACCACGGGCGCGAGCGAAAGAATAACATGAATTGGGTTGGGTATAAATAAAAAAAACGTACTTACATAAAATAAAACTTAAAATGTGTATTAATCACTGACAAAATTCAAAATAAAAGATAAAAAAATCCAAAACTGTAGATATTAATAAATTGTGAACTCGCTTCAAAGGAACAGGAGATACAAAAGAGACTTACAGAAAAGGCAAAGGAAATGGAAAACAATAAAGATGAAACTCGACAAAACTAATGAAATATAGCAAGGGCAACATGGAAGGATAGACCTGACAAAGAAAAAGGATAATAAAAATAAAAATAGTGAAAAGAGCAACATGGAATGTAGGAACTCTAAATTAAAAATGAAAACTATAATAAACCACCAAGGAAACGGTAAGTATAGAACAAAAATATTAGGAATGAATGAAGCAATAGGTATTAAATAAGTAAATGCAATGCCAGCAAATGATGCGCACAATTAATTTATAGTATTATCAATTCTACGCCGCACTAAAAGAAATAGGCCAAGCTTGAAATAAAAAAAAGCGTTTTATAGCGCACTGTATAATATAATTAATACAATTCCAAAAAAGATAATTCGTAGTAATGAGAGAACGATAGGGAAACGGAATGGGAGAAAGAAATGAAAGATTGTTTCAACTTGAACTGAACAAGAACTTTCCTAATTAATTGGCATATTACCAAATAAATTGAAATTCAAATAGATCAAATTTATAAAAGCGAAGCTAGAAGCCAGAAGTTGATGGACACACAAAGTAAAAGAGGAACTGATAAAGAATCGGAACACTATGTTGTTAGTGACAACCTACCTTACTATTTACAAAACATACATTAGACCCACAATATTTGGAGTCCTTACTTCTCCAAAGATATAGAAAGGGTGCAGGGTAGGGCAACTCTTCGCAATTTTCTTCACCATGAACGCCTCATCCGTCTGCGACTTACATCCTTGGACGAAAGAAGACAGAGAGGAGATTTATTTGAAGTATATAAAAACGTTTTTGGGGTTTACACCCTACGACTTAGACCAACTATTATTAAAAAATCGCAACACCCATTTAAGAGGTCAGGAGTTCAAGCTTTCGTAAGGGAGATGTTCTTCCAATCCCAGAAAACACTTCTTCACAAATCGAGTTGGAATGGAATGGAACAAATTAGCTTCCAGCGTTGTTACCTCAGCCACGTTGAGTGAATTCACAAAAATTTGTTGCTATCCAAGAAGTTATAACCAGACTTCGGCAAAACGTAGGACATGGAGGGTCGTACTCGCTCATTGATCAATTAACAATTTCTTGGAAGTCGGGAAATACGAGCCCTAACAACTAAATATTCGGACAGACAGTTATTTAAAAAATATGTATATGTTAATTTTTCTGGTTACAATTATGAAAAAAAAAATTACGTAGATTTATTTGAAGACATTAATATTTCGTCTATTAATTTTTAAATTGTTTATATTGTGTCTGCTAAATACAATTATAATTTGATTGGTTCATAAAATTTGCTGGCAACTAATTGCTCGGACGTCTAACTTTTTACGCTCTAAAAACAAGAAAATCTTGAAAACGATCGTTATCAACACAAGTTAATTGTTGATTTTGATACTAAGAACAAAATGTTTAGGCAAAATATGGGCCGTGGCGTACCAACTCATAAAAAGTACGTTAAATTATAATTCGACAATATGCCACGGATAAAACCATAAAAAAACTGCGAATGAATTTGACTTACCGAAATTGACAATTGGCGATATAATAAGAAAAAGTATGAAGACAAGGCAAACATTGACATTCTTAGGAAAACCAAGCACTGTAACAGAAAGCCAACGAAGAATTCTAACTAAAATTTGCAAACGGCAAAGACAGGACACTTCAAAATAAATTCAGTCCCCATCGATTGAAGAAACTGGTCTAATTGTATCTAGGGAATGTTGCCAACAATGGTTACACAAATTCTGGTATGTTTTTCATAAAGTACTCACTCAATACTCATTTTAATTTGAGAACCTAATTTTTTTTTTATAAAAACCACTGCTTACCGATGCACTGGACTGGACAAAATCTAAAGTTACATGGACTGAAGAAATGTGAAGCCAAATAATTTTTAGTAATGAATGAGGGTTTGATGTCTGTATTGGTGATTGTTGGAAGAGAGTGATCAGAATAAAATTCGGGGCTTTCTATAGCGAACCATAAAATCCCTCAAGGGGTTATGATTTGGGGGTGCATATCCAGCAAAGCTGGAGTTTATTGATGGTGTCACAAACGCAGAAAAATATTAAGATAGATGGAGAGAAACCTCCTGCAAATTGCAAGGTTGCAGTTCGGAATGGAAAGTTTCATTTTTCAACAGGACGAGGCTTCGTGTTACGCAGCCAAATTTACAAAAAAATTATTCGGGGACAATGATACTAGTGTTGGCTTGGCCCTCAAATACCCCCGACTTAAATATCATCGAAACCCTGCAACATGACATGAAAAAGTCCCCAACGAACAATTCCCGGACTAATGGCTATGGACATGGAATTCTTTCACCCCATAATATTATGAATCCTTAGTGGACATTGTGCCAGAAAGAATCCAACGTGCAATAAAAGCCAAAAGTGATGTGACCTGTATTAATTTCTTAAACGTTAGGTACGTCCGAATATTAAATTGCCAATGCATAATTTATAGTTTTTCTTTAAAAATCTGCTTTCTATTTTTATTATTAAAATAAAACTTGTTTTGAATAAATTATTAGTTACTGTTCTTTATTTTTTTATGTTAAAAGTTTTAAACATTTTCTTATGAGTTGGAGAACAATTTTTATATAATCAGTTCTCGTCCGAATGTTTAGTTGTTAGGGTTCGTATTTTAAAATACATCGCCCTTTTAGGTATTGCGTTTTGTAAATGGGCACATGAGAATAAACAAGCTGGCTCTGAAATGTCCTAACAAGTGCCGATGTATGCTTATAACATCTAGTGCTAATGTTTCATGCTTTCGCAGCTTTTAGTATATGACTAAGGCCCGTGTGACACCATGCAAGATTTGATAACATTTTTGTTACAAAGTGAGGGAGATGAGCTATCACAGTGAATTCTGATTGGTTGAATTGGCACCTCTCGCTAACTTCGTAACAAATTTTGCACAAAAAATATCATAGTGAATACGGTTCTAAGACTAAAGTCAGCTCTGCTGTATGTGCTGACTAAAATATTCTTACGTTAGTTGAATTGGCAAAGGCAAAAAATACGCAAAATGGCAAATTGTAAAACAGAGACAAAAGGACGTGTGCTGGGTTATTAAAAACAGAAGCAAAAGGACTGTTTTGGGGATAACCTTAAAAAACAGACAAACCACTATCCCTCTTCTATTCTGAGCAAATAACCAAAGCAAGATTATCTGAAAGGTCACCATAAACAATCATTGCTACCATGCTCTTAAATTTTCTAAATAGATCATCTGGATTAGACCAAAGACCAATGGAAACTATAAAATGGGAAAAAAAGAGAAAGACAAGGCAGGAGAGAAACGGAGGATTGTAGAAGCTCATTATTCTTCGCCCCTTCCAACCAAATGACCAAATCAGGCAGATGCTTGTGGACAAAGGCACGTGGAAGAAATTCGGACAGAAACAAGGTTACTAAGAAATCCATCTAAAAGTCGTGGTAACCATTACCACCCTCCTATGGTTACTGGAGGAATCTGAGGGGATGTTCAAAGTCACGGGTGCGGTGAATCAAATCATCCTGACCTGACCAGATCAGAGATTAATGGAAACTATATAATTTGGGAAAAAGAAAGAGAGACCACTAGAAAAATGAAGGAGACACCGGCAAGCTCTACTTATTGACCAAATAATCAAGCCAAGTAAATCGCTGTGAGGAGGTAACTAAATGGATGAAGAGTAAAGGTAGATAACCAGGACTTACAAAGAATGAACTACCATGCAAGGACACCAGGTTGAAGGTTACCTAAGATAGTCATTGTTACCACCCTCTCATGGGTGCTGGAAGTAATTGAGGGGGTGTTGAAAGCCACCGGTGCAGTAGATCTGATCACCCAGATCAGATCTCTGAGTAAATAGAAAGAAGAGACCACAAGGAAAATGCAGGGGGAAACGAAGGACTAGAGGAGCAGAACAAAGCAAATCAGAAGCCGTATTTTCAAAATATAGTATAGTATAGTATAGTCTTTATTCACAATCTGATTCTTTACAGAATATTGTTTTGTCAAGTACCTAAAATAGTGTGCTAAAAGGTAAAAAACTACTTTTGTCAAAGAAATAACAGATACAATACACAAGGTTTAAAGATATACATATACTTAAAATAAATAAACACAGATCAACTTTTAGAGTCATTCATTCAGAAATTCATTTACAGTGTAATAGGATTTATTCAGAAAAATTTGCTTGATGTCTTGCTTAAATGAATTTCTGTTTGAATTAGTTTTGACTAATTGTGGGAGTTTATTAAAGATTTTAATTCCCATAAAACTAGTTCCTTTTGCGAAGAAAGTGGTTCGATGTGCAGGAACTCGTAAAGCTTTGGCATTTCGGGTATTATAAAATTCATTAACATCATCATTAGTTAAAAATTTGTCATGATGATCATATACGAATAGAGCAAGGTTATACATGTATAAGGAGAAAAATGTCATGATTCCTAACTCCTGAAAATAGGGTCTACAATGATCATTCCATTTGGCATCGGCTATTAGCCTTACAATTTTTTTCTGAATAAGAAACAATCTATTTGCACTTCTTGAGTTACCCCATATTATAATTCCGTACTCTAAATGAGAGCGTACATGAGCATTATAGTACATTAAAAGAATGTCGTTAGTTACGCATTTTTTCAGGTTAAGAAGTGCAAAATATGCACTGTTTAGTCTTCCAGCAATACTATTCACGTGATCATCCCAGCTTAGATTACTATCCACCAACAGACCCAGAAATTTGGCAACTGACTGAGTTGGGATTGAATTAGTGCCACATTTTACTAACAAACTTTCTTTTGAAAGTAACGAATTCCTAATGGAGAACTGCACAATGACGGATTTCTTAACATTGAGATACAGTTTATTATTAGAACACCAATCATGCATGGTCTTGGACATTTCAATGCACACACTGATTAAATCTTGTCTTCCGTCCGTATTTATAACCATCGTAGTGTCATCGGCGTATTGGCAAAGTTTTACAAGTCCATTTCGCAATGAAGAATGATTTATGCAAAGATCATTACTATATAGTAAGAACAAAAGAGGAGATAAGATGCCTCCTTGAGGGACACCATTATTAATAGTTGCGAATTGCGATCTGAAATGTGCTCTCTTTATTCCATCTGAATCATGTTTAACTTCAACGAATTGTCGACGGTTAGATAAATAAGACGTAAACCAATCTAATACAGGACCGTTAATACCATGTTCTTGTAATTTATGCTTCATTATTTTATGGTCTAGTACATCGAAGGCCCTTGAGAGATCGAATAATATTCTTATAATATGTAATCGTATTAATTTTGATTTTTATATACAGTGTGTTTAAAGAGAAAAACCGTCCTCCATCATCAATGTTGTTAATGGCAAAGTATTCATGGTGTTGAATGTCCGCCATCTTCAAAGACTTGAGGAGGCTTGACAGTGGCAGTTTTAAAACCAATTTATTTATTACTTTCAAATAATTAGTCTTATGTGCGCATCTAAATATTTTCAGATTTTTTAAAATTGCTTTGTGTGGGATCGAACCTAGGACCTTTCGACTGTCAAACCAGACACTCTATCCACCGAGCTACTGAAGCGTTAACTTCACGCAGTTTTTAGCATCTATACCATAAACTTTCTAGAGCGTCCTAGCTTTTTCCTAATCCCTCAAAAGATGTTTCGTTCGCCAGTAACATTCAAGAGTTAAGTATTCTTTTGATTGTTAATTAGGCAGTTATATGGAGAAGGGTTTTTCACTACAAAAAAATCGTTTTACTTATTCTTGTGAAGGTTCGCATTTCGAGAACACTCTGTATATCTACGAATCCATCGAATAGAGTCCTCTATTACTTAAATTGCGTTTATTTCGAAAGATTTCGGAACTAATTTGGATAACACGGATATTGGGGATAATCTTTTATTTAAATTGACTGTTTTTAATTCTGAATTAAACAGGCTTCTTAGTCTGGGAGGGTACTGTTTCGCAATCTCCTTTTTACTTAACGGTTACGGTTACATATTTAAAAATGTTCTTGCGAATCCATCAGCACCTTCATAAAGCAATTCTCAAAAAGAATTCTGTTCAAGTAGTCATGCTGCAATAAAAAAATGCTTTAATTACTTTTTCTTGTAAAATGGAATCAAGAATCGACTTAGACTTGTTTGGGGACAGATTTAAAAAGGGGCGCGCGCCCTTTCTGACATTTTTAAAAAATTAAATTAATTTGGAAATAAGTTTGTATTTTTGCAAATTTTTCGAAGGTGTTTTAAATAGGGTTGATAACTTGAAAAGGGGGTAGATGACAACTTGGAAATAGTTTATAGATCTGTGAGGTGGTAGAGGTCGGTTGGGGGTTGATGAACCTTTAGGGGTTTCTTGGGGGGGCGATGAACCATTAGCGGTCAACTAGAGGTCGATTAAATAATATTCATGTTGCATTATTCTATTTAATTTATTCATGTAATATAAAGGGACAGTGTCCCGTTCTGCTTTATTCAAATAGTTATGTCATTAGGGGCCGGAGGAGGGGGGGGGGGGGGCTCGATGCTTAAAAAATGTTATAACGCTTTTGGATTCACACTTAAGTTCTCTCTTTCTTTCATTCTGAAATAACTGTTTTCCATTGAAAACATTCGCCTTTTAAAAGAGGTACTGACACATCTAGACTAAAATTAAAAATAATAATAATAATTTATAAGAAAAAGAACTCGTAGATTTATTTGAATTTATTTAAAGATTTTTGATCGCTCCTCCTACTTTCTCAAAGCCAGAAAGAAGATTAACATGCAGAAGGGTTTCGTTCTTTTTAAACTTTGCCATATTTTTTTATCTTAATAAATTAAATTTTGGTGGGGGGGCGGTACTTTACTACAGTGGTATACATTTCATAAATAAAATGTTAAGTAGAGTCCGTACTTGTTAATTTTTTTTGTTCGCCCCCTCCCCCTCCCGAAATAAGTTTCTATCTACGCCACTAATGCCCGATTTCTTCATCGCCTTAACTTGAGGTTAAATTTATCTTTCAGTTAGAATGTACGGCCAACTGTACGTCACAATCTAACTGTTAGATAAATTAACCTTAGGTTAAACATGGTGAAGAAATCGGCCACAAGACACAGACTTTTTTTTTTAATATGGAAGAATGCTTATTTGTGAAATATTTTATGGTACAGAACGCACATCTATACTAATTTAACTTGAAGGCTTCCGCGGCCGTCGTCCATGCACATCTATACTTTTTTAAAAAAATTTTCAGGCTTTTAATCTTTCAATTTTTATTAAATTAATTTGAAATTGAATCTTGTATAGAAATATGTGTTTTGCAAATTGGGAGAGGGGAACAAACGTCCTGTAGCTTCCCTGAGCAAGCCTTCACATTTAAACAAATTTTTCCTGGCTTTATTTCAAATGTTATACGGATCTGCCCCCATGGGATTATAATCTGGATCCGCCCCTGGTGTCTTTCTTGCTTTAAAATTGAAAATTTAAAGCTTTTCCATATTAGAAAAAATAACAATACTTAAAAATAACAATTACTGATGAATTTAACGCAAGATATTTTAATTAGAGTCTTCTATTACTTAAATTGCGTTTATTTCGAAAGATTTCGGAACGAATTTGGATAACACGAATATTGGGGATAATTTTTTATTTAAATTGACTGTTTTTAATTCTGAATTAAACAGGCTCCTTAGTCTGGGAGGTCACTGTTTCGCAATCTCCTTTTTTACTTAACGGTTACGGTTATATATTTAAAAATGTTCTTGCAAGTCTGTTATTTGGGAGAGCTATTTGGGGCCTCGTCAGCAGAAGAGTAGCTCGAGAAATCCACTGCAATCTCACCGACCAGTCCTAATTATCTAGGAATTGAACACAATTTTAAGTCGAAAATTGGCCGCGAGATGCCGCCGACCTAAAACTTACGATTACGTTTTTCTTGAAGCTTTTTTTACGTTTAATTTGTACTCGCTTCTGCTTGTGATACAAAACTATGAGATGTGAATAAATAATCCCGGTATCTTTTTGTGTTAGAAAAGAGCTTCCTAAGAAGATTTTATCTGGTGTTTGAATTTTGACCAATTTGTGTATTTTCTAGAAGAGTTTTGCTGCAGACGCCAGCTTGTCTAGTGTTACGGCCCTGCTCCTTTGTAGTCATTTGTTTTGATTTCATGAAATTTAAAAAGCTTCGGTCCGGCCGGGTTGCAATTGCAAGTTCCTGTCTTGGTCGGTGCGTAGCAAAAAGTAGCAAATGTCGAGATTTTTTTTTTTTTTCGCAATTTGTAGTAACAGGATAAAGGAATTAAGCGTTAATTTAATTTAACGCGCGTACCACGTCGTCGCCGTCGCCGTCGTGTTCAATCCCATGCAGGAAAGTGAGAGGTGTGTGCGTGGTCTCTTCGCATTCACACCTCGCACCGTCTGCGAAATTGCGGCGAGCGCACCGTCTGGAACAGTTCTTGTAGAGAACGTTCCTGCGTGCTCCTTTTACACCTCGCTGCCTCCATCCGCCGGAGAGCCGGTGGTTCTCGTCAGGCGATGGCAATTACGGATGGGTATTTTTGTTCGGCTGTGCTTGAAGGTACCCGGATATCGATGGGCGCCTCGTCTACTACGTCTGGTGGTAATTATCAGAGCAGGTTTGCAAAACCTCGCGATTTCGGGAGCAATCATCAAAGCGATGCGTGTGCAGTGCGAAAATATGGTGGGGCTGCGGGGGCGAGCAGTCGCGAGCTAGCCCGAGTTGGTGGCTGACGGCGCGTTCAGACAGTTGGCCGGCGACGTCACATCAGGCCGGGTTCGCCAGCCAGCCGTTCTTCTGCGCTTCTAGACACTGTTCTTTACATGTAGCAAGGTAAAACAATTTACCACCAACCCCCCCGGTTATAATACGCACACGTGACCTTCTTCAAGAGCGCCGTCCCCAAAAAATTTCAAAAAAATAAAGAAAGCACCGCACGAACTCTTCACGTGCTCCTTCGCCGCCGCCGCCGCCGTCGCAAATACTGTGCCGTCACCTTTGAGACGTGAACAAGTGTTTTTCATTTTTATTTTATTTTTTGGGCTAAATAGTGATCGCAAGAGCGCCATTTTGAACGGCCTAGCTATTAGCTAATTTCGGTAGTTCCGGGTTCGCGCGCTTTGTCCGCCGCGAACTTTCGAAACACCGTTCGTCGCTCGATTGTTTTGACTGTGCGGCCCTCAGTCTTGTGCGTTACCAGGTGTCTACCAGACTATAAAATCTATTGTGAACGAACATTTACCAATTGTGTTTCCTGATTTTCCCGAGCTGATCCCGCACGCCTCTCTACGTTACGACTCTACTAGAACTCAACAATTCTCCTCCTCCTGTTGAAGTGCGTCCGTTCCTGTGGGCGATCCCCGACGTGCGTTCGAAACGCATTGCATAATCAATGTCAGAAAGGTGGTTTGTTTTGTTTAACACTACTAGCCTAATATAATTAGTTGTTCGTTTTGTTTCACGCACAGGTATTTTATATTCTTGTTCGTTATTATTATTATTTTTTTGCATGCCGCTTGTTTGCCGAACGCTTCTCGAAATAGCTTTCCGCCCGAGCTAAATTTTCGCTACTTTTCCGCGCGTTTCACAGCCGCACAAGTTCAAGTTCAATAAAGTTATTACGCACTTTGTTTATTTTTAGAACCGCTTACTTTTTGCTACTGAATTGGCTCGAGTATCATCATCGCATTTGATTTCATCAAATCGCCGGCTCGCCGCTCATTTATGTTGCTGTCACATTGTATATAACTTTTATAATTCATTTTACCTTAACCCATTCCGGAAACATTTTCGCATCACTCAAATTTCATTTCTAAAAGAATACTATTTTTTTTTTAACCAAAAACCACTGTGTGTCGCTTAAGTTTCATTGTTTCGAAATAGTTGTGTGTACGTTCCCGAAAGTTAAAAGAAATATACTTTGTTATGACCACAGGGCTCATATTAATTCCAAAAAATATTTCTGCTTCCATTTACTTTTTATTAACTTAAATACAGGATGTGTTTGTTATACAGAGCATACGATATTTTATCCTTTGGTAATCCTACATTCTTTTCGTCTTTTTTTTTTGTGCAAAACTCACCTGATTGTAAGTTATAAACAAGGATCGTTACCCAAAAAAAAAAATATATGTATACGCAAACCGTAAGTAAAATCTATTGTGGGTGGAGCACAAATTTTAAATTAAAAAGAACATTGCACTGTATAAAAGATTTAAGACGGAATTAAATTTTAGCCTAAGTGACGTGTGACATGCAAGATACTGTACAGTCGCAGTCATATAATTCATGACACTTACGGGGGAGCTTACACCATTTCTTTCAAAACTGTGAGTGTCGAATGCATCCAAATATTTCTGCTTTAAAAGTGAATCCGATATGTCGTAAATTATCTTTTGCTGTTTGGAAACCACAAATGAAATGTCCACGATGAGTTTTTCTGTAAAGTTTTGTCATGAATTAAGATTGCAACTGTACGTCACTGTACGTCTTAGGCTTAAATTTAATCCTGGCTTAAATCTTTTATGCAACGCAACCTAAGGCCCCTTTGCACAATGCCAGTTTAAACTTAAGCTAAAGCTTAAACCCATGACGGCGATTACTTCAACAATTGTTGTTAAGGGTTTAAGCTTTGGCTTAAATTTAAGCTGGAATTGTACAACTGGGCTTAACAAGTGTTAAGCGAGGAATTAAAATATCCATTGTGACTTCAAACGTCAATTTCTTAAATATGTTTATATTTTTATTAGTTAGCAGGCAAAGTGATTTTTTCTTTAACACTCTGTTATAAGCAACTATGTGATGTTTCAAAAAATAATATAAATTTTGTTTCGATTGCAATGGATCCTCTGGATAGCTGTTTCGGCCGTATTTGAGGCCTCGTCAGCAAATGAGTAGCTCGAGCATTCAATCACAATAAAAAATTCGCAAGATGTCGCGATGTAAACTGTTGGTTAATACATTATTTATAAATGCAAAAGTTAATTCTGCCAAAAAAGTGTATGCGGGTTTCTTCTTTGGGTTTGTGGTCTGAATCTCTCAAAAATCTCTAAGAAATTATTTTTTTTTTAAATAGTACTCATTGTTGTATCTACTGCAATAACTTTTGATCATTTCTTGCATTTTTTAATTACTTATTATGTAGCAAATAGAGGATATTTTTAGTGGATGATATCTCTATTTTCTTTGCTTTTTGAGAACTTAAGTAAATTATTTTTTTATCGTACTCGCTTGTAAAAGTATCGATCAATCAATTATTTATCAATTAATAGTAAATATGCAAGCGTAGGTACAATTATGGAGTGGACGATAAGGAATTAAAAAATTGTAGTAACGAAGTATGTAGTAAAGCTCATTTGATACTATGTACAGTTGATACCTAAACGAGCAAATTAATATAAAAGTATTTTTCTTTTTGGTTTTCTTTTGTCAATTAACTTACCGCACGAAACAAGAACAAACGCATAAAACAATGATGTGTAATGACGAAACGTCGAGGAAATTAAATTTTTAAAGAATTTCTTCGGCGAGAGCTTCGGACTCACGTTCAATAAGAGAACAACCAGCGCCGCCTCGTGGAATGCGTCGCGAACTACCCTCGCCAAAGGATAATGCACCAGAGCACTTTGTAAGATTTTTCTGTTTTAAGGAAGATTTTTAAAATTCCCATTGCGGTTTTAAAATTCTCCAATTAATACTGAAGTTACTACTGCCACTTTTTTCAATTGAAATTTTATTTTACACTTCGAAATTGTCACTCAATAAGCACTAAATACAAGTAAGCATTTCGTATGATCCATTGAAAAATAACTAAATTTTTTTTAAGCCTGAAGTTAAGTTAAAACTTTAAAATTACAGTAAGAAATTTAAAAGAAAAGGGTGTTGGGCTTTTAACATGTTGAACTGCATCTTAAGAACGACGTAAGATCTATTTTGTTGTTAGAAACAAAATGGCCCATTCGGTTTTACTTGCATTTAACTGAAGCTTTACCGTTTCGGCGATGATGTCTTTCTTCAGTGCACACTCAGAATATCGCAAGTCTTTAAAGTCTACGTATTTTATAGACTATAGTTAAAAATGTCAGAAATGCAACGAGAGCGTTCAAGAACTGTTTTAGAACTGACGCAGTTATGTCGAAATATAAATGTGTTTCTCTTAATTATTTTGTTTTCTTTGTGTTAAAAAAGCATACATAATGATTTGTCGTTTGAACTACTGCTGCATAAAAGAGTATTTTTTTGCAAGTTTGCAAAATAAGTGAGTTTCTGTCTTGAAAAATGAACGGTTTTAATTAATTTCCTTTCCTGGAAACCAGGACATCCAACAATTGTCTCTTCTTTTTCTTGTATCTACTGAGTTTCGGTGGATGATTCGACTGGACCCGATTTGTTTCAGCTAATCTTAGACTTTTTCTGTTTGTGCTTGGTTTATCTATTCACTAGTTCAATATTTTTTTATCTTTGTGCTTTTATCTCTTTACCCTACTTCTCCTCTCCAGCTTCCACTTGTGGAGTGCAATTCTTTTTACAACACTGGTTTCATCACAAATCCTTGATGTATTTGCCGTCGCTTTTCCTCTGCTTCTTTTATTCTTTCAATTTGCTTTCATCTCTTCTTGTGTTGTTGCATGGCTGTGTATCCTCTCCAGCTTCCACGTCAAGGGTGCACTTTTGCGTTGCGACTTTGATTTTGTAACAAATTCCTGCGTTCTCTTTCATTGTATCAACAAAATATCAAACAGTGCTTTTTCTGTCGTTTGTA
This sequence comes from Dorcus parallelipipedus, assembly GCA_958336345.1. Lineage (NCBI taxonomy): Eukaryota > Metazoa > Arthropoda > Insecta > Coleoptera > Lucanidae > Dorcus > Dorcus parallelipipedus. The sequence continues at coordinate 33,668,869 of OY284482.1, forward strand.
TTTTTATAGATGAGCCTAATCAGTAGTGGCTAATTTTTCAGAATGTTGCTCAAATTACTTGTCGCTTGACTTTTCTTGTATACGAGAATTCTTGTCCTAAATAATTTCCGATCGTTATACTTCAGACCCCCTTTGTACTAATTGAACCAATCTTCAATTGTATTATTCTTTGTAACTCACAATTGAATTGAAAGCTTCAATTGCAGGTAGGAATTATTTGAAGCAGTTTTTAGCACAATGAACTGTTTTTAAAAGGCGCGTAGGGAAAGGAGATCCCGAACACTCTCCAATTGGTACATCGAAGAATTTTTTTCCGCGCGGCCGTAGGCGCACTAAGTGCTTTTAAACGCCCGCTAATTAATTATAAACGAAAGGGCGTTCCTTCGGCGTTAAACTGTTGGCAATTAAAAACTCACCCGAGAATTGACGCGAAACTATCAACTGCGAGTGCGTTGTTTTCTTTCACGTCCTCATAAATTATGGATAACTGAACGCCGGTTGGATTTATAGCCATTTGCCAACTATAATTCTTATCGGGTGGATAAAAGGAAAACCTGTAACTACTACCTATTCGCTGATTGTTGCAGTTTAACAGTTCTGGATTAGTACGATGGATGCTCACCGTCGCGTCGCATCGGCGACATCAAAGAAGTAAAATTTCGTTCAAAAATTGCATTTTGTACACTATGGTATAATTGTTTATACGTTGTGTAATCCGTTAGACATTGTCGAGATATGTCGTGAGAAGTTTTCCACTTACTACTTCCAACTCAGTAGATGTGAAGGAATTGCTAATATTTACTCTAACTCGCTTTACGAGAATATTTATTTATCTGGGTCCTTTAGGTTGCATTTTGAACGTCGTAGAACGCAACGTTTAATTATAGTTGAAGGAGCCAAGCACCCCTGATGAACGTGAAACTAACGATTTTTTTTTCTTCTTTGTAATTGCAGGAAGCGCAATGGAACGTGTAAATGTGTGTTTCGAATAGAAAGTGTGCAATTTCAGCGCTTATTTTAATTGGAATTGATACTTCCTCGGTGTCATTACAGCATTACTCTCAAAAAAAACATCTCCATAATTTTCTAGGACTATCGCTCCATCTTCACTAGGACCGCATCAAAAATTCGTCTGTTGCAGACGTTTCGTTCTTAGCTAAGGAAGAACTTCTTCAGGGCCTTTGCCTTCGTGTTCTTCTTGCTAGTATCGCCGCTGTTGCTTCATGGAGATTACTTCAGGGTCCTGCTGCTTTTCTTTCTGTTCCTGACGCCCAAATTTGCAAAAAAATGAAAGGAAATGCTGGTGCTGTTGGTTAATTCAATGTATACAATTCAAACTGTTACAATTAATTTTCTGTTCTACAGTTTTAGTGCGTATTTAGTTTTCACTCTCGTCTATTGCCTGAGTGAGGATGGTTAAGGTGTAGGGGATTGATCGGGGTGCTAATTTAATTAGTACCATTTAACCCTTGAACATTTTCTTTATTTGTTATAACACGGTTTCTTCCCATTGTGAACACAATCGTTCCTATGGGAATTAATCGCCAGATAAAATTAATCGAAGATGGGCCTTTTATTTAATAATAAACGTAGAGAGTTCTCCGTTCGAGGCAAGAGTAGCAAAGGAGAAAACAGAAAACGAAATTCTGCTGCAACGAAGAACGAAATCTCAGCAATAAAAGAATATGCTTGAAACTCGGGTGAAATAAAAAAAATACCGAAATATTTGTTCACAGTTGCTTAGAAACTTATTTAAAAACTGAACGAACAAGCTGCAGGATTTTTCTTCTACCAACTAACACTTCAATTGCTAATAAATTCACTATGTACCAGCACATTTTGCTACCTAGATAGACGGTGATTAAATCTCGCACCCGGTTCTGCTTTTATAGAGTTTCCCCTCTCATTCTCGTACAATCTGGAGCACGCGTCGAAATCATCGAAAAACTAGATGGCGTGTCAATCTATCGACGTGACAGGATGTAACGACGAAAAAATCAAATCGAATAACGTTTGTACATTTAACAATAATAATAAACTTGCAAGTATGTTATGTTAAGTTATGTAATTCGATTCGAAAAAGTGTATCTCCTGATTAAAAGAAATTCCTCTAACGCACTTCCCGTTTACGTATTGCTCAACCATATCGAATTCGCGTGTGCCGACTGTCGCTGAAAAACGTCACGATTACGCATGAAGCCTTTAGCGGAATGCGGTACGTACTCGGTACGTATAAATTAGCGTAGTGGCTCTTCTGTAAACAAGCGGAGGATTCTTTCAAACTGTTTACGCATCTCCCGACCTGTTTATATTGCAACTCGTATTCGAGTGATTTCGTTCTCGGTGTTTTATCGTGGAGTTAATGGGACGGATTTAAAAAAAAATAGAGTGACACTTAGTTCAGGAGTAAACTGTAGAGATGAGGTCCTTGCTTAGTTTTGTGTTTAATTTACTGTTTATACGAGTACTACATTGATAATGAATGAATACGAATTCATATTTTTGTCAACAAAGTGAACATTGAAAATTTGACGATTTATTCTAAATCTATGAAATGTGTCCATCCACGTACCTAGATTAGGGTGTGTTCTGTGAAAAACTAAAAGTATGTTTCCTTTTGTCTTCTGTTAAGTTCTAGTTCATCTCATCACTTGTATTTTTATTTTCGCAAGCGTAAAAATGATATCCAGGTACGCTCTTCACAATTTGATTTCTTTTCGTCATCTCAACAGTACACGTTTTAGTTAACGTTCTGCTATTACGTTTCTTTCACTTCGTCATATGGCGTGTTGATCTTCATATTTACCTTTCACTCCGCTCTACAGTCATCTACAGTCATTTAGTTTCTCATGTAATCATTCTGTTTATTTTTCGAAGAAGTACCTACATCATCAAAAATATCCCAATACTTTTTTCTAAATTGGAAAAGATGGAAGTCCTATTTGGAAAAAAAATTAAGATCGGTCAAATTAGAAGATATTCTCCATGACTATGAGAAAAATCAAATGACCCAAAGCTGGAGGAAACTAAAAAGAATCTGGACGAAATGCATGATTTGGACACATAATCTGAATGGCTAAAGCATTTTTGAAGTGGAATCCCATCGGAAATTCTAAATCATTTAAAAAAAGGGAGAGACAAACGCCAAATGTAGTCAAACCTGAATGTACTAGGTACATCAAATCGAATGACTTCTTGTTCTGCAGTTTTGCATATTGAAATTCACTCGCTGAATTATGGACGGCAATCGAGCCGCATTTTTAAGGAACAGTCGTGCAAAATGCGTTTTAGACAACCTTTCAAGGCCGCCATCTTCGTGCAAACATCCAGTTTTTTTCGCAAAAACCACTGGCAAAAAAATTGCTTAAAAGTCAGTTGCCTACCCTGACCAATGTCAAGTTGAACAAGAAAAAAGTGCACGTCTTTTTATTGTCTTTGCTTTTACCATTAGTATTTATAAGAAAAATAAATTAAATTTGCACTTAAAGCATACATTAAAAATGCAACGCCCCTATAGAAACATATTCCTAAATGTTCTTCATTTTTGATCATTTTAGTACTTTCTAAAATGTCTCGAATAAAAAAAAAACTCCTAGAAACTCAATAGAACCTTAGAGATTAATAGTGAATCAAGTATTAATGAGATGGAAACAATATTAAAGGAGTAGCATTACATTTAATCACATCAGCTCGAATTTAAAAAAAAAATGGAATCAGAACGCAAAAGTATGAAGAAGAAATAAATTAAATGAAGTGGTGGGAGAATTAGGGTTACCTACAAAGCTAACGAGATTGGTAAAGCACACAACTAGTAATGTAAGGGTAGGGGGTGAAATGTCAGAAGAGTTTCTAATCAGAACAGGCCCCAGACAAGGTGGTCCGCTCTCAACATCACTGTTTAACATGGCATTTAAAAAAATGTCCAAAATAGCCAACTGAATAGGTACGTAGAGAAAGACCTGCACAAGAGCCACCAACCAGTAGGGTACGTAGAGATTTGGCAAATAAAAGCAATAACAAGCAAAGTGATAAAGGAGGCATACAAACTATTAGGTCTGCAGATAAATCAGAAAGAAAATAATGTAATAAAAATAGACGAGGACAAAGACAGAAGCAGAATTTAAATCCGAAGAAGTGAGCAAGAATTACGAACAGATGTGAAGAAAATAAAAGAGATAGATACGATCTGCCGAAGCCATAAATTACTTAATAAGAGCAAAAGAAGGTAAACGAAATTCTATTTGTAAAACCATATCAGCAATACACGATGGTAAGGCATAGGTGCTAGATCAAAACACAAAAGAAAGACTAATTAAATGGGAAAGAAAAATACTCAGAAGGATAATGAGAGAAAAGAAACCAACAACTAAATTTACAATATTTTCAAAGAGCCAACGATCAATATGACAGTTAAACCAAGAAGGTTGCAGTGGCCGAGTTAAGAAACGATGGTTGGAAGATGAAAGAACGGTCAAAAATAGCTTGGAAAGTTCCAGAGTATAGGAAAAAGAAAGTTAGACCGGCAGACGCTCGATTAGAAAACCTGAAAGAAAAAAAATCTGGAAAAGCAAAACTAAAAATAGAAAATTGTGGATAAGCCTGTAAGGCCTTCTAAAAAAATTAGATACGAAGAAGACAGTGCATAAAGTATCCTGCAAAAACACCAAAATCAAAACTCCAAGAACAAATATAGACAAATCAAGACACCCCCCCCCGCTAGTTCAGGCAAATCATTGTGATGTCTTCATCCTTTGCATTTCCACTAATCATGCCGGAATACATCTCTTCAGTACATATTTATTTGTTTAGGTACATTCAGTTGAGTTTGTTTAATTAAAATTTGTGTTATTTGTCGACTTCTTCCTTCGATTTTTTTTAATTAGGTTAATTGTCGTACTTATCCTGCACAATTGAATTGCGCCTTTACTTGGTGTTTTTTTCTTTTGCATGTACTGCAAACTAAATGGTATTTTTTCCGTGTTTAATAACTTCCATGCATGTTTCAATAACTATATAAGTATAATAAACTAGTGCATGTTTTCTCACCAATTAGACGTAATAAGAACCCAAGGGTTTGATTTTACAGCAAATTTAAATTGTTTAAATTTAAACTTGTGCCTTAAGTCATCCTATAAGAAATTTTAGACGTGATGGTCAAGTTTCCAAATGTATTTATTACATTTACATATTTATTACATTTATTTATTTATTACATTATACATATTTACATATTATTACATAGTTATGCAATACATAACAACAATTTTGCACAAGAGGATCTAGAACAAAATCTAAGATATTTTTTCTTTGGTGTAAACGCAACTGCTTCAAATATAGAATCACTGTTTCAGTTGGCATTGCTGAATTTATTTTTAAATGGTACGACTGGGGAAACTTCTGATTGCTGACGGCTTGACACTGACAGCCCGTTTGACATTTCAAATTCAAACGCTAATTTTTATTCACATAACTTACAATCTTGTCGCTGTTCAGGTTACGTCAAATAAACCAACGAAACATACATCCGGTTGCAGTGTTGCAAATAGCCGAATAAAAAAAAGCTCTTAATTGTATTGCCAACTCAAACAGTTATTCTTGACCACTTTGTATAAGTAACTGTAATCGGTTCCTCTTATACTCTTTGTGTGCCGTATCCGTTCTTTTCTACCCTGAGGTATTATTATGGTTTGTTCCATTGCTACGTTCTTTGCTTGTTATGTTATTCCATAACATTGCGTGGTTTTCTTATTGGTCTCTCGCTTTCCGTTCTGGTTTCCCTTACTTAGTAGATGTCTGAGCTTTCTGTGTTTTATTTATTCAGTGGTTTTCTACTTTTTATGAAAAGATCTCTAGCTCTTCTTAGGGACTTCGCTTAAATGCCACTGATTTACTTTCTTGTCTCTTTGATGTATACTTCCATTTTTGCGTGTGTTGATATGTGGTTATTATTTGTAACTGTTCATTTCAGCGAATATACTTTTGCTGCTGATTGCATTCTTCCCGTGAACACTTCTTCAAGTGCATTAGTTTCGAATTTATTTGTTATGTGTTCATCCCCACGATCAACATGGCCGTTGACTTATAGTATTTACTTCCTTACTTACTTTTCAAATATCCAGTCTTCTTCCTCTCTATTTCTAGTTTTCTACCTTTTGTTTTTTTTGCTGTACCTCATTTTTTTTAGTTCCTTATTCTTTTAAAGGTTCCTCTCTATTTCTAGTCTTTACTTGCTTTCTTTTGTTGCTTATCACCGTGCCTATTTTTCTTAGTTTCTCGTTCCAAATATCCATATTCAACTAAAGGTCGCCTTCGTCTCCTTCTCTATTTCTAATTTTCCTGTTTTTTTCTTGTTGTTTCCTTATGCACTTAGTTTTCTTAGTTCCTCATTCCAAATACCCATGTTCTGTTAAAAATCCTCTTCTTCCTCTTTACTTTTAGCTTTCTATGTCTCTTTGTTGCTGTTTTCTTTCTTGTTTGGTTTAGATATCGTTCATATTCATATTATAAGTGGAGGAGTTCCTCTTTCCAAATATCCATATTCGAGTAAAGGCTGTCTTCTTCTCCTTCTCTATTTCTAATTTTCCTATGTTTTTTCCTTGTTGTTTCCTTACGTACCTAGTTTTCTTAGTTCCTCATTCCAAATACCCATGTTCTGTTCAAAATCCTCTTCTTCCTCTTTACTTTTAGTTTTCTATGTTCCTTTGTTACTGTTTTCTTTCTTGTTTGGTTTAGATATCGTTCATATTTATTATTATAAGTGGAGGTGGGTTATAAATTCCTCCTCGTGATAGTTTTAAATTTCTCAGAATAATTATTTCCTGTTCTTACGACTTTTTTTGTTGCGAATTGCCATGCCTGAAATTCTTTCTTACTCCACCTTTTTCTCTGTTCAACATCAAACGTCTTACTTTTTGATCATGTTTGAACATCTTTTCCATTATTTGTCTGAGTGAATTTGTGACCTTGAACGTAACGGCTTTCTCTCAGCCCAAACGGGCAATTTTCTTCCTAATTTTACTGCTTAACCCTCCCTCTATCATGTGATCGTATTTTTCTCTACCGTCGCGTCGGCAGCAATGCTATTCTTGTAAAGTACTTCTCATTTTGCAAGTCACCGCCAATTGCCAGTTTTTTCTTTCTTTCTACCTTCGTAAATAATGCGTTAATTCCTGTTTCTTCCATGAATTTAATTTGTTTAGGGTTTTACGTGGTCATGCCTCGCTGGATTCTGTTCTAATTTTTTCATCGCCTCTTCCACTTCGTTCGTTACTTCTCTTTCCTTGATTTTTGATCTTCTGTTTTGATTCTTCCTTTCGTCTTTTATTCTTTATCCCTCTGCTACCCTACTAACTGTCTTCAAAATGCTCTTTCTAAGTACGACAAAGAACGACAAAAATAGATAAGTTTGAAGACTTTCGCAGCGGTTGTTCATCTTCTTCTGACTTCCGAATGTACAAGGACTGCATAGCACTGAACTCAAATCTCTGTACCATCGTTTAACGCCATGTTTTGAACGACGCAACGCGACGTGTGGCGTCTGTACAAATCTCAGACAGATTCATCGAGCAGTTTTATTTTGACAACTGTTAAAAGTGTTTCGAACAACGCGATGTCTAGCGTCTGTACAAATCTCGAACAGATTCATCGAGCAGTTTTATTTTGGCAACTGTTAAAAGTGGGCAAGTGATTCAATTCTTTTTTTTATAAGAAGACGCTTGAGGAAATCAAAGATAAATTGCATGCCGTTTATAAAAACCATGCACCTTCGATGACCACCATCAGATATTGGTTCGACAAATTTAAACGTGATCAGACATCCGTTTTCGATGAAGAACGTCCGATTGAGGTGACTACAAAGGATATGGTTAACAAAACCCACGATATCCTGCTTGGAAAGCAGTGAAGATCAAAGAGATTGCAACGACCATTGTGAACATCACAATCGAACGGAATCGTATGATGACTTCGGAGCACATTTTCGACATATTTAAGGGCAATTTGAAAAAGAGTTTCGTGATTGTTGACAAAGCATGGATCCATCACTACACGTCAGAAATTTCACCCGCCGAACCTACTCCAAAAGAACAGGGCCAGATCAAGAGCCTTAGAGGTCCTCAGCACTTAAAAGATTTTGGTGCCTCCATATACCTACATGTAATTCAAAATATAAACAATAATAAACCATAAAACTTAATCGCTACCACCATCACCACCTTCACGGCACTACGTTCAAAAAATGCACTTGGAGACATCACCAACACAACGTAAATTGACAAACGAAATACAAACTCAGTTATTACTACCAGTGCGATAAATAAACTTTTCCACTGACGTTGTACAGAAAGTATACAAATTTCACAGACTGCATACAAAGTTGTTTATATGGGGGGAATTTTTTTTCTTCCTTTTTTGGTTCAGCTGCACCATATGGCCCGTGGACCATGGTAAAGTCGGCTATCGAAAATTTCCTTTCCTTCATGTCCTAATCAAGTGCTTATTTTGCTTTATGGTTAATCCAGCCCTGCCAAAGAAGGCGAAGGTGGTTCCATCGGCCAGAAGGTTATTGGCTACGGTTTTTTTTGGAATTCGCAAGGCATCATCTTCACCGACTCTTTGGAGAAGGGAGAATAGTCCCATTTAGACAAGAAAAAAAGTACTCTTTCACCAAGACAACGTACCAACTCGCTCGTCCGTAATCGCCACAGCAAAACTGGTCGATTTGCTACTGCCTCATTCACCTTGTTCTCCAGATTTGACCCCCTGCGATTTCTTTTATTTTTAAACATGAGAAGATGACTCAACAAGCGGTTGATCATGGAACGAGAAGGTCATCGCCGAAACAAACGGACTTGGATGTCTTAAACAAGTTGAAATATCGCTGGGACTAAGTTTATCGAGCTGAAAGGAGGCTATGCTGAGAAATAAATTTCACGAAACGCATTTCCTTCCCTGCATAACATGCAGCCCTAAATAATTCTGCGCCTTTTCTTGCGAAAAAGACTTCCTCAAGGCTGTTACTGATGACATTCTTCTTTGTCGCTGCTGCTGCTTCTCTTTTTTTTATTTGTTTCTTCTTTTTGTCTTTTCCTCTTCATCCATCAGCTACACTTCTTTTTCTAACAAGTCTTCAAAGTAACCTTTCCGCCTTCCCATGATATATTATACATTTTCAACCTTGCCACACATGCAAATTATAAATTAGCTCGTTGAGTTCGGACGTGATAATGATAATTTATCAATAAAACGTGAAAGCAAATGAAGTGTCGAGTTGAACATCTCTTCTTGAACAATTGAGTTGTCTAGAATAAATCTTGCTTTCCAAATTCTCTCAACCGGTGGAACGATTTACGTTTAAACGATCGGCAATAAGGTATTTAATTTAATTTAATTTACAAACCGAAGTAGATGGCTATAGAGGATCGTTATATCTTTATTCTTGCGCGGCGGTAATTGATTTGTACGCAATCAAAGCAAGAATGAGAACGTAACGCAATGATCCGATTCTCATTAACGAATGCCTTAACGTTAAAAAAAATAATTACTCACACTCGCATGCAGGTGTTGCGTTCGCGATTTTTGAACATACATAATTTATGATATTTTTGCGGCGCAAATTATGCATCGCATAAAACGGAGCAGGCTTATTAATATTTAAAACAGGCGGGCGCACGAAATTAGTATTTATGTCGAAATTTTTTGCCACGCTGAGCTGAACATGTACGCGCGGCGGCTATAAGCTGGCTCAACAATTTACGGACTTCTTTTTTTCTTTAATAGAACGGGCGGGTTTTTCCAAAACTATTCTTTCAGCTGTGATGATTCGCGCGGTCCACTTAAAACTGGTGCCACGAGAATTGGCATTCTCCTTTCCTAGGTGTTGTTGTTCCCTTTTTTTTTCTCTCCGTCTTTAAGAAGGCATGAAAACACAAAACACATAATTATCGTGTGCATGCGTAACTATTGTTTCGTAATGACACTGTAGTAATTATTTCTCGGCGTACGGGTATCTACGTCTTAAAATCTGATGAAGGATAAATAACTTGCGACAAACGCAATCCACCGATAAACTTCTAGCTTTTTCGTCTATTTTATGATACGTCAAACTATCTTAAAAGCGAAATGTTTTAAGTGACACGTTCATAGCAAAATACGTGTTTAAATATGAATTAGCGCTTAACGAGCGTGAATGTTACATTGTCGTTGCACGTAAGTAGCAACTATCACAAACGCACGGTGTGAGTGTGTTTGCAATGTAATACGCAGTAGTAGTTTTTTTTTACAATTGTTTCTAAAAACCATCTAAATACCAACAAAAACAATTTAATACATAAATATTGATTTCTAAAAATAATTGCCAACGTTAAAAAGAAATTCGTGAGATCGGTTAGGTTGGTGAGGTTTCATTTATTTTTTTAACTCGGCGGTGAAACTCTAGAGAAGTTTCTTTTAGGAAGTTTTAAGTGTTAGTTCTGTTTTTTTTTTTCTCTCTTGCTTTCCGGGCTTTCTTTTCAATCGGACGTCCAGTGGTCTGAGCTCGTCCTACATCCGGCCTAATTTTTCTTGTTGCTTGTGCTGCTGCTGCTGCTGCTGCTGCTGCTGCTGCTGCTGCTGCTGCTACTTTATGAAAACCTCAACGCAATAGTTCAGAAAAGCAATTGGAGTACAATTCCAGGAACGTTTTTCTTTAAATTCTATACTACACCCTAAGTTTTCATTTCTTTGATGATTCTTCGCTTGCAGTCGTCTCTAATTTCTTCGAATTTTTTTGAAAATGCAAAAGATGCAAATGCAAGGTGATAAAAGCGGCAAAGCTTTTGGTAAATAGGTTTTATATTCTTGCGTGGGCGGAAAGAATAGATTTTTTAAATGAATGGCATTTATTCAATTGCGAGAAAAATACAACTGTTTATTTTTTGTGATATGTAACTCCGACAACACAATTTTTATCAGAGCTAACTTCTATAATATAATACATAAATACATAACACTCCCTTCAACTTATTATAAGGCAATTTTATAGAATTAATAGTTAATACATTATCTGAACATACCCACTTTTTACTTTCTTCGAAAACTTTATTGCATGCATCAGTCCAATTCCATTTTACATCCTTATGCAATAAGTCGTATAAAACTTTTAATCTGGAAGACATGTTGTATATGAAATGACCATGGTAATTTAATAATCCTACATATGATTTTAGTTCACGTTGATTCGTAGGTTTTGGTGCCAATTTAATTGCTTTTATTATCTCTTCAGTTGGTCTAACACCTTGTTCATCTACAATATGTCCTAAATATTGAACAGATTTTACTGAAAAATCACATTTATTCACTTTAATCTTGATGTTGTAACGTTGAAGTCTCCCTAAAACTATTAAAAGACGGTCATAACATTCGTCATTTGATTTGGCTGATATGAGAATATTGTCCAAGTAACATACCACTCCTGGTATCCCCATTAAAACTTGGTCCATTATGGACTGAAATTGTGCAGGTGCTGTTGCGATACCATAAGCTAATCGAATAAAACGAAATAATCCTATATGAGAATTCACTGTTAATAATGATTGAGATTCCTTACAAACAGGTAATTGAAGATATGCTTCTGACAAATCAAGAGAACAAAATATTTTACCTTCGGCAAGTGAGGCATATATGTCTTTAGGATTAGGTAATGGATAATGTTCTTTATTCAAAAATGGATTTATAGATACCTTAAAATCCGCACACAGTCGAATTCTACCTCCTGCCTTAGGAACTACAACCAATGGAGTTGCCCAATCGCTATGTACAACTGGAATTAACACATTTTCTTTTACTAGCCTCCTAATTTCTGCTTCCACATCAGCTTTTAAAGCATATGGAACTGATCTTGCTTTACAAAATACAGGGGTTGGGTTTCCTTTCAAGAGTAGCTTTGCTTCAAATTCTTTAATCTTCCCTCTTTTTGAGTCAAAAACTATTGGAAACTGTTCTCTTAAATTATTTATCAATTGGTTTTTGTTTTCAAAATTTAATTGCATGTTAAATATATTTCTATTCCATTTGATATTCAGTTTTTCTATCCAATCACGTCCTAACAAAGAAGGTAAATTCCGATCATTTAATATGATTTTTCCAAACAAGGGCAACGGTTTCTGAAACCAGTAAGCCGTCAATGATATGTCATCGCATTTTATTAGTGTCACATCCGCAAAATATTTGCGGTATATTATTTCGGGAATAATTGTAAATGCTGCACCAGTATCAATGTCAAATCTAATCAAATGGTTATTAATTTCTAATGCCAGTATATACGCATTGGGTGTTTGTAAATTATTTAAATTATTTATGTGATAAAGTGTCACGTTAGTATCATTTTCTACATTTTCTGCTGAGACAACTTGATTCACTGAGTGAATATTTTTATTCTTGGTAATGCCTTTACACATTTTTGACAGATGTCCTATTTTTGAACAGGAATTACATTTATAAGTTTTGTACTTACAGTTCATTGTTGAATGATTCGTGCCTCCGCACCTTGTACATCGACTATTATTTATTTCAGCTTTCTCAGGTCTCCTTTTATCAACCGTTTTATCATTAAATTGTTTTTTATTTCTAAAATTAATTTTATTTACCGCCGATTCTCCAGTAAATGTGTTACGATTCTTTGCTGCTTCTTCTAACATTCTTGCCCGTTCATACGTTTGTTCAAAATCCAATTCTTCCATTAACAGCTTTTGTCTAATCTGATCATGACGAAGTCCACTCACCAGACGATCTCTTAAAGCTTCTTTAAGAAACGTTCCAAACTTACAGGTAGCTGCCAAGTTTTTAATTTGTACAACATATTCTGCAACAGATTCATTACTTTGTTATACTCTACTGTTAAACTTAAATCTTTCTACGACTATAAGCTTCTTGGGTTTAAAATGCTCAGTTAATATTTGTACCAAATCTTCATATGATTTGCAATCTACTTCATCCGGAGCTAATAAGTCTTCAAGAAGTTTTACGATCTTCGGACCCAAAACAGTTAACAGGACAGAAACTTTCTGTTCTTCATTAATGTGATTAGCCTTTATGTAGTGCTTCAATCGCAATAAATACGTATTAATATCCTGTAAAGAGTCATTGAAGGATTCCAGCTTCCCAATGACCGTTGTCATATTTCTCGACGAAAATCTTTCATTAAGTGTTAGAGCATTCAAAATTTACACCTCGTCGCCAATTTTATATTCTTGCGTGGGCGGAAAGAATAGATTTTTAAATGAATGACATTTATTCAATTGCGAGAAAAATACAACTATTTATTTTTTGTGATATGTAACTCCGACAACACAATTTTTATAATATAACTCCTATAATATAATACATAAATACATAACAATAGGCAAAGTAATTGAGGAATAATATTCAAGAGAAAATGAAATACATATTCTTTATGAGAAAAAGCAAAACGAAACAACCATAGGGAAGAGTTACAAAAAAAAGGAATAATGGTAGAAAGAAATAAAAGATGTTGGGCAAGTGATTAAAAAGCGAGTTTTTTTTTTTTAATGGGGGAGATGATTTCAACAAATATCCCCAACTAATAAAACAAGCTCGCCAAAAGAAAAAACCTAAAGTTTATTCGAGTTTGTTGCTTCGGGATAATTTCGTTCGTGACGAAAAACCACGAGCGCCTGCGATTTCTAAAGTAATGTCACTCACGGAATTGGCAAGCAACAAATTCCCATTGCAAATTGAAATCCCTTTCGACAAATCTCATATACCTAATAATAATAGGTGCTGCAACAAATTCTTCTTTGTCTTATTTTATTGAATCCAGATTACGAAAGCAAAAAGAAGAAAACCAGCGGTAATACATACTGTCGTGGAGTCCTCACATAAATGTCATCCGCAAATTGTTAACAAGTGATTGTTTTTTATAGCTCATAAATATACAACTTTTTTTTACTAACGTTCGCGTGAGTGCGGTGTTTCTTCATTGTCTCTCACACCTATCACGCTATTAACCAGTAATTGATTTATCCTAAATTTTTCAAAGAGGGAGAACCTTGGAAATAGATACGTTATAATCGAAGAAATGATTACAATAACGAAGCAACTTATTAACGAATTTCTTCGTATAAAATTCCTTCGTCCCACGGATCCTGTAAATGCACAAGATTTGCTTTTTATTCTGGGTAACGTATCGGTTATAATGATTAATAATTGTTATTCAACGTGGGCTTCCTTCCCACTCGTTTTTTATAACAAATAATAATCTTTTATTCTGGTTCTGACGAGCTGTCATAGTTCCGTTTATTTAAATTTCGAGGTTTTTAAGCGGATTGTGTGCGTTAGGAAATTATTCAAAATGAACCGTGCTCTATGATTTGATTTCAAAGGAACGATTTTAAAAAATTAAAAAATAACGTTTCTATTTCTACCTACGTTTCGTTTCTCGTTACAGAAGGACTTCCTCGGGGCCATTTTTGCTGTTCTTGCTAATTTCCCTGCTACTTACTTCGTAGAGACCCCCATCAAGAAGAACAGCAATAATGGCTCTGAAGAAATTCTTTTGCAACGGAGAACGAAACGTCGTCGGAAGAACGAACACAGCAGGCGCGTCATGGAGAAGATGGACGACCTTCAAGTTTACCTAACGATAAACAAATTATTTATTTTTTCGTTGGCGATGAAAATGCAGAATATAAGAGGAAACTTAAAGGAAAGAGTGAAAGAGATATGAAACGTCTGGATGGATAGATGAGGAAGCATAGTACTTATCTAACCACAAACCACCAGAAAAGCAAAACGAAGAAGACCTAGAACATCCTGGAGCAAGAACAAAAAAATAATAATAATATATGTAGCCTCAACGAAAGGGATGCAAAAGACAAGGGCCAATGGAGACTGTCTGGAGATAACGGCGTTGTGAATCTCAGAGAGGAAAATCAATTCATTTAATGGTAAAGAAGAAACTCAGTGTAGAGCAGAAACTAAAATTGGATCACCTGAAGACAAGGGTGAGAGTTCAAGAATGGAAAAGGAAAAAATAGACCTTAAAACACCATTGCAGAAACGTGGTCGTGAATGGCTTGGATTTATGTTCAGATCCTCAACAGCAGATGGCCTAAGAAAATATGTAACTGGAAACCATCGGGTAAAGCAAGACGAAGAAGATCTAGAATATCCTATTGCAGAAACGTAGCCATGAATGGTTTGCTCAACAACAGATGGCCCAAGAAAATATTTAACTGGAATCCACCGGGTAAAGCAAAACAAAGAAGACCGTGGAACATTATGGCGTGGAATTATCAAAGAATCTCTACGAGAGGGATATAAAAGACCATTGCAGAAACAGAGTCATGAATGTCTTGGATGTATGAGCAGGTCCTCAACAGCAGATGGCCTAAGAAAGTATTTAACTGGAATCAACCGGGTAAAGCAAAACAAAGAAGACTAAGTACATCGTGGTCGTGGAAACATCTCTTCGAGGGGGATGTAAAAGACGAGGGCCAATAAAGATTATGTTTGGGAAGGGGGAGGAAAGTCAGGTTAATCCCAGGAAGGAAAAAGGATTAGTTCCAGCCAAGCCGATTCGTCAAGTATAATGAAAAAACTCTGTAAATGTAAGAAGAAATTAAAGTTGGATCATCTGGGGATGATTCAGAAATTCAAATAGGTAATTAGGACCATTTTTCTAACTATGGCATTGTTACTTACACGTGACCAGACCATCGCGCGGTTTTACTGCAGGATGATTAAAATGCTCAAATCTGGCGTCTTACCATTTTAGTCTCTGTCCAAAATTGAAGTTAGCTGGGATAAGACGCCGGATAACGGGATGAAGAGGGCCATAAAAAATACTTTTGAACCAGCACTTCGTGGACAGTATTTTAGGACTGGTTGTAGGTAAATTAATGTTTTGTTGAAAGCGGCCTAATTTTCAACTTATAAATATAATAAAGTGGTGAACAAATTATCTTAATTAATAATAAAAAAAAATTATAAAATACTTTTCTGGAACACTTAAAAGTATTTGATTATTTCAGAGCACCGGTTTTTCAGTAAACGATATTAAGACAAGGAATTTATAAAACCATCGAGCCAGGTGTTTGTGCATTAAATTGGGGCGAATGTGTTCGATGAATTTAATGAAAAATTTCTGCCTCAAATTCAATCGCGCTGTATTGCACTACCAGGGAACAAGTCGTGCGTATCTAAAGAGTTCAGCGCAAACACAATGAGATGCCGCCATTATTGTGGCATGTCAAAAAAATTTGTATGTTGCGAGGTAAATCAAGCAAAAACTGTTTTATAACTAAACGTTCCATTAAAGACACCCAGTAATTTTGTCGGTCGTAAGTGATTACCTAGATCTCTCTTAATACCTACCTTCTTACTCTCATGAAAAAATATAGATACATCATATAGTTATATCAATTATTACAAGAGTTCAAATTCCTTAGCATTATCAAAAAGGAAAGTTTCTTTTACAGTCCCAAATTCTTTAGTGGATTTTTCTTAACTCAAGCAAGTAATTTTAGATTGCGATTTGATGCTTTTGAGTCACCTGAGTCGTATCCACCAATCGCTTTTAGGCCAAAAACCTAATACCCACTCATATGAACTTTCCCTTGTACCGATATCTTTGTGTTAAATTCTATAAGTTAAGAGATGCACTTAACTCTAAATCGAAATTCAATATTGCTTAGTACAAAGTAAGAAAAAAGGGGAATCTATAAAAGTAGGTACCTTTTTTCCCTTATAACTTGAAATTAATATTTTCTTGCCTGGCAGAAATGTCTTTGCTAAAACAGAATTTCCCACATATCTGACAACACAGTGCAAATCCACGTGTGAAATATCGCACTTTGAATTAGAAGAATAGAAAAACATACTTTTTTTTTAACGTAAAGTTACTAACGTCATCGCCAAATAATATACAGTTCATCGACAAAGTAGTTGGAATTTAAAACTTTTTACATATTTTAATATACAGTGTGATTTTTAATGACCGAGGATGACTTGAATTTACCGCCATACTAAATCGTTATTACGTTGGCAACACCCGGTTCTGTCACTTTCCTTTGCCAATTTTATTCTGATATAAGAATGGTAATATGAAAAACATCAAAAATGTGACTGCGAAAAACCAAACAAAATAACGTTTCTGTATTTATTTGTTCGTTGATTGTAGCCACATTTAAAACGTGAAATGCACTAAAAACTACGGCGCCAAATTCTTCAAAGTACCCTCAATCATTGAAAAAAAAATTTTACGCGAGAAGTAATAAAACGAAATTAATAAAATGAATGGTAAAGAGTTTAAGTAAACTGGAATACGATACGATAAAAGAAAGTTATCTAGTTTATTATAAAACTTTGGACTTGGGAAAAATTTATGTAGTTGGTAACACATTTGTATTTATAAATTATAATGTTATGACTTTTGTGTCTTACAGTTGAGGTTTTTGTAAAAACGATGACATCTAACCAGTCATTACAAGTACTTGAATCTTTACTCTTCTTCTTCTTCATTTTGTTTTAATTTTTTGGCCTAATTGAATCTTTATTCAATTTCTGATACCGACTGTGATTCATTTTCGAATAGGGTTAGGTGTATGTAATGGAAACCGACATAACTATATTTATTTTATTTTGGAACCATAATCTTGTTTATTGGCACTCTACTGCGGACATAATTTGGCCTTTGGGCTTTAAAGTAAACAAACCCGTAGTAACGCAATCAATTTGCGTAATTATTTTATGAAAGCGACGTGCACATCCCTCGTATACTTGCTTGCTTGCTATTTTTGCTTTGCGCAGCACCCGCAAATATTTGCCTTTTGGTCTTAGCCATTCCAGGCATTTTACTAAGTGTATGTAGCTGGGTCTTTAAAGCACAAACATCCATGGCTACTGGTGGGATTCGAACCCACGCCGCCGAGCGACACGACTTCCAAAGTCGGCTAGGCTTGACCGCTAAGCCACTCGGCGACCCATCACTCGTATACGATATAAAAATATTGAATCCATACATTTTAGAAAGGAGATCAAAAAAAATCTAAGGGGATGTGGTCACTGGACGATTAATAAAAGGCAACTCCTTTGTTTAAAGCCTCAATATTTCGTTGTATTTTTTCAACTTCATCAGGAGGTTAACTACAATGGTTACAAGAGTTGATTTATCAATTAAATCGTAAGATAATCATACTTACAACTAGAGGTGGATGAATTGGACAACAATTAAACACATTAAAATGTTGATTCACAGATTACATATTAAAATTTTGAAAGAAATTGAAAACGTCTTAAAACGTTGCTTAAGTCAGGCATGTGCACGAGAACATGGCGGCAAAAGTCAAATTACAGAAAAGTAACTAAGAACATAAGAAAACTAAAAACCTAAAGGAACAAAATTCCCTAGAGAACAACATCTGACAGAATTTTGAAATTTTTTCACTATTTAATGAATATTCTTTAAAACCTTTAAAATATGAGCATAAATGCTACTGATATTGTCAATATCCGATCTGAAATTGACTGAATACTCATTCTTTTGATTATGAATCATTTATAGGAAAAGCCTATTCTTTAAATTTTTTTCCTTAGTTAAAATACTAGTATTGTCAAAATCAAATCGATGACCATTATGAACAGCATGAGATGCCAAAGCACAAGCTACCTTTCCTGTTCTAATATCGCTTTTATGTTTAGAAATGCGACTTTTTAACCATTGTCCTGTTTGTCCAATGTACTTTTTTTCACAATCAATACACGGTATCGAGTAAATTAAACCACTATTGAACAGGAGGGGTGTCTTGTCCTTTGTTTTTGAGAATACTTTGTTGATGGTATGATTGTTGTATTGAACAATATTTAAAAAATTGAAATCTTTGAAAATATTGATGACCTTATTACTTAAGGAGTTAATGTATGTTAATTTTCTAATTTTTTTCTCATTGCTATTATCATCCAGAGAACGTGGTAAATTGTTGTTTTG
Organism: Dorcus parallelipipedus; assembly: GCA_958336345.1. Taxonomy (NCBI): domain Eukaryota; kingdom Metazoa; phylum Arthropoda; class Insecta; order Coleoptera; family Lucanidae; genus Dorcus; species Dorcus parallelipipedus. The sequence continues at coordinate 33,687,851 of OY284482.1, forward strand.
GTAAATTAATCTGTAAGTTAAAGATTTAGGAAAACCGTTATTAGTAAAAAGTTTAAATAATTTATCTAAATTTTCTTTTAGAAAGGCAGGATGACATATGTAGGTGACTTCTATTTCTCATCGAGATAATTACATTCATTTTTTGTTTCATTTTATGGCATGAGTGAAAATTAATATATCTGCCAGACGCTGTCGGTTTTTGATACCAATTAAGTCGTATACACTGATCTTCCATTCTTATGACTTGAGTGTCAAGAAAAGGTACACAATTATTCTTTTCTTCTTCAATTGAAAATTGAAGATGTTCATTGAAACTATTAAATATGATCAGAGTATATTGCAACTGGTCTTCAGGAATTGAAGTAATTAAATCGTCTACATATTTGTAAATGAAAGGAAGCTGAAAAGTTAATTTGTCTATAACAAATTCTAATAAATTGTCCATCGCCATTAAAGCTAATCACCATTAAGGCTAATGGGGTTACCCATTGGTACACCAAATTTTTGTAAATATATTTGGTTGTTAAAAGAAAAATAATTGTTGTCAAAAATGAAACTTAAGAGTTTCAAAAATTGCTCTTGACTGAGTTTACAATGAGGTTCAATCCTCTGCCAATCCTCTGTGATGATATCAGCAACTAATTCAATTGGAATGTTAGTAAAAAGTGAAATTACATCTAACGAAATCAACACATAATTGTTAGGAAGAGTGATATTCGTCATTTGATCTGCAAAGGTAAAAGTATCTTTAATATTATACTTAGTTTTTAAGCTGAAGGCTTTATTGAGTATGTCTGACAAAAATTTAGCTAAGTTATAAGTAGTAGACCCTATGCTACTGACTATAGGTCTCAAGGGCACATCTAACTTGTGTATCTTCGGGAGACAGTAAAGTTTAGGACAAATTGAGTTGTAAGTAACTAATTGTTTGAAAGTCTCAGTATCAATGTTTTCAGTTTGTTTTAAATCTTTAAGAATTTTGTTAAGTTTAGTTTGCACAGTGCTAGTAGGGTCTTTATTGACATATGCTTCATCTTCCTGCAAAAGTTGATTAACTTTATTATTGTAGTCGCCTCTGTCCATGACCACAGTGACGTTGCCTTTGTCGGCTTTCAGAATACAAATTTGTGGATTATTCTTAAGAAAATTCTCAGTTTTCTTAAAAATTCCCTCATACATTGATGGTGTTTCTTCTTGTTGTAGAAAGTTAGTAATCACATTGGTGGCTCTTGCTCGGACAATGTTTTTTTCTTCATGTTCAGGAACCAAGTCCAAAATATTCTCAACTTCTGCAAGAAACTGATACATATTTGAAGCAGTTACCTTTGGTGATAAGCTAAATTTTGGCCCTAATGATAGAAAGTCAGATATGTCCTTTGGGATCAGTGTATTAGAAATGTTTTTTTAACCATTTACTATTATTTATGAAAAGTTTTTTCTTTTGTAATCTTTCATTTTTCAATTTATGTAACTTATTGATGTTTTTGGATTTGATATAGTTAAATTTTTTCTCAAAAGCATATTGCATTCTGAATTTATATTCATTGAAAATTGCAACCGGTAAAATTTTTGAAGCCTGAGTAGTTAAGTTTTTTTTTTTATCTCCTTTCTAACTAAGTTTGGTCGTGACTTACAAAAGATTATTCCATACATTTTGGCCAAAATAAAATAAAACTTTGTATGTACCACGTGCGTAATTATAGATAATAGTCCTCGAGCATTGAAAAGATCGCCATATTGTTTGATACCTATAAATGCAAATGTAATGTAATTTGCAAATTGGAAGGTATCAAACAAAATGGCAAACGTGACAGTTATATTCGAGTGTTGCTACTGTGTGTAAGCGCTGACGATGCTAGGGCATTGCCAACCATAGCATTATTATGTCAAAATAGCACAATTCTTCCAAGCGTAGCAGCATTATTGCAAACGTAGTATAATTTTAGATTATTTTTAAAGAACCTTTTTGCATATTTTCCCGACGCTCTTTTGGGTTCTTATAGATTTCTACAGGTGCCTACCACTATATCACGAGTGGTTCAAGGGCCGATGTTCTGCCTGTGATATGTGATTGCCAAATCATAAATGTTTATTAATTTTTTCTTACTGTTATTTTTTTTTTAAATAAAATAGCAAGTCATATTTTTATGAAAAGTAACATGATTTTCTAGTGTTCGGAAAACAATTTAAGTTCGAGATGTCGGTAACACTGGTCGATGCTGCCAACACAACTCCTTTTTTGTTTAAGTCATGGAAAACCAGGGGCGTGTTCGAAAACTCAGAGCGTTTACTCTTGGGTAATATTCTTTCTCTCCCATATAAATCATTTTGTATATTTTGCTTTTCACTTTATTCACTCTGTTGGTATAACTCTTATACTTACTCCCTATATTTTCGAACACGCCCCCAGACTGCATTTTTTTCGATCTCACTGTATTGCCATTATTAGAACGAGAAAAAACACAGAATATTGTTTCTGAAATTAAGATGATTTAATTTCAATAAACTAAAGAACTGTAATACGAAATATTTTAACAGTTTTAAAGCAGAAAAATTCAATTGTAGTATCACGTAACCGAGAGTTTCATAATTATTATCCGAATAACCTTTAAAAAGTTTTCATTGTGATTGGGCAATATAAAGATATAACAGTCCAATAAATTGCCCCTACCTCTCTTTTGCATTATGTAACACCGCATTAACCCTCGTCCTCCGTGAGCAACACTTTTGTCGATTGGTTACTGTTGAAACGAACAAAATAGGGTGAGGGTCGGTTATGTCAACATCAAATGATGGAAGTCGATTACGGAAGAGAGAAAGAGTAAGAGGGGGGCCTCCGTCGAACAGCCAATGGCCAACTTCTAGGCAACGAGTTTGGGTTTATAAAATTAAGACGCTTATGTTACCTAGCCAACGATAGTTTTTTTTTCCCTGGGTATTGTGTTAAAGTAGAGTTTCTCTTCCGTGTAATAATAACGAGCGATAAAATTATTATTACTGAACTGACATGTGTCATAATGGCAGACCAAGTCACACTTCGATTTCACAAATTAGGTAGTTATTACATGCAAGGCACTTAGAGCTACACATCGGACATTTTTTTTTCACTCATTAATAAGGTGGATTGCATCTGTGGAATTTTTACGTGGGGCCTTACGTAATCATTCGCTGGTTTTAAGTATATACTAGGTGCTCGTTTATTACCGGGTACTCGTTTAATATTCTGCAGCCTAATTATCGAACTGTTCGACTATAGCTTTTAATTACGCCAGCCAGCGTTCGTGTGTTTATGATTTTCATTAATTTCAGAAATAATGCGCTGCAAGTCCGACGCATTTTATTCGTTCAAGTTGCATCTATATTAGCACGTCTTCTCAAACGTTCTTCTCGCCTTGCTCATTTCAAATAACTGTTAATGGAGACTGCCCATTTTTGTAATGTAATACATTGCTATAGATTTATATTATTAAAATCATCTCATCTAAATTCGTTAACATGACGATTTAGAAGATTATTTTAATTATTTGTAATTGAACGAATTTTTCTTCTCTGGACTTGACACGACTTGCCGTTACAATTTCCATTGGTCTTATGAATCGCTTTTTATTCATTCGAAATTCTGGGATTAACCCTCCACTTCCCACGCACAATCTCCATTGGGCCACGTTTTTTTTGCATCCCCCTAGAAGAGATCCTATTAATTCTTTGATATTTCCACGCCACTATGTTCTAGGTCTTCTTCGTTTTGCTTTATCCGGTGGATTCCAGTTAAATATTTTCTTAGGCTATCTGCTGTTGACGGTCTCAACATACATCCAATTGAACTGTATTGGTCGTTTCTTGACATCTCCACCCTTTTCCTCAGACGATTCACTACCTTAGTAGGCATTTGGGTATGATTATTTGTTATTTTTTATATAAAACCGATTTAGTAAGGGAATTCTTCTTTGAGATTGTTTTCCAACGTGTAATCTCCATTGGTCTTTGTCTTTTGCCATACCTTTTGCTTTGCGTTGTTCCAGGGGCGTTTTGCTTCACCTGGTTTCTAGTTACACATTTTCTTGGGTCATCTGTCGCCAATATATTTTTTAAAATAGTTTTCACCCCTATCAAAGTAGGTACTCTCAGTTGGATAAATAAATATAAATATTTTATGTGCTACTATTTAGAGGATCAAGTGTAATGTCTTTCTATAAGAAAATATACGGATGTTCCTTCCATTAAAAAATCTTGCTGCATGCTGCCATTATTTTACGTGACACTCTGTGTGTATCAAAATCATTTTAAGTTATGGTGCTCACAAGGACATTCTACCGTCCTTATGAAAAAATTTCTATCTCGTTCTATAAATTAGCTATGGAAAAATCTTTTAATTTTTATTCAATTAAATACGAAAAGATTTTTAGACAACATTTTCAATTGGTACTAGAAATTTTATACTTGAAGTTGGTAGGAGTGAAGTTCTATCAAATTAAGTAACTAAGTAGGAGCTAATAGCTAGTAATTAACAACCAATAGTTGAAGGCAGCGTTTTGAGAAATGCTTTTACTTAATTAATTTTATTGTTTTCATTTTATTTTCTCTTTCATAATAACAAATATCTAAAACGTATACTCAAAAGCGTTATAAAAATCGAAATTCACAACTTATTTTGCCTTCTACGGTAAATTCAGGAACAACTGATTTTATTTTTGGAAAAAAATCGCTTTCCAACAAAATATAACAATCAGCAGAATAATTATACTTATGGTCGTTTACTGCTGTATGCAATAATATACGAATTAACTTTACTAAATTTTTTTTATAAAACTGTAATTATATTGAATACATGTACTTCTAGTTCCAGTTTTACAATCGTAGAATAACTATTCGCCGAATATGCTGTATCCTTTTCCATATCTGCAACACGTTATTCCAAGTTTTGTTAAAAGTCTTTGGTCCTGGGCAGGTTTCACAATGTTTCACAATTATTTCACAAAGAAACACGTTTCAAAAGATTCTGCAACTTTTTGATTCATCGTTTTTTTTTTAACGTACGACACAGCAAATGTAGAAAACCTATAACTTCTCATGGAAGCTTAAAAATCGCAGAATCCTCAACGTTTCGCTATTGGTTGACAGCTTCTTCAGGAGTGTATCTTTCACTTCAGATGAGAATCTTGTCTTGAATTAAAACGAAACAGTGTAGTCTATTCAATTGCGTAAACAATTTTGACAGTTGAGATTAAATCTTTTTTGATGATCCTTAATTTTGTCTACTGGGCATAGCAAAAAATAATTATTGAGCTAATGACGACGTTATACCTATACAGGGTGTTTCAAAAGTCGCGACGAAAAATAAAAGGAGTTGTAAGGAATGGAATTTCAAACATTTTTCTCATATAAACATGTATCCGATTTCTACTCGTTCAATAGATACAGAACCTCAGAGTTGTTACGTGTAAACTTTTATTAAGGGACTAACATTAAGCAGGAAATCACTGTCAAATAGACACTTACGTAATGTAATCAAGTCGTCGCCATCTAAGAGCTTCAAGCTTATCAATTTCTGGGGAGTATTATAGAGAATAGTTTCTGCTGTTGGAATTCATACAGAAAAACAGCTTTTGGAGAGAATTAATTTAGTTTCCGTCGAAATCCAAAATGGGAATTTTCAATTTAATTACACTCACTAATTGGTTCGTCGATGCCAGTCAAGCTTGTCTTGCAACTGGAGGAGGTGTTTTTGAACATTCGCTTTAAACAACCAAAAGGATCACGATCAATTCATATCAACCTTCATTAATAAAATTTACATGTACATGTGCATTTACATGCACCACCAAATTCCGATATATACATATTTTTTAATATCGTAGTGTCGTTTTCAATTTATTCGTTCATACATTGTATTTTACTCATAAAAATGTTAGGTATTGAAAAGCTATTAACAAAAAACTTTTTTTTGTTGATTCCACCTATAGGCAGAAAATCACATGTAAAAAAAATTTCTTGTTGCTGTATTTATAAGTAGGTATCGGACAATGAAATCCGGGCAAGAATTTGACATGCCGTGCATATTTCAACAAATTTGAAAAATCATTGAGGTTATATTTCTATCTAAATAAGAAAATAAAACTTGTACTGAACGTCAGGATTACTAATGACATTTTGTGTATGTATTAAAAGTCAAAAATATTAAAGTGAGGTTTACATTGTGCCCGAATTTTATTATTCGCTACTATACAGAATTTAAATTCGGCGCTTAAAATGAAGTTCCTGGAATTACCACGGGATGGAACCGTGTTCCTTTTTATCGTCGCATATCCTTCAGTGATTCAGTTTACTTTATAATTTTATTTTATTAATAGAAAAAATATAAATTTGGTGTTGATAAAAACGGCAATTTCTTTTGAGGACTCCTCTTATACAGAGTAGTCAACGTGAAGAATAAATGAGAAACCAAGTGGAGGAATTTTGTACGAAATGCACTTCCAAGAGGCGATAGCAAAATTTTCATGTAAATGCTATTTCAGGAAAATCTAATCAAAATTTGTTCTGATTTGTTAAGATTTGTAATAAAAAATTGCAGTTTTTTAAGTCGTTTAATTTCGGCGCTTAAAATCATAGTTCGTACAAGTTTCTACAGATGGCGCCACTAAATTTAGTTTTTTTTTAAATCTTGCGTATCGTTAAGTTTACTTATAAATCTTGTTTTATTAATGAGAAATTTGTCGGTTAAAAACAGTTGCCAGAGAATGCAATTTGTTTTGAGAACTCCTCTTATATGGAGCGATCGATAACTATTTATTAAAGGCTAGTGATCCCTCATTCACCTGTTACAATTCAACATGAAACCGAATTAGAGGCTAGGTGAACGATTTTGGAAAGAAAAGTTGTATTTTCACCAGACCACCACAGATGGCGATAGCAAATTTCCCCAGTCAGTTATTCAAAAAAGTTTATTCAAAAATTCTCAAACAGCTAAAGGTCTTGGCAAATATCGTTGTGAAAAAAAAATAGAAATGCGTTATTTTGAAATAATTTAGTTGAGAATGTTTTCACAGATGGCGTCACTAAATTTACTGTTTACTTCGTCTTTAAATTAACTCTCAAATTTTGTTTTATTAATAAATATATCTTTTTAAAATTATTAGAGTCAAAAACCACTTATTCCGAACGTATACACAGTTTGTAAAATAAAACAAAAGTACTTCCAGGAAATTGTCGCAGATGGCGGCAGGAAACGTCTCTTGTCACTGTCGTTTTAGGAAAAACTTTTCAAATGAAGTTCTTGTCAAGTGTTGTTATAAAAATTGAGAAATGCGTTGTTTTTAAGTTAATTAAATTCGGCGCTTAAATCGGTAGTTCGTGCAAGTTTCCACAGATGGCGCTACTAAATTTAGTATTTGTATCGTCGCTCGTCTTTAACACCAACCTAACTCAGTTCACAGTCTTTATTTTATTCAATAAGTAATTCATTTTTCCGCGAGTATTGAATAATATTGTCATTACTCAACACTTTTTCATTTACAAGTAATGACGTTCATTACTCATTGGCCCGTAGAATAATAGTATCATAGCAACTACCAATGAAAACAATCAAAGAGATTCCCTTCTACTGCACCGTCTATAAACGTTTTTGACCGCGTGCTCTCAAAAAATATTTAAAATTTTCATTAATAGTCATGGAAAAAGTATAGTATTCAACTCTCGAGTAATGGCTTTTAATCACTCGAATGAATTGCAACACGAGCGACGCAACTTTGATTCTCGTGATTAATAGCCATCATTACTCGGTCGTTGAATAATATATGTACTATTAAAAGCTGTTAAGAAAAGACAATTTATTTTAGGCGACTGCACAGAGATTTAAAACGTTGAAAGTCACATCATTTCTCATTCATCGAATAAGGAGTCAGGCTAAGAAACTTTGCAAAAAAAATGTACCTACTTCCAACAGACGGTCATAGATGGCGACAGCTAACTTTTCTTGTCACTGCCTTTTTAGGAGAATTTATTAAAAATTTTCAAGTGACGTTCTCGTCACATATTGTCACGTTACTTTTAAGATATTTAAATTGGGCGCTTGAAATTATAGTTCGTGGTAGTTTCTACCGATGGCGCCACTAAATTTATTGTTATCATGTTCGCAATTTTTATTTTATTAATAAAAGGATCCATTCAAAAGCTGTAACAGAAAAGACAGCTTAGACAACTCAGAGCTTAGGACTTGTGTATTAATATTTAATATTTTTGATTTTTGATGTTTCTGAAATACATGACTTTCAACAATGAACACTTTGTATTTCCGACTCGAACATTTTGAACCAATCGAAACGTCTGTGTTAAGTGTTAAATTCGGTAAACAATAGTTACCATTTTTTTGTTCAATATTCGTGGCCTACTCTAAATCATTTTATTTTCGATCGCATGGTATTTGCCTCAGGTAAATTGAATTGGAATCTTCTATACAGTGAAGTCATCGTGGTCAAGTCTCACATAATTTTAGGTCAGAAATCGCCCGTGAGATATCGCGTAAAGACCCTAAATTACAATATTTAAAAAAATAATATACGGTGTCTTTCAAAAAGTGTACAACAAATGGAATTTTTCTTTATTATCGATTTTTATTGAATTTTATTAATGCAGAATGCTTCTGCATTCCTTCAAATCAAATTGGGAAATTCCAGGTGAAGTTTATCTTTCACGGTATACAGTGTGGACACCGAAAAATGAAACGGCTTAAGAATAAAGTGTCCTCATAGGAAAATGTTGTTTATAATTAAAAATTATAGTCAAATGCAAAATTACAACCTAACAAAAAAATTAAAAAACTCTGTCTTTATTACGAATCACCCTTTGTACAAGCTGCATTAGTATTCGCCGAGAATGGAAATGAACATGAATGGAAAAATGTTGTTTCTCAATTATTTCATTTCCTCAGTAACTGTTTCCACACGTTCCGAAAATTTGTGTTTTTCTTGTCGCATTCATCATTCATCCATTGAAAAATTATAACACGTTCAAATTAAATGACATTTTAATAGATAAAGCGTGTAATTAGTAGTACTTTAAACAGTAAAGTACTTTATAGCGTTTCATAAAAATCGATAACAAAAAAATAGTATATTAAAAAACAAGTTTCGTAACACATGATTTTAGCAAGTGCGCTAAAATGTCTTATGAAACGTGTATTTTACACTATTTTTTCTATTTTGGTTGTTAAAAAAAATAATTATCAAGTAGACTTATGTCAAATGCAAATTTTACAAAGTCACGTCGTAACCATACGATTATTATAAACATAACCTAATTTTTATATCCATTTAATTACCTTTTTCTGCAAAATGGATAATAAAACGCAATTAATGAAATAATACATTTATTTTATTATTTATATCTCTAGGATGCAAACAAACTCTTTGACTGTTGACGTTATTAATAGTTCGCAGTGATTTAAGGATGCAACGTACGTACTAAGCTACGACGTGCCGTAATAAATAAATAAAAGAAAGTTCAGAGCCTTCTCGAGAACATCGATGACATTAAATACGAAGAATAATTTCAAATTCCGCGCCAAAAAAACGACAATATTTACATTAGACGGCGCTGGCGCAACACAATTTACTTTCTAATACGTAATTAAAATCGTATAAAAATTTGTCCGAGTTTAGTCTAGATTTGGGAAATTTAAAAAAATTAGCAACGTCTTTAGTAGCTTTAATGATTTTTAGATATTTTAAATTTCGCGCCTGACATAATGTGGTATTGCGCGACAAGAATAGTAAGAGGTACAAGAAGGTAGAACAAAAGAAATTTTGATCACGAAAAATAATTTCGAATTTCGCGCTGTAAAAATCGTAGTATAACAAAATTTACGTAGATGGCGCTGGCGCAACACGATTTCATTTTTTAATACCTAATTAAAATTGCCTAAAAGTTTGTCTAGATTTACTTCAGATTTAAGAAAATTTTTAAAAAAATCTTAATACCTTTAATGATTTCAAATTCCGCGCCCTAAAAAATGTAGCACGCAGCAGTAATGCATAACAAGAGAAAATGAAACAGACGACAGAGTGCAACACGGAGTATAATGAACAGGAGACAAGAGAAGATCGACTATTGTAAATGCATACAAAGAAAAATTTCAAATTTCGCGCCGAAAAATTTGTAGTGCTACAAAATTTACATAGATGGCGCTGGTGCAAGTAAGTTTCATTTTTTTAATACCTAATTCAAATTGTATGGAAACTTTTCTTAATTTACTTTACATTTAGTAAATCTTTTTTTTAATTATCGACGTTTTTAGTAATAAAAAACTAGTACATTTCTCACATTCATTACTGTTCATAACATATTCCCCACAAAACAGTTCTAATTTCAATATTCTCCCCTTTCTCTCAAGTTGGCAGCACTGTGTCAAACAAAAGTTTTGGAGGTTATTTGTCTAATTTGAAATGTGGCTGTATATGTGGTCGCCAGCCTAACAAAATAAAACTTTGGATGCTTTAGTGAGCTACTGTTTTATTAATTACTATCCCAATGGGTTTCATAATGTATGTAGTTGTTAAGACACTAAAATAGAGAAAAGTTGATTTATTGTACACTTCTTGAAAAACACTGGGTATCTAATAAGTTCCGGTACATTGTGTAAAAAAAAGTAAAGATTTAATTTTCGATGAAAGAATGAAAAGGTTTTAATTAATTAATTAAATACGGCTTCTTAAAAATATTTAAACGACTTGCTAATTTATTCTGTTAATCTATAAGCCGACAACTTTTTTTTTCCTTACTTTGTAGGCAGCAGCAAAGTCGGCAATGAAACGAATTTGTTACACGCATGCTTACCGCTTTGACTCTTTTTTTTGCGCTAAAAACTAGCATTGAATTTGTAAGTGTATAGCGCGACGTTTTTAGCATGCTAAAATCGCAATCCGCGCGACGCAACACGCCGAATATATCAAGGTTAGTAAGTACAGTCCAACCTTGATGTTGCCAACTTTTACCAGATCAAAAAATTATTTAACATTAGATTAGGTCAGTGTATTATTAGAGCCGCGAAAACGTATCCTAACATTTTGCGCGGCGCTCGTAATTACCAGCGCGCTCCGTTACGTAAACGTTGCGTAATCGTTATTTACTGTAATTTCGCACATAGACACACAAAGTATTTCGAAAAAATCGTAGGCACATACAGACTCGCTCTCTCGCTATTATTATCTTGGAAACACCGAAGCCCGTGAGAATTGAATTAAAATTATGTAGGCGGGAAATAGCAAAGTTGAAAACGCGAAATAGTTTTCATTCCGCGAGGTTTCAAAATCCGAAAGCGAAATTCTGTTACAATTTTTAAACACTTCGTTAAGTCTGACTTTACTACATCTTTTTTTTTTATTATCAATAAATGGAAGCACTCACCGCATACTTTAAAACAATAACCTGAAGGACTACAACATTTTAATGTTGCAACTGCAACGTGTTTAGCTGCACCTAAGTATGTAAGTAATCAATTATGTCTAGTTTGATGTCCTTTTACAATTCGAGTGTTTGGTTTTTGTTTTGCCTAACGTTTTCCTATTGTATTTTAGTGTTCGCTTGCGATTTACAATTTAAATAAATATACTGGCGATTCAGTTTGGTATTCGTACCCCTGTAAAGAGTTATGTTTATGAATTCTTATGACTTTTCGTTTTCCATTGCAGAAGAACTTCCTCAGGGCTGTTGCTGCTGCTTCTTGTTAGTCATTGACACTACATCTAATTATGTCCCCTTTATATTTGAAGGATAGAATAGAAAAATCGAAAATTGATTTTCACTATTATCACTTGTTATTCTCTCAGTGATAAACCAAAAGTGTGTCCTGCATTAAAAAAAACGCCCGAAATCATTCTTAAATTCAGGTCACCAATCAAGCCAAAATTTCGCGTCGCCCGCAAGGAATACAAAAGCGCATTTTCGGACTCGTCTTTTCGCTGATGTATTATTTATTTTTTTTAAGTGTAACGTGTGCTGGCGATCTGCGAAATCGTGACGAATTAGAAAAGAGTTTCGGGCAGGTGGCAGGGAAGTGCGGTTTTACGCGAATTAAAAGCAAATTCGTATTCGTCCTGGCGGGCGTTTCGGGGGCCGGCTTGCATCCGAAATAAGTTTAGATTTTGCCCGTCCAGTGGGAACATTTCGGTGGTATCTATCAGGATCTAAGCTGTACTTCATATGCATGAAAAAATTTGCATTTGGTTCGACTTATATGGTTAGACAAGAATTTCAACAAGAACGTTTGCTTCTCGTACGTACGTACATTGAATTTCAAATACTAACCGAAAAAATAAAACAGATTACCCACAATAATTAACCAAGACGATTATTAAACACCCATTTTCAAATTTCATTCCTTTTTGGCAAACTAATAACGACTTAATAAATTAAAGTAAGAAACTTTAATTGGATTTGTCTGAAAGCTGCGATAAGAAAAATTGGAATTTTGTGGGTTTACCTGTAACCAAAAGAATTTTTTATTTATAAGATATTTTAAGTGAAAAGAATTACCCTCCGGAACAATGATTCCCAAAGTGGTCTATATCGACCCCCAGGAGTCGACTTCGACCTGCATCAGCGAAAACAAAAATTGGGGGTGCAAGAGATGTAAATAGGGGTCCATGGGAATGGATCTCATTTAAGCATGTCGTAACCGAAATTTTGGCTTTCCATAAATGTATCAATACGTTTGTCCTACACTTTTTGCACCAACTGCTCCAGAGAGAGTGAGATGTATATAATATTTTGTAAACAAGAGTGAGAAAAGTAGAGTAAAGGAGTTAAAGTGTAGAAAGTGCAGAAGAAAACTTATATGTTGCGCGCATACCTGAAATAGCAACGCTTGTCCAGATTTGTACCAGAGCTTTGCATCAGGCTCATCCCTCCCATTAAAAGCATTTTTTTGCATAGTTATTTTATATTAAAGTTTTACTAGTTTGCATTTTGTCGTTTTAATTAATAAGGGCCAGTTTTTCAATCACAAGTTAACTTTAACCTTCGTTTTATTGCCATAGCAATTATTGTTTTCATAACTGTTACTACGGGAATAAACAGCAGTGTTGCCAATCCACTCTAAGCCGATTAGCCTTCTCAAAATTTAAAAAGCCTGCTCTTACCCACATCTGCCCACATTGAGTAATGATAATGAAACTGAAATGAATGAACGAGTGAAATGGTACAAAATTTATTTTATTTAAATACCTAATAATTATTGGACTTACCTTACACACATGGACGTTGCACGATAGACTTTTCAGGTTAAAATCATCAATATGTGGGACTGTGGGCGGCAATCGGCAACAGTGCAGTGCTGCCAACCGACCAAGCGAAGCATTTCGGAAGATAGTTGTGCAAAATTCCGATAGATGTTTCTGGATTTCGATTGAGCTAATTTAAATAACTTGATTAAAATCATGTTTAAAGTGACTAATATTATTCAGGCGATTTTTATTTTTGAAAATCATTTTAAAAAAATTTTTTTTTAATTCTCATGAAATAAACAAAACTGGATCCAAATTTCTAAAATTAAGATATTTGACAGTTAGGTTGTGAAATTTTTTGACGCTAAATAAAACAAAAGACGATCGATAAATAAAGAAAATTTGTAAAATTACAAAAATATAAAAACTAAAAAATTCTTAGTAAATAAACAAAACTATCTAAAATTAAGATTTGACATTTGTGCAATTTTTAACGTAAAATAAAACCAAAGACGATCGAGAAATAAAGAAAATTTATAAAATTATTATTATTATTATAAAATTTAAAAAAATAAAAATAAAAAAAATCTCGGTGGATAATAATAAATAAAAATAATAAAAATAAAAGGAATCTCATTAAATAAAATTACAAAACAATAAAAATTAAAAAATTCTCATTAAATAAACAATACTCTCTACTTTCTATAAAATTACAAAAAGGTATAAAAATTTAAAAAAATTCATTAAATAAACAAAACTTTCTAAAATTAAGATTTGACATTTGTGCAATTTTTGACGTAAAATAAAACAAGAGACGATCGACAAGTTTATAAAATTAAAAAAAAACAATAAAAATAACAAAATCTCATTGAATAAAATTAGAAAAAAATAACAAAAATAAAAAACCTCATTAAATAAAATTACAAAAAAATAAAAATTAAGAAATTCTCATTAAATAAACAATACTTTCTACTTTCTATAAAATTACAAAAAATTATAAAAATTAAGAAATTCTCATTAATTAAACAAAACTTTCTAAAATTAAGATTTGAACTTTAGGCAATTTTTGGCGTAAAATAAAACAAAAGACGATCGACAAATTTATAAAATTAAAAAAATCTCAGTGAAGAAAATTAGAAAAAAAATTACAAAAAAGAAAAAAGAAACTCGTTAAATAAAATTATAAAAATTAAAATTAAGATTTGATATTTGTGCAATTTTTTAGGAAAAGTAAAATAAAAGACGATGAATAAATTTATAAAATTAAAAAAAAATAAATATAAAAAAAATCTTATTGAATAAAATTACAAAAAAATATCAAAAATAAAAAAAAATCATTAAATAAAATTACAAAAAAATAATTAATTATTAAATAAACAAAACTTTCTAAAATTAAAATTTGACAATTGTGCATTTTTTGATGAAAAACAAAACAAGAGACGATTGATAAATAAAGAAAATTTATAAAATTACGAAAACTGACGAAAATTTAAAAAATTCGCATTAAATAAAATTTTCTAAAATTTGACATTTGTGCAATTTTTGACGTAAAATAAGACAAAAAACGATCTAGAAATAAAGAAAATTCATAAAATTACAAAAAAATTAAAATTTGAAAAATAGTTAAGTTCAAAATCGGTAGATCTACCGAATTATCGGTAGAGTTGGCAGCACTGATCGACAATGTGGATTTGACTTTGACTCTATGTGCACATTTATGAAAAATAAATTTGAATTTTGACTGTCAGTTACTTTAGTTTTTGTCATTCTACACTATAGTTAAACCTATCAAAAGTGAGTAGCACTGTGTCAGCTGTAAAAAACACATTTGAAATTGATGAATTTGTAACAATATTGGAATGGCGGGGGGTCTACCCAAAGCAGAAAAAATTGGCACGTGGTCTACGAGACAAAAAAGTTTGGGAACCTCTGCACCAGTAGGAAGAAGACGTCGTGATTTTAAGTCGTGATGAAGTTCAAAAAAGAGACATTCAGAGCAAAGAAGAACAAAGGAATAGAAAACTGAAAGATATGCAAATAATTAAGAGAGATTGTAAAATAGAAACCGGTCGAGGATCGAAGTCAAGGAGAAGGTTACAAAAGATAAGAGAAAATCTATTCACTGGTGAAGAAAGGATCGCAAGAGGGAAAGAAAACTAGCAATAAGTATACACAACTATATATGAAGAAAACTTGTAGAAAATATACAAAAGAATCTAAATGAGTATAATAATTGATTCAAGTTCTGGCGAAAGGCAGTTTCTACAATTTTTTATAATACACGGTCTTTTAAACAAGAAATCTTTCTTAATTTCTTATATAATTTTTATTATATAGACTGCTCCCACTCAACCTTGATGAGGAGTCTTCATTATTTCGAAAGACCAAAGACGTCCAAATCTAACAAATCCATTTTGCAATTAAGGTTTTTGCAAAGATTAACTTGGACTGCCCTTTTTTTTTTCTTTTTAGAAATTTGGAGTATCTTCATAGACGTCATCAACGGTTAATCCAAGTATCAAATACATATATTGGATTCACCCCATTGTCACCTTCGTAGCTCTTCAACAACTAACTTTTAGCAGCTACGAAATTTCTGGAATCTGCCGCGAAGCATTGCATCAGAAATAACGTACTGTCAGATGTTAATCAGTTTTCAAATGTGATTCCAGTTCAAATTGCAAATTTGTTTTTCTTCTTCAGCTTTGGTTTTCATTACCTCCCGTAGCATGTCAGCTTTGTTGTTCCACTGATTCTCGTTATTTGGTAGGAGGTCGTCCATATTTTCTGCGATGATAGTTTTCCCACGTTTCCTGTTGACTTCGTTTCTATTGCCAGTCCAACTTGCACACTCGAAGATCCTATGCTCTGGTGTGTCGACTTCTCTGCAGTACCTACGAGGAAGCTTTGTACTTTTCCTATTCTTTACAGGTAGCTCGTGAACACTCCGTAGCTAGGTCCACGTCGTCAAACTTCCTATCATTTCCTTCCATCGTTTCTATAAATCTTTTATAAACGTACTAGTCCAGCCTCAATATAAGTCCCAAGATGTATGCCACCTGTCCGTTAGGCTTTCTCGCATTACTGGAGTAGTAGACGTCCCCATTAGGAGACTGCGTACAGGATTGTCGATGATTACGACTCCTGCCAGCGCTTACCTCTTTTTTTTTTAAACAACGCTGTACATATATGGGAAATTGTACGTAATTTGATAATTACCAATTTGTTGCCGAGTTTGCTGTTGGTCTAGGAGGCACGACTGACCAATAATAAGGAGGGAAGAAAGATGAAATGAAGAAATCTCGTTTATTCTTGTTATTTTTGGCGTTTACTCTAAGACTCCAAGAAAATAAATACTGAGCCGATATATTCCTAGGTATAGTAGCGGTTTTATGGTCTTGCTATTGCAAGATCATAAAATCGTTACGAAACTTGGACGACTGTATCTCCCAAGCGTTTGTCAAAGTCTGACACAGAGGCTTGCTCTGCAAATTAAAAAGTTCACTGTCCAATAACTATTTCCTTCTACCTAAAATCGTACCTGTCGAATAGGCACTTCTCTGTAAAATCCAATAAGCTGAAATCCAACGTCTGTCCTATCCTAGTGTTCTGCAAGATAGTCTTCTCAGGTCGGTGCCCTTCCTACTTTACGCAACCGATTTACCTGAAACCAATAACACCACAACCTCTTCCTTTGCCGACGATGCTGTAAACGAAAATTCTGAAAGAGCCATCCATAATCTGCAAGCCACCTCGATATTCCTAATGACTGGTATACAGGATAGCGAACAAAGTTAAATCAAACAAAATCAATTCAGATAACGTTTACCACACATCACAACATCTGCCCACCTGTAATACGAAAACCTATAGGCAACAGAAGCAAAATACCTTGGCCTCCATCTTGACCAACGTCTTACCTGGAAAAGACATATCCAAACCAAGAAAACAACTTGATTTAAAGTTTCTGGCTTCTAGGTCGACAATCAAAACTCTCCTTGCACAACAAAATCCTCCTATACAAAGCCATGCTCAAACCTTTCTGGGTTTACGGACTTTATCTATGGGGCTGTGCAAAACCAACGTCACTGAACATCATCCAAATTTTAGTCTAAAGTACTAAGATCAATAGTGGATGACACCATGGTACGTAAGTAACAGTAACAGTTCACGAAGATTTGATGGTTACTTTCTGAACCACGGCGTCATACAACGAACGTACCGTAGATCAGGAAAACGAGTTAGCAGAGGAACTATTCAGCAATGAACCCGACACAAGAAGATTTCATAGAACCAGGTCTCAAGGTCTGCTTCAAAACAAGAATAATGTAGAATGAGGTGGATGTTCTCCATCCATGCGCAAAACTTGTACTTAATACTCTGAAATGATGTAGATTGTTATAAAATGTCAAATTGAAAAAAGATACTAAGTTTCTCAGGTTTGGAAGATAATGCTTCTCTCGACTTAATTAAGATCATGAGCTTAGCAGAATGTAAACTTTTGGTCGTCTTGATATTGAAAAGGCATTCCTTCCGAACGGGAAGAAAAGACATAAGTTCTAGAAAAACGAGCAATAGATAAAAGAACAATAGAATTGGTAAAAGCTATGTTCAAAGATAATAAAAAGAAGAATCGAAGGAACGAATATTGGAATAAAACAAGGATACACCTTAAGCCCAAAAAAGAGGCGGAGAAAAAGAGAATAACATTAAAATTAGGCTATTGGCAAATGGAATAACTTCAGGTAACTAATGACAGAGATAAACCTACAACACAATAAAATAAATATGTAGATTAATAAAGACAAGGCAAAGAGCATGGAGAAGATGGAGAAAGATGGAGAAAGACTAGGAACAACAGGAAAAATATGATGCAGACGACATTTCTAAAAAGATAAAAATACCTAAAGAGAAATAGTTAAGAAAATAGTTAGACCAACAAAGTATGTACAAAATTGAAACATGGAACCTACTGAATTCAATGAGAAAAATTGGGAGAGATAAAATAAGAAAAGAAACCTTCAGATAATGCCCATAAACGAGAAAATAATAGAAGAATTAAGATTAAGGCCCAGATTTGCAATCGTGGAATAAGGACAGAATAACTGTTCGCTGAATATCCTTTAACGTTCCTCCATATCTACGTCACGTCATTCTAAGAATAATGCTTATCCGACGATTGTAAAATCGGGCAGGCCAAGAAAGACTTGGAATGAGAGAATTTTGGAAGAAGCGAGAAAAGGGGCATGCGTTGGGAAGAAAAACAGGATAATGAATCCAACTCTACTGGCCTTACAACTAACGGTAAAATGGCTTAGAATTGACTAGTTAAGTATCTTCGGAATAAGGATTAACTCTGATCAAACTTAATCGAGAAGTCGATGTTCTGAGTCTGGGAGAGATGAACTTGCTCGGATAATTCTTTGATGTTTTCTTCAACCTCAATTTAATGGTCAACCTAACGGCCTACAGAACTTCTGCCAGTAGTGCTCTAAATGTCAACGTGAAGAAATTCAAGCAAGCGCGCTTAAAGAGCGTGAGTAACTTTGAATCTCTTTTCAAAAGTGCCCTTAGCTTCCCTTGAAAGTTCTTTCATGCTGCGAAAGCTCTTTGATGTTTTCTTCCACCGCAATTTAATTGGCAACCTAACGGCCTACAGAAATTCTGCCAGTAGTGCTGTGAATGTCAACGTGAAGAAATTCAAGCAAGCGCGCTTAAAGACCGGGAGTAACTTTGAAACTCTTTTCAAAAGTGCCCTTAGCTTCCCTTGAAAGTTCTTTCATGCTGCGAAAACTCTTTGATGTTTTCTTCCACCGCAATTCAATGGTTAACCTAGCGGCCTACGGAAATTCTGCCAGTAGTGCTCTGAATGTCAACGTGACGAAATGTAAGCAAGCGCGGTTAAAAAGCGGGAGTAACTGTGACTCTCTTTTTCAAAAGAAAAATCAACGTTTCTGGAAAATTTTTAAATCGTCACGTTAACAATAGGACAAAGGTGTTTTCGGCTAATGAGTTTGCACGCAAAAAATTTACGAAACCGGTACAAGCCGAGGTTAGTACATGTGTTGATAATTACGATTAGCACGTTTTTACGAGATGAGTTGCGATAACGAGTTGGTAAGCACGCAAGAGAGAGTTTCGTATCGTAACTATATTTTTTCTTGCTTTTGATGGTTTAAGTGAAAAATCCGTTTTAAGTGAAAATGAGAATTACGCTAATAGCAATCAGGCCCATTGGAGCTCGCGAACGAACCGAGTTTGCTTTATCCGACAAGTTGGTAATTAATAATCATAGATCTCCGTGACGTATATAAAATATCCTACTTCTTTGGCTCGTTGTTGATTAACTGTATTGTAGGTATGTGGGTAATTAGTCTTGCATAAAAGTTCGCTTCAATTTTAGTTCGCGCGTTAATCTTGTTTCAATTATCTATACGTTATTAATAGGAGCGCGTGAAGATTTTATCTGTCACGCTTATAATGAAATTGTGTGTGTGTATGTGTATTAATAAATATATTCAGAGTTTGCGGTATCATTCCGTTTTTTATCTATCTTTAAATTATTTTAAAATACGTAGATGCACGCGCGCGTTGCTGAACAAATACATAATTAAATACAATTGTTTAATTAATGGTGTTCCTCTTTTTTTAATTGTGATGTGTTTGATCGCATTGCAAGAGAGTGTTTTGCGTTTCTGCGTAGGTACCTAAATAAAATTAGCAATGTGGCTAGGCTATTTTTTTTCCATTCACACACGCATACGCAATTAGTTCTAAGCCACGGATCAGTGAGCAAAATTTTAAACATGTGAATTTTAAGCGAACTGACCTTGATCGGTGAATACACGCCACTGTATAAAAGCGATCTCTGTCTGCAATGGGAATCGTTCACAACGCTTCATTCCCAAATCAAATTGCGCTTAATTCACGTTACGTACCTGCCCATAAAAAAAAATTGTAACCAACCTGAATGACTAACTTTAAATTGAGTAAACTCTCGACGTAGTACATGCATGCTTGAAGGGGAAGCACCCGAACCTACTACACCGTTCGAATTCCATTCTATTTGTGTTATATGTATTAAAAATCCCTGGGACTTGCAAGCTTTTTTTTTATGTATGTATATGTATCTGTAATAATATCCATTCTATCACGATTGTCCTGGTTTAAGCATAAGTTCACATTCTCCTCTTGTTCTTATAACATTGTCTTTCCAGAGAATGTCATTAATTGAAATGTCTATATTTAAAAAAATAGTATTCATTGTTAAACAGTTAAAACTTCCGAATCTAAATGAATAACAAACTACTCAAATGATAAATTAATGACAATGTTATCGTGATGGCAAAGTACGACGTTGAAAATAGGATCCTGTAAGGAACATTGAACATTGCAAAATATTTAAACGGTTTTTTAAATTTACCATAGCTGTAGATTTTTATATTATCTTATACTCAGTGGTATTATCTATTCACAAATAATAATGAAAACATAATTAGTGAGCTCCTCAATAGATGGTGTTTGGTGTTTGTACCTAAAACGTACAGTAAGTATTGTCAGGTAGGAGGGACGGTAATCAGAGTTGCCAACTTAAGGGATTCATCCCTTTTTGGAGATTTTTTATACTTACTCAAAAGGAATTTTTTTAAATAATTATAATTCTATCAGTAATTATAAAGAACTGTCGACGATGATTACCTATTAATTTTTTTTGCAACCTACAAATAAAATTGTTTACTTTTGTACGTATATTAAATCCTCTCGATCCGAGGACATCATTTAATGAAGCACACCTGTATACATACATCTTTTTTTTGTAATTGCATTCCCTGCTCAGAGTTTCCAATTTTGTTTAATAATTTTTACCGTTTATAAACTAATTTTTAATTAAGCATTCTTAAATAAATAATGGAAAACATAATTCATGAGTTTCTCAATAGATGGTGTTGTACCTAAAACGTACAGATGGGGGAGATGGGATCCAGAGTTGCCAACTTGAGGGATTCATCCCCTTGGAGATTTTTTTATCCCCACTTAAAGGGAACAAAAGGATTTTTTTTATAAAAACGTTTGTTTTAAGAAACTATCGGAAGCTTTGGTGTCTTTTTTGTACTTTGGTTTTTTTTATTTTTTTTGTGTTATTTTCCTTTATAGCGCCTCCCATTTCACCTTTATTGCGTAAGATTAAAAGAAGATGGCAATACTCTGCGAGTGAATCGAAAACGCTGTAAGAAAAGAGAAATTATCGAATTATCGGTAAAACAGTTTCCGTCATGTCTTCAGCGCACGCGTTCTATAAATGAATCGATTTTCATTTTCAGAGAAATTATCGGATTATCAGTAGAACAGTTTCCGTCATGAGTTCAGCGCACGCATTCTATAAATGAATCAATTTTCACGCATTTTTTTACATTGTGACGTTTGTTTCACATTACCTGCTGCGTTCGAATATTATACGTCGGATGTATCTGGAACGTATGATATCTTTCTCACTCACGATTTTTAATCTATTTTGTATCTCGCCCAGCCGTTTAAAAAAATGTTTATATTATTTCCATGACAACAGGCGATCTTTTCACATCCTATTTAAATGTGGGTGTGGGATATGAAAGATCGCCTGTTGTCATGGAAATACTATAAACACAAGATTTTTTTAAACGGATGAGCGAGATACAAAATAGGTTAAAAATCGTGAGTGAGAAAGATGAGATCATACGCTCCAGATGCATCCGACGTATAATTTTCGAACGCAACTCTCAGTGTTGCCAAGTGGACGGTTTTACCCTTTTTCGTTTCTCTTAATGATAAAAAATGACTCTTTTGAATGGAATAAATTTTACAGGCGGGTAACGCTTTTAGGGGTACTTTATGATTAAATAGTAAAATACTAGTGATATTAGGGAGTGTCATACTTTTGTAATTGGCTCTTATTTCCAATGAAGTGTTTAAACGAAGCATAAAAGAAATTAACTTTGGTTTATTTGATTGACAGTTCTTTCTGTTTTATTTTATATAATTTAGTGTTTGCTTCAATAACTAATTATGTACAGTCAGAATTAAAAATAATGTCTTCTCAGTAAAAAGCTAAATTGTTGTAAAGGCCGTTTTACACTACCCTAGAAATTGCGCAAGAAGTTGAACAATTTCTAGGCCAAGAAATATTGTCTAGTGTAATGCAAGAAATTGCCTCGAAAATGTAAATTGTATGAAAAAAATAGAACCTGTTCTAATTTCTACACAATCTTGCCTGTGAGCATGCGCATTTACTACTGTCAACAGTGTCGACTTTCTACGCCAATTTCTCGTGCGACTGTTGCGTTGACTGGGTTATTCTTGTACTTTTTTTCATACCAACAGGGCCAACACTGCACATGCTACACCAATCACATTTTTTAATTTCGACATCTTTCCGGTTTCCGCACAAATCAGCTGTTTGAAACTAACAACTGGCAGCGCTTCATTATATGTGCGCATGCTCTTGCACAAAATATCTAGGGCAGTGTAAAACACACAAATTTTATGTGCCAACTTAACTAGACAATAGCTTTAGTTCCTACACAGTTCTAAATCAGTTCGGAACTGTACTGCTCATGCGCTTTTACTAAAAATGCTGTGTATTTAACAAGAGCGCATGAGCAGTACAGTTCCGAACTGATTTAGTACTGTGTAGGAACAAAGCTAATATTTCTTGGCCTAGAAATTGTTCAACTACTTGCGCAATTTCTAGGGTAGTGTAAAACGGCCTTTAACACGCATCGAATT
Organism: Dorcus parallelipipedus; assembly: GCA_958336345.1. Taxonomy (NCBI): domain Eukaryota; kingdom Metazoa; phylum Arthropoda; class Insecta; order Coleoptera; family Lucanidae; genus Dorcus; species Dorcus parallelipipedus. The sequence continues at coordinate 33,710,830 of OY284482.1, forward strand.
CTCATCGTTCTCTCTGTATGAAAAAAAGTTGTCAAAACGAAAATGTTGAGAATTTTTAAGCTGTTCATGGCAGTACATATTATAAAAAGATTGTTCTACTTAAATCAGTTTATACAGTTAGCAGTTGCAATCGGTATAAGTTAACTCAGCCTATTGTCAATTTATAATGATTCACAGCAGCCTCTTTAGGAGTTAAGCTGATGTAACGTAACATATATTTACTATTCTTTTTTATTTACTTAGTTATTAATTTTTACTTTGCCTTAATTACTTTTTATGTCTATGACTTGTCCTGTCTCTTTGGTGCGGAGAAATGATGCATTTTACGTTCTGTATTTTGTGTACAACCATTTCTGTCCCACCTCTACCTTTTTCCAAGTTTCAATGAAATAATCGGTATGTAGCACATACCTTACATTATTATTTAATTCCTGTTTTGCTCAGTTCTTCTTTTGCGTCATTCTTTTTCCTACTTGTTGTCTTTTGATGCTTCACGATTCATTCTTTTGCATTATTCAATACTCATATATTTCTTCCTTTACAAAGTTTATTTGGATGTGTTAATAGCAATGCTTTCAACAAATCTTGTTGTTAGAAACATCAGTACTTATTATCAACATTGTTGGAAACATTTGCAATTAACACGTGCAGTAATATCGAAGAAATATTAGTAACATGTTGAAAATAATTCGTGTTAACAACATTTGCTGTTAGCATTTATTATTTTTGCCATTAACTTGTCAGTCACATTCTTCATAACTTTGTTGATAGCAAATAGTTATTGTGCGATCGATCTGGAGGCGGTCTAGATCAAAGGGTTTTGCTAGCAAAATGTTAGTGACATGTGGATAACATTTCGTCACTTTCCAAGAAATTAAATGCGCGTCAACTTTATTGTTATTTATAGTTTTGAACGCATCTCCCTTAATTTGTTAGCCTTCTTTTTCTGAGTTCCCGAAAAGTGGGTACTTTGAGACTTACCGGGTAATCGTTCGAATATTTGAAGTTTTCGTGTAAAATCGGATATTTAACTATTAAAAGTTAGCGATATCGTTGTGTGCCACTGTACGAATATGCACAGTATACTTATCAATCAGTAGGGACAGCTCGTGTCGGCACCTTTGATGTTCATACTGCCGTTTTTAGAGCCAATATGGCCGTTACCGGCGGGCTTTCATTTTATTGCTACTAGATGTCACTGGTTGAAAAAATGGCACGGATAGAAATGATCATAGAATGCAATGTTGTTTCACACAATTTCAGGCTTTCTACACAACATAAATTCATTGTAATCTAACAAAGATGGTTTTCTGTTCAATCTCTCTCATCTCTCCGCATCCATCACACAAAATGCTGAATTAAAAAACGCCCACTTAAAAGCAATTGATGAATCCGCCGGTGCGCTACGCGCGGCCGCTTGTGGAAAGTCCGCTAGTTTTCGCACATGCGCACTCAGAAACTGTAGCAACGGAAACCCCAAGCTATCCCTACTGATTGAAGAATATACTGTGGAATAGGGTTGCATTAATAAAATATACCTTAGAGTACGCCTTGGGCGTGCAATCGTATCTCTCTTAATCATTTGCTTATTTTGCGTCTCGCTCATCTGTTTCAAGGAGTCTTGTGCTTATATTGTTACCATGACAATGGAAGCACTTTTTACGTCCCGCTTTTAAGTAGGGTGTAGAAAATGTGTTTGTTGCTATGGAAACCACGTCTGATTTAGTTTTTTATGATTCAAAGATGAGAAACAAAATACGTAAACTCATTTAGACGAGAGAGACTGCAATATTAGCCGAGAATAATTCCAGAGTGTCTTATGAACACAACCTAGCTTGATCGTTGATGTGATTGGTAAGCTTGATATTCGATTATCGGTAAACCTAAAATTAGTCTTGTAACGTTTTATAGCGTTTTCGACTGACTGCTCCAGAGTCAGGGTTGCCAGGACTGCCAACTTATGCGTACCAACACAGTCGCAAGCGTACCAGATCCAGGTACCTTCGTACCATTCGAAATTTTTTCTTCTAGGAAAAACCGCTCCTGCACTGCGGAGTATGTTTAGGGGTCAGTAAAATATTTTGTACTTAATGTTATACAAGCATGTTGCAGGCAATGCAGAAATATTATCATATTATTTCACAGAAATAAGGTTAATCTATTTGAGTACCAGAATGTACCTACTCTTTGAATCGTACTTTCTACGTACCAAATTTTGTGCGAAAGTACCAAAAATGGTACAAAAGTACCATACAGTACTTTGAGAGTATATCCATCCCCTCTTATTAACTGGGGTTAAAACAAGATGGAGAGACTCTGAGAGTGCTCCAGGACAGTCAGTCGAAAACGCTATAAGATTATAATAATTTCGACTACAGAATATTTATTTTTGTTTTATATTAAAAGTATTTTTTCTTTTTGCATTTGCATTTAAATAAAGATAAATATTTTGACTTTTTTCATTTTATACCGCAAGGATCAGGGAAAAAGCGGGTATTTTCGTCGTCGATTGTGGGGAATAGGGTTTCGTTCATTGGCAACACTGTAAATTATAGAAGAGTAGGTACCTACCGCAAGCATTAATGTTTCAATTTACAAGAACAGACAAATTTACCAACATGTTCATAACTTTTAATAACATCGTTGATAGCAATATCAGTTGTTGATAACAATGTCACTAACATAGTTGTCAACAATGTTAATAACTTTGTTACACTTCCTTAAAATTCATTACAGCTTATTGTTAGCAACAATGTTAGTTAATATCAAATTGTTGTCTACTTTTCCAATGCCAATTAAATGAATGTTATTCACACATTGGTTACTAGCATTTTTGCTATTAACACGTTTTTGTTATTATTTCGGTGTATAGGCACCCTTATGCTGACTCTTAAGAACTTGTTCTTTATTTTTTCACACTCATCATTTTTGTTTTAGTTTTAATTATCCTTAGCCCCTTTTCACTAAACACTACAGTAATTATTTTTCTGTATTTTATTATTAAAACAATGCCTTCGGCATATACAATAGATTATCCTTCTGTTCTTAATTTTTTTTTTGTTGCAAACAACAGTTTAGGTCGCAATATCTTGACCAGGCCGATGAGATTGCGGTGGAGTTCTCCAGCTCCTCTTCTACTGAAAAGGCCCCAATTGCCTAACGCCTTTTCCTTCACCAATGTCAGTTTAAAAAAAAATTGCTTCATCGTCGTCAGAAATAATTTTGCTTTTACTTCTGTTAAGCTTGCATCAATTGACTTGTCTTGGTAGTAACAAAAATCTATTCAAATTCTAAATTAAATGCAAGTCCAAATGTTTGTCCATCACTTTTCACTACTAACCTTTTACAAATTAAAAAAATATTTTTTAAATCTTTTATTTACCTGTTTGGTATTATTGTATGTCACATTTAGTACCTTTGTAATTATCATACTCCTAGTTAGTTTCATTTATACATTTATTTCTAGCCAGTAAACCTCTTTGTGCAATCTTTTTCCTCCTTCTTTTTTTTTTCCTTTGTGTTCTAATTTTGCTTTTTTGTTATTATGTGAACTTCATCTAATCTTAGTTATTCTCTTGTCCATTAATAACGTTTGGAAATACGTTTTTTTTTGTTTCTTCTTCACTTTACCCCTTTTCACCAACTTGAATTTCTAAGTCGTTTCTTTTGCTTTAATTGGTTGATTTTTTTCTGGCTTTGCTTTTCTCTTCTATTTCGAACAATTCAATCCACTTTGATTTATTTTTTTAATCATCTCACCGCTTATCTTCGTAATTCTTTCTATGTATAGTCCAAATTATTTATACTCGGCCTGTTTTCATTTTTGCAAGGCTCTGCTTTGATTCCACTTGTTTTTTGCTCAAACATTTTGATTGATTTATCTAGAACCCAAACGGGTCTTTCCTCTTGGGTGGCCACACCGAACTCGTCAAGCCCCTGCCAACACCTTTCCTTTTTTCATTTAACGTGCGAATATATTTATTTAATACCGCCTCGATTTATTCAAATAAAATGCATTATAGAAACAGGAAATACAGTACTTAAGCATGATTTAAGGGAAATAAGATTATTAACATGAGACTTATAACACTTTTATTATGAATTGAAGATATTCTATAATGTTGGGATATTTCTCATTTATAGTAGTAATAAATTAAAAAAAAAAAAGATGAAAGAAATAAAAATCCAAAAATAATTAGGTATTATTTTTACGTTTCATCATCGTTTTGAAACAGTTGAAACAAACTGAGCTGGGGATACCTGGATACATTGTAATAGACTTTAATTTGTGTAATTTTTTTTTTTTTCAATTACACCATACTTTCTATCTTGCTGTTACATCCTGTTGTGTAGGCCACCAACAAAACAGAGAGGAATGCCTGGGGCTACATTTCAGCTAACTTCTCGTCGGCTCTCGAACATTCCACACGAAGATTTTTTATCGGTTTCCAGAGAACGTGAAAATTGAACCTGAAGCAATTTAAATATATCAAATTTTTTATTCACTTCAATAGTTTTTTTACGCAACGCCATGCGGACTGTAAAAAATTAATGTAGAGCGGCACATTCAATCATTGTTGACCACGGTGTAGCTCTCAAACTTGACCGTGACACATAAAAGATGGACGGCCGTTAGCTGATGAAAAAGTAATGCTATACTTGTACGAGGCGAGTGTGCCAACTAATACAGTGCTATCGTAACTCATGTGTTATGTAATATATTTGCTTAAAAGCTATTTTTTTGTCTGACGCAAATCGCCGATTAATTACTACACATCGACAGAGATCTTTCAAGTGCATCATCCGCTTCCGTTCCGGTCCGAAATATTTCGTGGAACTAATACCGTCTTATCAGATTTTAATTAATTTAAGATGTATCAAAAAAAAAAAGGCGACGGAAATGAACTTCGCCCGGAGGAATCGAAGTTTTGAGCATGTACTCGATTCGAGTGTTCCGTTTCCGGAGCCTCTCAGATTCCTTCCTACGAGAAGGAAGCGTCCTCTTGATGATCCGACTCGTCAATTAATTGATGATGTGAGTAGTAGATGCGTTCGAAAACAAACGAGATATTCATTTTTGACTACTCACCCGCCGCCGTCGTCGATCTGATTCGATAAGATATGCGTACTCACGGGACGCAGTTTGATGATAATATTTCGCACGCAAAAATAGCATGCTGATAAGGACGTGGATTTTTCAAATAGCAAATCGAGAAATAACGCGTCTGGCCCATTTTGTTGACCCGAATATTTGTTAATGCGCGTTAAGTAACTAGCAGATAAATTTAATTACGCGGAACGCGCCCTATCACTTTTAACGTTTTACTAATTTTTTTTACTGTTAACCATGTGAAAGCGTATTTACTGCACACTACCGTCACGCTTTTTGACATTCATTACAGTTTCGAAATGGTATCGTTTTTCACACTAGTATGAGAAAGTAACTTTTATCACACTCATGCCATTTTATTGACTCAAAATGTGTCCATGAGGTTAAAACAAGACGAGAAAATACTCTGAGATAGCTCTAGGAGTGTGAGTCGATTATATCTCTGTTTCTACCAAAGAAGAAATAAACGAGTAACCTGTCTAGATGTATCACATTCATCTTAATCTGAAATAATGCCCTAATTATTATCATTATTAAGAACACACACTGACGGAAACAGCATATTAGCAATGCACACAAGCCCGCATAAATTCATCAATGAAATGATCATTAAACGCCGTATATGGCGAAATTTAATTAATTCGCCGTATTTATTTCTTCGAATGAAACCAGCGACTTCACATGTCTGGAGGAACGAAACCGATTAAACAGTCAGCTCTTGCCCGGAGCGGCCGTCATTCAAAGCGATTTCCCTAAGTATCAACATCCCGCTGCATTTAATTAGAAATGTTAAAAGTCGAGAATAAGTGTGAGCGGTCTTTTTTCACACGCGAGGCGATCACATTCCATGAACGTAAGGAGTGTGATGTGGAACTGTGGTGCTTCTTTCAACTTTTTGGATTAACGTTTTTCAATTAGTGGATCTACTGACGACATTCTAATATAAACATCTAATATAAACGTTTATTTGTCTTTTCACATTCGTTTTTATTTCTTCACTATGTCATCTGATACAGAACTCTGTAACCTAATTCAGCACAACCAAATACCCAGTAGAAGGAAAGATCAGGGAAGGATGAATAGGAACATGATAAATTCGACACAGTATCCTTTTTGAAGCATTTAAGAAGAAGAAGAAAACAAACGAAGAAAAATGCATTTCTTACACGAACCAAAATTGGCGTTAAAACACGGGAGCCTTCCCTGCGTTCGATGCAGGCCATGGTTTTCGCCACAAGGGTGCAGTTTCAACTTTCCTAGGTCGAGCTTTCTTTAATTTCAAATTCACTTCAAATTCATCAAAAATCTGTGGGTCACTAAGAGAATCAGAACTGCTCTGAGATTAAGAAGATGCCCAAAAGGAGATAGCTGGGATAGGACCAAAGCATAAGCGATAACTAAGAACTTTTAAGAGTATCAATAGATGACGTTATTTATTAAAATGTTTATTTAGTACAAAAGAGATAATCGTAACTCACGCTGCCTTAGATCAAAGACATTGTAGGGCAATTTATCCCAATTCTGTTCTAAAAATAGGGGATGAAAGTAATATGTAGGGTAATTTCGGGGGAGTTAGCCATCGATTTTTTTACTTAAATTTAATAGCTTCCTGCTACCTACAATTGAAATTGTTTATTTTTGTATGTGTATTAAATCCTCTCAATCCTAGGACATTATTTAGTGAACCACCCCTCTATATACAAGCGCGCGGCGGCATCGCGTTCCTCGTCATTTTCTGCCATACGATGACGTGCGGCTCGATTCGATTAGACCCCCCCAGGTACCGTAAAAAATTCCGAAAAAAAAGCTTGCAACACGATAAATTTAAAAAAATCATATCTTGAAAAAACGCATTTCACCAGGGCATAGGCCCCATAGGTTAGGTACCTGGGGGGAGCCTGCAGCGTGTGAGAAAGTTTAAAAAAATTCTAAGCTCCCGTTTTCGAGAAATTTTCGTCGATCTGAAAAGTCGTCGGTTTTCGGGCCCTCGTTAAAATCCAGGGCCGGACTCGGGGCCGTGCGTCCGAAGGTAGAAGCCGCCGTCGGTCCTACATACACGTTCCGAGTTTGGTCCGATTCGGTCGGTAAATAAGGGCCGTGGAATTTTTTGAATGGTCAAAAACCATCAAAAACGGCCATTTTTGGAAATCCCTATACAAAATCTTCCCTCCCCCCGTCGCCGGACCGCGAAACGGACTCCGGATTCGATTTTTTTTTTGGTATTTTTTACCCTCCGATGCTAAAAGGCTCGTCTCGATTCGATCACGTTTAAGGGTCGAAAAAAATTCCCGAAAAGTACTCTAAGGAATTTCTAATTAGGTACCTACAATTAAATAAATAAATCATAGAAAACATAATTAGTGAGTTTCTCAATAGATGGTGTTGTACCTAAAACGTACAGTATCCAGATTTGCCAACTTATCCCTTTTTGGAGTTTTTTTATACTCACTGCAAAAGATCAAAGGGATTTTTTTATAAAAACGATTGCTTTGAGTAACTTTTGGAAGCTTCGGAGTCTTTGTTGTACTTTGTTTATCTTTTTATCTTTTTTGTGTCATTTTACTTTATAGCGCTTTCCATTTCCTATTATTACGTACGATTAAAAGAAGATAACAATACTCTGCGAGTGCTCTAGAGAGAAGTGAATCGAAAACGCTGTTAGAAAAGAGAAATTATCCGGGGAATATCGGTAAAACAGTTTCCGTCTTCAGCGCACGCGTTCTATAAAAGAATCAGTCTTTTTTTTACATTGTCACGTTTGTTTCACATTAGCAGTGTTGCCAGTCGTGATTGGTTGTTATTTGAGATGAAATATAACGAAGCTTAAAAGAAATTAATTTCGGTTTGTTTGATGCAGAATTTTTCTGTGTTATTTTATAATTTAGTATTTGCTTCAATAATTAATTAATTTTTTACTGATTTTTTTTTTCTATACAGAAAGAGATTGTTCAATTTTACAGATTAGCAACACTGATAGGATGTTTATAAGGCGCAGCAGCATCTGATATGCAGTGTTGCCAGAGGTGGTACTGCCAGTACTTTGGTACCATTTTGATACTTTTAGAAGTTATTAGTACCAAGGTACTGCCGTGTCCATTTTGGCCATTTTGGTACTTTTTTTATTCAAGCTCAATTTCACCTAATTTTCTTCACTCTCACTGTTATTATTTTTTAATTAAAATAAACATTTGTAAGTATCTTCTGTATATTTAGTTGTTCATATCTGAATTGGCAATCAACGGATTAATTAATCGGTTACTTTAAGAGCGCAATTGTAAAGTGAAATTAACTGCATATTATAAATTACATTACTAATTATTAAGACCAAGATGATTGCAATAATTATAATAATAGTTATTAAGGGCCAGTTGCTCAAACATCGTTCAATTCTGAACTTGGTTCTACCATCATATGCCTTTCCAAATGTTGCCATGGTAATAGAACCAAGTTCAGAGCTAAGCCATGGTTCGAGTGTTTGAACAACTGGCCCTTAGACTGACTGAATTGACTGTTCATTTAAATCAAAGAATTTTTTAATATTGTTGATTGTCCAAAATTAGGTTGTAACGGGTACAGGTACATGTTTCCTAATTTATTTTAAATTTTAATAAAGCTATCGGTTTCGATATTACGTTTTCATGGGGCTGCTATCGTCAAAAAATGGTTAGATTTGAAATCAACCTTCATTGAAAAAAAGAAAGAGGAATATCAAATGATATCATTGTTATTCTTCCTTCTTCTTCTTCTCGACGATAGTTGATTTCTATTTTAACCACCGTTGATATTCCTTCCTCTTTTTCTTTTTTCCTTCTTGACAACCAATGGCAATTTTAACAATTTCTTGATGATAGCAGCCTGAAGATGATACAATAACCTGTAGCTATTTATATTGAAATTTTAAATAAATTAGGAAATACCTTCATTACCACGTTACAATCTTTTTAAAGTTAATATAATAAAATATTTTTCAAATTACACAACAAAACCTTGAAAAGCTGATTTTCGTGACCTTGGATTACATTAACAAAAACCTAAATGATGAATCTGGCAAAATTAGTACTTTCTTGGTAAATTTGGTACTCCTTTGCTTGAGGGTTGGTACACTGCATTTCTGTATGCTGGGAACGCTGATCTGACGCGATAAAAGGATTTTTTTGTAATGGAGAGCTTTTCTTATATTTTACGTATTGCAGTACTAAAATAATCATATTTAAAAAGATATTATGTTTTTAATTATTTCATATTTTATACCGAGTGGTTTATTAAATTTTTTATCAACTCTTGCCTTAGAATAACAGTTTCTCAATTGTCTTTTAAGTCCCCTCGTGTGGCCAAGCAATGTCTTTATTTTGATTGGTTACTGCACTGGTACAGGCGGCCATTAATTTTTGTAGTATTGTAACATGTCTTTACATCTGCCTGCTCAGTGAGTTTATGATTTTAGAAGGTTTAGAAGTGTGTTTGAAAAGTTATTTCTTTGTTAAAGTCATTATTATGGACTTTTAGACTACATATTTGTAATACGATTTTCAAGAAGCCCAATGCAGGACGGTTGACAACCTTAGGTATATGTCACCTCGGAAGCAATAATTAAGGAACCATCCTCGTATATATTTTTTATAACTAACAAATTTTCAATTTTATTTCATAAATTTACCAACCGTTTGGTGAGGTATGGTGTCCCATTCGATCTCGTCTTAATTTATTCAAAAATGTTGTCAAATTGACTATCTCCAAGTTGTTTTAATTTGGTGACATCGCGGCTTCCAACGTTAAAGATCGTGGACCGATTGTGAAAGAGAGCATTAACTCGCCAATTAATTAAGTGCCCACCAACGCAAAAATGCAGATGATTACATATTTGTGTTTATATACAATATTTCTTATCCACGCGTGGTTAAATTGCGAAAAAAAAAGGGAACGTGAAGGTCAAGATCAATGTTAATCTAAATCACGACGTTCGAAGCACTTAAAGGAAACACCGCCTTGTGTTATGCTGAGAATAAGTTAGTGTATGCGACATGACGTCGTTCGCCTCAATAAAACTCCACATCCTTGCCAATATTAATACGCGTACACGTGTATTTATTAATGGCCCACAGGTATTATACCCAAAACTTCCAGATTTCAGAACGCTTTTTCTATGCCACTGCAAAACGTACTTAATCCAAACAGGATATATGTAAATGATTTGCATTTAAGTTGTTAATTAAACCAGCTGCTGCGAAGTATTTTTTGCCACTGCTCGCTCTTCTCTAACTTTCCGGAATTAAAATTTATTTACGACGTGAAAAACGCACGTACGTGGAATAATTTACACAGTCTAATAAGTAGGTACTTACGTGCGTTTTTCCGACTCGCCGTGGCAAGGAAGCATCAGTCATAGTCTTCCAGGCTTATTTGTTAAGTCTATTTTCATCAAAATGTATCTGTGTGTAGCTATTCGGTCATGTTTTATTCATAGTGTCTTCCAGTACTGCTAATTGACTTGTTCGATATAGAAACTACAAGAGGTTGTTGAAAAACCCGCTTTGGCGGGTTTTATAACTGCTTGTTTGTGCGTGAAGAAGTGAAATAATATTCGCAATGTTCACAGCTTATTATTTTTTTTATAGGACAACTCAGCACTATTTTATCATTGTATATTTCAAATCTACTTTAACTTGAACTCTGAGATAGTTTCTCAACAAGTTCCGTGGGATCTAGGGGAAACGGGGGGAATGAGAGCCACTTGAGGGAAAAATCAATATAAAGTGTATTCTCTCAACAAGCTTATGTTGTTTCGTATAAGGAAAAACCATTAAAATGACCTAACTATATCATTCCTGTCATTAACAGAAATTATAATATGATCCATTTATTTCGTTGAGGTAATGAGAACCAGGAAAAAACAAGGCAAACCCTAAATAAACTTGTTTTAAAAATACCCAAGCCAAGCTGGCTCTTATTACCCACAGACTCTCATTACCCCACGCTCCCCTATGTGTGGGGTAGGTGGTGGCCTATTTAGAGCGTTTAGATGCAAAGGTAATGATAATGGCATTGAAGTGAGTGCTAAACACAAATTACTCAAATCGAATTGGGCATTGAATGTTGTACACAATGAAGTCATCAAATCAATAGAAAAGAAAAATATGTATGTACATACCTATATCTCTTTTCTGTTCAAAGTAAAATTCCAATAAGAACATTCTATACTTACAATTAACCTAACGTTGGTTTGTTCGCTTCCGCATAGGAAAAACGAGCGTAAAAGCTCAGCGATTAGTGATATGAAAACATCCTTTTATAAAGATAATAGCCACGAAATTACTCTCCTCGTAAACGTTTTGAATACAGACGAATACTATTAATTACTTCAATAATAGTCGTTTGCGTAATTGTAATAAGTCGTAAGTAATTGCGGTTGAATTCGCAAAACGGAGAAAAGTTTTTTCTTTTTGCTCGGCGCGGGTTAATAGCGTTTTATGTATGAAATAAACTGAGCAAAACCGTTTATTGCTGACATGTCGAAAAAAATTCTAATTACGCATTCTCCGTTAACAGAGTGTTACGAGTGTACTGTTTATATATACAAATGTTACATCAAGATACCGTACGACCAAGAGACTGTCTGTATACAGAGCCCACAGGACAAAATAATACCGAAGCTAATTAGTCGTCGAACATTGTGGACATATTCTATAGTACCGTTGTGTTCTTAGGGGAAATGTAATTACAGTACTGAACGCACAGATTGTAATTACAATGAATAGTTTTTAACACATACATCTACATATTCGCTCCTTGGATAAGACGTTCTTATACATAGAGTGTATTTTTAAAAGTGTATGTCTCCAGTCTCTACAAATCTTTTTTTTTTTTCGTTTGGTTATTAACCAATGGCTTAGGTCGCGACTTCCTATCTTAGTATAAGTTGAGAACTGAATCAATCATTTGGAAAAATTATAACTTTTTCCGTTATGTTGTACACTTAAAGGAAATCACAAAACGGCAGCAAAATAACGACCTTGAAAGTAAATCAAAAATTGGATGAAATCAACCCAACTTCTCTATGACTTGACTGGAAACTTCAACAGGCGAAAAATTTATATCTTTGAAGCAATCGACGTCTCTACTTATACTCTGTTCAATAATTATTATGATTTTTTTAATTGTAAGAGAAAAATCCAGTCAAGAGTGCCGCAGGGAAACGTACTTGGGCCCATTCTCTGTGTATTCCGCACATGTTCTATAAATATATATATAATAGTACTGCAAGCCTTTGAGGCCCATGCCATAGATTTAGGTATAGTTTCCGCTGGCTATTCTTTTTGACAGTCCTTCTCCATTGAAGTCTATTCTGTGTCGCTGTTACACCAATACTTCTCAGGTCTGTCGTTACGCTATATGCCATCTTCCGTTTTTGTTCTTCCTAATATTTTTCTTAACACCTTCCTCTCCCATGCTTCTAATTTATTTTCATTCTTTTTTGTTAACACCCATGCCTCACATCCATACACTACTACTGGTCTTATTACTGTTCTGTGTAACATCATTTTCGCTGCTTTAGAAGTTTCTTTTGACCTTAACATTCTGCTTAGTAAGCCCATTGCTTTACTTCCCTTATTCATTCTACTACTTATTCATTGCTACTACTAACTGTTACCCCCAAATATTCCAAGTGATCCACTTTCTTAATATTATAGATTGCCAAGTCCATTTTAAATCTAGTTTCTTGTTTCATTATTAAATATTTTGTTTTATTTTCGTTGATTTTTAGGCCATAAGTTCTGGCAGCCTTTTCCACTCTATTAAATGTATTTTCTAATTCCACCCTTGATCTCACTTTTGTTATTCTTTAGCTTTCCGCATTCTTCCTTTATCTCTTGATCTGTAAGTTGTTCCACTATATCTTGCTGTTATTATCTTCAATTCTTAATTCCTCATTTTGCTCTTCGTAATTTTCAATATTTAAAGTTTCGTCGAAATACTCCACCCACCTATTTAATTTTTCTTCTACATTTCCTATTAACACTCCATCTCTACTCTTCAGATGTGACGTTACTTTTTGTGTGGTGTCTCTTGCTTTCTTCGCACTTTGATAGAAATTCCTGATTTTCCGATTTTTAAAATTTTCTTCCAACATGTTCCGTAAAGGAAATCACAAAACGCGCACAGAAAGTGGCCAACAAAATAACGACCTTGAAAGTAAATCAAAAGTTCGATGAATCGACCCAGCTTCTCTATGACTTGATTGCCAAACTTCAACGGGCAAAGAAATTATATCTTTGAAGCAATCGACGTTTCTAACAGAGATTACTTATACCTCGTTCAATAATTATTGTGATTTTTTTTATTGTAAGAGAAGTCCAGAGGGAAATGTACTTGGGCCCATCCTCTGTGTATTTATCACATGTTCCTTAAAGAAAATCACAAAGCGCCACAGAAAATGGCCAACAAAATAGTGAACTTGAAAATAAATCGAAATCGACCCAACTTTTTTTACCGAGGCGATTGCTGCCAATCACAGGTTGCAATTCCTCTTTGTGGTAATTAAATCTGCTATGATTTGCGAATTTAAAATGGACCATTTTTATAGCATGGGTGTTTGTCGCAAAGTCTGTTCAATCCAACGATTTGGGCACTTCTCCCACGGAAGGGTGACTAGCTTGAGGATCTTATGCCACCTTGCAGAATTCCTCCTTTTTGAATTTTGCTGTTTGGCATGATCATAACCAAATCCTCACAATGAAAGAGGAAAAGGGCCCGACGCCTCTGCTTATCGTTTGTCCTTCGAAGGGACCTCTTGTTGACTGTTGCGTTTTCGTAAAAAGAAGCACGAAACTTAAGGCCCCCATTTGTTACAATCGTAAACAACTGCTGTTACAAACCAGAAAAATACTCGCCAAAGTAAACCAAATTAAATATGAAGGTGACATAAATCTTTCTCCCTCTAAATGCTAGAAAAAAGTGCTTTTTTTTAGAAGACCTCATAGTTCAGAATGAGGAGGGGAGGAAGAACATGAAAAGAAGAGAGCGCAAGCTGAAGGAAAAGATCAAAAATACTATAAGAAGGAAGGCGAGTGCAGAAAACAAAGTGGGGTCTGAAAGAAAAACCCTGAATCCAGTGCCGGTTCGAGAAATGAAAAGGACTTTGCAAATCAGACTTAAAAGTTAAGGACCCAAGGTGAAAACCCAATTAAAAAGAAAGTGCAAGAAAATGATACGGAAGAAGCCCAAATTTGGATGGAAAAGAAAAAGTGTGGAAATAACGGAAAAACCATCAACAAATGCAGAAAATAAATATATAATCTAAAAAATGTATCTTAACTTTGTTTCGTTGAAAAAATTAAATTTGATCAAGTTGCCGGTATTGGATAGAAATGGAACCAGATTGTAATCGCAGGAAGGGGAACAAAATTGAGTTAAACGCACAGATACATTGGAAGAGACTCCAGGGGACGTTTCGCGCCCTCTCAATAATTTGCAAAAAAAAGATGGTTACGGATTTTAAAATTGTAGGAAGCGACCGGGAAAAAGGCAACTGCCCCTTCCTAAACCCGCCCCTGCTATCGGAAATCAATTCGCCACTTGTTCCACAATTCCCACGCTACCAAATGCCTTTACGTAATCATCAAAATATGAATGGTTTATTCTGTTGGTTTTCCAGTTTTATGAAAGGTTCGTGGAATTAGAACAATAAGGAAATAGATGGACAGCTGCTTAATTATTTCTGACCTTGTACTTTCATGTGCATTCCTCACAGGAAGCTCTATTTTGTAAGAGATGTGTATGTGGCATATTTTTGTTATACTTAATGCTTGTTAATAAATTATTTATAAGAAAGGCCCGATTTTACAATCATCGGATAAGCATTATTCTTAGAAGAACGTGACGTAGGTGTGACGTAGATATGGAGGAACATTAAAGGATATTCGGCAAACAATTATTCCGTCCTTATTCACCATTGTAAAACTTGGCCTTAATCGCTCTTGGTATTGAAAACCAATTCCACAGTTGCTCAACAATTTCCTCCCCACCTGAGGGGGTTTTTCGTGCTCTGTACATTGTGAGAGGGCAGCATGATGCTTCCTTTTGGGTTTGGTCATTTTCGTATAGAATTAGAACAGGGAAGAAATGGGTTCTGCTGTTTCTCCCTTACAGCTTTTGCTACGTGTGATGGTTATTTCTATTGATAGTATAGAGTGTGTTACAGAAACTTGTTTTTTTTATCCTATCCTTCATCTAAGTACCTTTGAGGGTAGAGGATTTGAGCTGTGCTTGAGCTTTCCTTTGGTTAAATCCCCCAATCTTCCATCACCTTGGCTGCACTGATTTTATTAATCAATTTTTTGGAGACTTTCTTCTTAACTTAAACAAACGAGATGGTCGAGCTCCTCCTGTTTTGAATTTAAAAAGTAGTAACGCATTTTTTGATGTCAGCATAAAGTAATCGACCATGATTTATTTGGAAAGGTTTTTTATCTTAGCATCGTGAATATGAAATATCCTTCTTGCCTTATCAAACGCGCACGTATCTACTACGCTCAGTACACATTTGTTCCTGCGTGCATTATACTGACTTACGTATGAAACGCTTTTGTATAAGACAATACCTAAACGTAATTCAATTTTTTTTTTAAGTTTTGCCATTTTATGTATTGTTTGGGGTACCTCTCCCGAATGAGTTGAAGATGTTCTAATTGGATGCGTTTATTTTGTTTCAGTGTGGTCTGTCTTAGAAATGGGAAGTGAGCACTATTGCCTAAGGTGGAACAATCATCAGAGTAACCTACTGGGAGTGTTCAGCCAACTACTACGAGACGAGAGCCTTGTCGACGTGACGCTGGCCTGCTCGGAGGGCCATTCTATTCGCGCTCATAAAGTAGTTCTCTCCGCCTGCTCTTCGTATTTCCAAACGCTCTTCGTAGACCACCCCAGCCGCCACCCCATCGTTATCCTGAAAGACGTGCGCTTTTCCGAACTACGCACCCTAATCGAATTCATGTACAAGGGTGAAGTCAACGTCGAATATTGCCAGTTGTCCGCTTTACTGAAAACCGCAGAGAGTCTGAAAGTCAAAGGTCTGGCCGAAATGACGAACCTCGGCCCGTCGAGGGATTACAAGCAGGAGGCAGAGCCGGAGCAGACGGAGCCCACGGAGTTGGTCAACAAGAGATTAGATGAAAGAGATAACG
The DNA here is from genome assembly GCA_958336345.1 of Dorcus parallelipipedus. Lineage (NCBI taxonomy): Eukaryota > Metazoa > Arthropoda > Insecta > Coleoptera > Lucanidae > Dorcus > Dorcus parallelipipedus. The sequence goes on from OY284482.1 coordinate 33,727,120, forward strand.
TGCCCACGCCCCCAAAGATGTGTCGGACGCCAGATCGGTCTGCCTCAGTCGAACCGGCACGTTCCGTTACGCCACCGGAAGAGTGTAGACCTAGTGATATGAGTATGCATAGTAATGGTAATAATGTTAGTTCTTGTTCTACGCTCGGAGCACCGACGATATGTAATAGGCTTGCTTCACCTATCAAAAATGAGCCACTACCTGGACCCTCCAATATGCCACCAGTTCAACAAGTGCCTCTGGTAAGTTGGAACCTCAACAAATTTCCTTTTAATTTTCAGTTTTAAGTATAAGCTTCATTAAATATCATTGACTATGTCAATGGCTATGAAAGAGAACATAACATAACATAACACAACATAACTAAACTATGCAGAGCAGATGGAACTTTTGAAATATTCACATTCTCTGTTATAGTCGACGTTCTTTTCTATTACTTTTTATTGTATTTCATAACCGGAAGGAACTGATGCAACCTGCTTATGAAAGTCGAGCATATCAAAACTCTACCCTGCTCTTTTCAATTCAAAAGTGAACGTTAAATAACGAATTTGATTGGCCCATTGATCTTAATCATATCGTAAAATAGATACACCGGTTGCTGCGGCTTGTTTGTTAACGAAGCGTTATTATTTGAATTCCTATGAAAGAAAAAATTAATTTCTTTAAGTACATAATTATGTAACAAAACAAAAAGCAATTCGCTCGGAAATGCAATTTCATGTGGCCTTCACATTTGCACGATATTTGATAATTTCGTCGCCTATTAGGAAATATACCTTTGCAACCGCGTTTTTATATTGTGACAATTTTTTTTTAAACGTAACATTTCCGATATGAAATTTAATTCATTTCCTTCATATTGTTTAAAGGAAAAATTGATCATGTTACATAAATTGGTTTACACGTAGTATGTGAACGTTTTCATTACAAAAAAAAGAAACTACGAAATTGCGACTTTGGTAGTAAGAAATGTTGCAAGCCAGACGATTCTGATAGCAGCCAGCAGCATTGCGAAAAGTGTTAAAGAACGTTCCATGTAAGCGCGACGAAGAGGAGATTATACAGGTGAACATGTACTAAAGAGAGAGAGAGAAATTTGTAATTTTGAAACTTGTAATGGTTGTTTTCTTTTGCATAAATCTCTTAAGTACGTACGAGCCTTCCGCCCAAAATAAATGTGTTTTAATCAGTCAGCCAATCACTAGCGCTTTGTCAAAATTCAATAAAACAATCGCCGTATAGATTTCTAAAGACCGCTTTACACGATGCAGTCTATATTGAAGCAAAACGCACATTTGCCGATGCGCATGCCTAAAATAGAAATTGCATCGTGTAAAGCTTACTTTAGGGATTTTAACGTTTTTTTTTTTTATACTGCCGACATGAACCTTTGCGGGTTAGATTTTAAATGCACAATATCAAATGGAAATATTTTATTTTGTTATGTTGACAATACACATGTAATGCAACATAACTTGCCATCATGTGAAGCAGTATGCAATTTTTTCTTGCCGTTTATTTCTGCAATATTCCTTGCATTGCATTGCCTCCTGCTTAAAGCAGTCTTTACACGAACGCAATTAACATTGCACACAAAAATTTCATTCGCTCGCGGCTTTATATTTAAGCGATTGCTGAGTAGTTGCAATGAAAGGTACCAATTTTTGAATGTAAGTATTTATGGTGCCTCATATTTGAGTGGTCTTATTGTTCACACACGTTTGTCAATGCGCACGCGCACCACAATAAAAATTGCGTCTTGGTGCAATACAAATTGCTTCGTGTAAAGCCTGCTTAAGATTTTTTTATCGAGATGAGAGCTCATCAAAAAAGAATGGACCGATGATGAAATATTTTATGAAATTATGCTTAGACTGCAACGATTTTTGTATACTGTCACCAAATTTTAAATTTAATTTACTTGCCTCTCACTTACCAACGGTTTGGATGACAAACTTCTGCCGATGCTACGATCAGCTGAGCCCCAGCTAGCAACAGTGAAGAAAGGGGCGGGTTAATCAGAAAGGTGGTAAACTTATAAAGGGCGCCAGAAGACAATTGTTCTTCAACTAAACGTAATTCGATCAGCCGACGTCTCCAATCGACCAGATCGTGCAGAAAATGAATCACTAATAATCAGAGGCGAGACTTTACTCACTGGTGTGCGTGAATGTAGAAATTAAAATCGTAGCTAAAGTTAACACAATTTATTACACACTTTAATAAACACTTTACACTCTTAATAAACAATTACTATTGGCTGCTTACTTTAGGCTTAAATTAACTACGGTAAGCGCAGTGAAACAGCGTGTCCAGTCGTACGTCAAAATCAGCGGTGCCAACCGAAGCGCAGAGGCCGGTGGGTAGTTACTCTATGGTACTTACAACGCCCTCTATCGACCGCAGGAAGCGTCGACAAACTGGTCTAAACTGGACCCGCTCAGATCGTCAAGATGGCTGATCAGGTTTTCTCGATCGGATCTCGATACGACTACGGGGCAGGAGCGCCCCCAGAGAACTAGGCCAAAAGGTCTGGTGTAATAGCCTGCGCCAGAAAACTGCGCCCAAATAGAAAAAGCCTGAATGTAAAGGGAAAAAGGTTTCGTTAGCAGCCATTTTGATACACCCGCCATTGCACCTTGTTACATTACCTGGGACTAATTCGTTCCCGGGCTTCGAATTGGAGTCAAACTGACCTCCAAATGTGTTCGAAGGTATTACGTGATCTTCCGGCACAGCCGCAATTGAGTTATTCCTCACAGATAGCGAAAACTACGATAATTTCACAACACACGTAAATTACGTCCGACTTGTAACACACTTCGAATAAGAAACGCCTTGCCTTCAACAAGGCGAATTTGTGGCAGGCGAAGGTTGCTAGGATACCAAACCGAAAACCAGTCACGTGGTGTGTCACACGAATAAACGTTGAGCAATGATGTTGTATCGCCACGATATTTTGGCGCGAGATTTGAACGTAACAATACCGAGTGTCCACTTTGATTACGCACCATAAGCATTTCAATGCATTTTTGTTTAGTTGTAAATTCCTGCTTCCCTTTTGAAGTTAATAATTTTAAACTGTTTTTGCAAGCAATGCGAATGCCAGGGAGTTTCAGAATAGTTGGTCATGTTGGTATTTTACGTAATATACAATACTTCAAATAATGGGCAGTTTCTTCCAACAATTTTTAAGGTGTTTCGTGTTTCACTTCATCGACGTTTTTTGCGTAATGTTTTTTGTAATAATCGAAAACCTTTTAATGTATTTTTTGTCTCTCTAAATTTATTTTCTAAAATTTAGAATTGTGTAGGGTTTCAAACACATTTGTTAACTAAAACAGAAGCATGGTTTCCAGGTCGCCTTAATTTTTTAAATGTGAATTTATTGTTGTTTTACTTATTTTAAACAAAAATATTTCATAAAAGGCTCTTCCAAATGTCAGTATATTATGCATTTTTGAAATCCGGGAAAAAAGTTGAAATATATAGGGTCTTCCATTAGAAAAATTGTATTATTTACTCCACTCTCTGATGCGCTTTTACCGGGGAAATACCGAACTAGTTTTGCTATTGGTGTGGCTACGACCGACCAGTTTGAGGCGTAGATTGTTTAATTTTCAACGTAACGTAAATACACAGAATTTCCAAATGAGAGCAACCTTTCATTGTACGAATTACAAGTAAAGTAAAGCAGAAGGAACTGTTCCAAAAGAAAAAAACTCAAGGTTTCAAGATATCAGGTGAAAATCTCTCGTCCGCTCTAATTTTTGCTAAAAGTCTTCTTTTGCTGAGAGTAAACAAAAATCCCTCAAATGTGAGGCGATACAGCAAACCTGGAAACAATGGTGGAGAGAATGAAAACGCAAATAACCATTCGTCAGAATTTAGGGCACGGCGTTGCCAAATTTTTTACCGAATTAAAGAAGAGAGTTGATTGTAATTAATGTCTGTAAATAGACGTTGCCAATTTTTTCACCAAATCAAGAAATAAAGATGGAGGGTTGCCAGAATGGAGTCTGATTAATTTACATAACTTGAAGGGATCTAAGTGCAATTTTTTGTGAACTGACGTTAAGTGCTTAAAGGGAAGATGAAATTCTAACAAATTTGATGACATAATTAAACAAGTGCTTTTACACCACGTAGTGCCATTTATAAACTGTCAAAAAAAAATGGACAACATGAGATGACTCCGCAGACTTGGCAACTTTGGTGCGGGAAAGTGTAAACACAAAGGACTGTGCACAATCCTCAAAATTTACAGACGGCGTTGCCAAAGCTTTCACTCAGTTAAAAAACAACCTAAAACAAAGAATTTTCCTTGCAAAAAATCCTAAAATATAAGATGACTCCCATAGACTTGCCAACATAGATGGGGAAAATGACTATTACCATTCCTCAAAGTCCATGTTACGGCGCGGTGTTGTCAAATTTTTCACTAAATAAAAAAAAGAGTGCAAGTCTGCCGAAGTTAACAGAAGAATCCTCAAGTTTGAGATGACCGCAGATTTGGCAACAATGTTGAGAAAAATGAAAACCCTAAAGATCCTTAAGATTTACAGCACGGAACTGTCAATTTTGTTTACTAAATTAAAGAGTTGCAGAGTTTGTCGATATTTATCGGTACGTCGATTTTTATCGATGATTCAAAACTTTATTCGATAGTAAAATTTGATTATCGCACAGCCCTACACTCGGGTGCAATTACAATGTTATTTATTAAATTTTTATGTCAGTTTCGTGAAAATAAATTAAATCAAAAGTTCCGCGCATGATTTATGCTCTTATTGCATGTTTCTTGTCAGGGTTAAACTTAACCGTCATGGAAAAACGTGTTTTGCGATTGGACGTAAACATTTCGTAACAATCAGTTTGGTCGAGAGCCACCGAAGTAGTTTGGTAATGAAGACAATCTACGTCTAATCTTTATTGTGTGTATATACAGACAATTTAATTTGTTTAATGTTTAGTTGCGTACGTTTTTAGGAAGCTCCTACTCCATTTCGACCCCGTAAGTTTTTACATTTCATAAAACGTCCCTTTGTTGTTAATTCGCAGATGTATTACTGCGTTCAATTCAATCTTGAAATTAAAAAAGAGGGTAAAGTTAAAGCCTTGCTGAAACGTAATTGTCTAACCTTAGCAAATTAAATTGAATTGTTATTATGTATTGTGATAATTATTTAAAATGTTAGAAATGTTTTATGAAACGAGGTTGTATATTAATCAAGATAGGGATTGTATCTTTAAATATGTGTAAGTGAAGGAGGAATCTTAGAATTTATAGTTAAACTGTATTGTTTCAGTCCCTGAAAAAAGAAGTGGATTGGGGAGGAGGGTTGCCGGAAGATAAGAATTCAGGTGAAAGTTCTTCAGATTACCCCAGGCATTCTCATGACACGGTGAGTAGTAAGTTTCCGTATATGGTAGTAGTAGTAGTAAGTGATTTAGTAAGAAGGTGGTTAATTGTGCTGCTAAACGAAACTGATGTGTGTGCTCTGTCAAGAAGTTGACATTCATTTTGGCTTAGGATGTTTTATTTTGACTTATTTCGCCTAAAGCTGTTTGTGCAGATGTGTGTAGAGTCGGTACAGGGGGCAGCACTGCAGACAGTCCTTCAGCCAAACAATGATCGTCAACTTCTTGAAGTAGTGTTACAGGGTAGTAAGATTTTGCGATGGCAAACGGCAAGAAGTTGATGTCTTTGTTTGGTTGCAGGAGATGGACTGCAGAGACACCGGTTCGCCTCTTCTGTACCCCTGCATGTACTGTCGTGCTTCGTTTCCCCACCAGAGTAAGCTGACTCGACACATCCTCTCGCATAGCCTCGAAACGTTGAAGTACCGCGAACCTCAACATCACGCGCCCTTTTCGCTAGCCGAACCCTTAAACCTGATGGAGTCCCATTTTAGCGGTCGAGCGCCGGTTATGCACCACGAACCGCCGGACCCTACGGACCAACCGCCGACTTCGATGGATCTCGATTTGGGTGGTGACGGTGCCGGTGTTGTGCTGTGCAAGTTCTGTGGTAAATCATTTCCCGACGTGGGTTCTCTTATAGCGCACCTTCCGGTTCACACAGGTGATAGACCGTTTAAATGCGAATTTTGCGGCAAAGCGTTCAAGCTTCGCCATCACATGAAAGACCATTGCAGAGTGCATACGGGCGAGCGGCCGTTTCGTTGTGCCCTGTGCGGGAAAACGTTTTCGCGATCCACGATTTTAAAAGCACACGAAAAGACGCACTACCCCAAATACGTGAGGAAGTTCCTTTCGCCGAGTCCACTCGACACCGAAGAGGAAAGCCCACACTAGCGACCCCTTACCCCAAATCCACACCCCCAGTAAATAGTTCCTTAGACTGACGCTTCACTAGCTGAGCTTGTGTACTATACTAGCTAATTTTACATAACTATATACTTATACAAAAATATATATTGTTCACCAAAATTTTTATATTGCCGCGTTAGCAATCACAGTTAGATAGTATGATCAATCAGGCAGCCCGGTCGGCAGCCTGTGGCCATTACCATAATCTTCTAACTGACCGCGTTAGAGCATACATGGGCGCCATTTTTAATCTCTTATCATAAAAAAAGGCAACTGCAAGAGCTGTGATAGAAATAACTATAAGTGTACTGGAGTGCGAGCTGTGATGTGAGGCCATGATCGTTCGGGCTGCCGGATAAATTAGTTACTGTTCATGTTGTGTAGTCTATCACGAGAAATGATCTTCCATGAATGTAGATGAGCTAGCATTCCAGAGACGACGCGTGCTTTTCTGTTACTAGTTACTTATTAATTAGTTACTAGTTACTTATCAATTGTTTGGTACGTTTTTACGGTGAAAGCCAACGCGCAGAGCTTACACACACGAGTTTACGTCCGTAACAAAACCCAACATCAGCTTCAAAACTATCCCATCAAAATCCTATTAGAGCTTACTTAAGGGTCACAACGATTATAAATACAAACGAGCCGTCGCATTATGAAATTTCATTTCGCCAGTGTAAAATAATTGAAAATTTAAACCACCCTTTCGCCGCAAGACGTTATTTATTATTTATACGAAAGTAGAAAATAACTATAACTTTCGATTGCTTTTGGGTGCCATGTTTTAGTCGACCAGTAAACTGTCAAAATTGTATTTGAGTGGCCAACGAAACTTTTTCGTTGTATGTACGTAAAAAGGTGGATCCTTTTGGTGTTTCAAATTCTTAAATTTAAAACGGAAATAACGCTAAAGTTAATTACTTCGTAGTTTGAAAAAAAATTAACATGTAGAGTGCCATCTCTTTTGACCGATTTGAGAATCTCTTCATTCATTTTTTTTTAATTAAATTTTTCGAAGTAGAAGCTGAACTTTGACGCAGTTGTTTTCATCAAATTTTGGACACAAACAGTATCCAGAAAATTATTTTTAAATATCTCTTTATTTGATATATGAAAATTTAGGCACGCTTTCATTTCGAAGAGAAAAAAGGATTTTCTTTTAACGTTAAAAATTCTTGAACGCATAATCCGAAAACAGAAGCAAAAAAAAACCAAGGAAGCTGTAACTTTCGATTGATCTAGAACGTCATTTTATGTTAGTATAAACTTTAAACCAACAAAAGTAAAGCCAAATATAATCACTTCGTATCTTAAAAAAAGTAACACACAGCGATTGTTAAAGGGCGCCACCTCTTGACCGATTTAGAAGGTCTCTCAATTCGTGCCAATCAAATGTCTTATTATGGAAATTGAGCTTTGATGCAATTACTTTCGTTGAGTAATAAGAATCAATTTTAACATAACAATGCCAAGAAAATTTATTAATCACTTCGTATTTTGAAAAAAAAAAATAACATACAAGGGTTCTTATACAGCGCCATCTTCTGGAAATCAGTAACGTAGAGCGGTTGGCCAATTTAATATTGTTTTCATTTATAATTGAAGACCTCGGTGCAAGAAGGGGACAGCTCCACTTTTTAAAATTTTTCAGAAATCACAAAAACAGTTTTAAAAATTCATTTAATGTCATGTTCATATTATGTTATGAATTTGCCTCTATGAAACCAATTTCAATGATATTTGTCCCGTTCTTGTACAGAATGAAAGAGAATATTTTTCTTCATATATTTCAGTGTAAAACACAAAATCGAAAAAAAGTGGAGCTGTCCCCTTCTTGCACCGAGGTCTTCAATTTTGTTTTAAACAAATTTTTCGAAGTAGAAATTGAATTTCGACGTTGTTATAAAAAATTTTGAGGCAACCGATGCCTAAGAAAAATTATATCACTTCGTGTATTGGACAAGAATATTATTCAGTAACTCTTAAGGAGTGGCATCTCTTGGCCGTTTTGATAAATCTCTCAATCATAAAATAAATTCGTTTTAATCACATTTCTTGATGTAGAAATTAAACTTTGATGCAATTACTGTCGTCAACTAATAAAAATTTTGACACAACAAATGCCCACTTCGTCTTTTGAAAAAAAAATAACAGGCGAGCGCCATCTCTTGACCGAATTGAGAACTATCTTCATTATTAATTATTTCGTATTTTGAAAAGCAGTAACGTAGACGACTTTTATGTAGCGCCATCTTTTGACTAATTTGATTTTTATTTTTCATCATAATTTGAGTTGAAACAAATTTCTCGAAATAGAAATTGATTGCAAGAAAAAAAGAATTTTCTTTAAACGTTTAAAATTCTTCTGAACGGATAATCCGAAAAAATAACTTTCGATTGATCTATATCCCACTCAGGATTTTTAACATAATTTGCCTCTCGCTCGTCTGTTTCAAGAGGTCTTGTGTTTACATTATTTCCATGTCAACGGACGCACTTTTCACATCCTACTTACAAGCGGGGCGTGAACGGTGCGTCCGTTGTAATGGTAATAATGCAAACATAAGACTTCTTGAAGCAGATGAGCGAGACGCAAAATATGTAAAAAATCGTTAGTGAGAAAGATGCGATTACACGCCCGAGATGCTCTCGGGGGGATAGTTTATGAACGCAACCCAGAAAAACGATTTTGGATTGACCAGAATTTTTTTCTTTTTTAATGTAAGAGAAAGTCGACTCTTTTGATGTTTGAAACTCTTCAACTTTAAACCAAATATAATCACTTCATATCTCAAAGAAAAGTACTAACACACAGCGCGATCTCTTGGCCGATTTGGCTCAGTCATAAAATAATTTCGTTTTAGTCACATTTCTTCATGTGGAAATTGAACACAATTTTGACACACCAGTGCCCAGAAAATTATTAAAATTAAACACTTCGTCTCTTGAAAAAAAGTTACATGCAAGCGCCATCTCTTGATCGATTTGGAAACTCATCTTCATTATTAATTATTTCGTGTTTTGAAAAGCAGCAACGTATAGTGGCTTTTATGTAGCGAAGCCTTTTGACTAATTTAATTTTTATTTTTCATTATAATTCGGTTTTAATCAAATTTTTTGAAGTAGACGCGATCGTCTTCCTGAAGTTATAAAAATCTGGTTTTTGACACATCCAATGCTCAGAAAATTTATGAATCACTTCGTATTTTGGAGAAAAATAACATACAAAAGCTCTTATACGTAGAGCGCCATCTCTTGACCGATTTGGGAAATCTATTCATTAATCAATAATTTCGTATTTTGGAAATCAGTAACGTACAGCGTCTGTTATGTAGCGCCATCTCTTGGCCACATTGATATTGTTTGAATTAATTGAAATTTCGTTTTAATCAAATTTATCGAAGTAGAAATTGAGTTTCGACGCTGTTGCTTTCATGAAGTTATAAAAGTCAAATTTTTTACACAACCAATGCATAAGAAAAGTCACTTCGTATCTTGGACAAAAAATAATATACAGAGCGCCATCTCTTGTCCGATTTGGTAAATCTCTTAATCATAAAATAAATTCGTTTTGATCAAATTTCTTGAAATTAAAACTGAGCTTTGATGTAAATGCCATCAAGTAATAAAAATCAAATTTTTCACATAACCTATGCCCACAAAATTTATTAATTACTTCGTATTTCACCTCAATATTGAGTTTGTTAAATAACTTGTTTTGAAATTAAAAAAAATAAAATAAAATGACACATGAAAGAACTGTTATAGAGCGCCATCTCTTGACCGATTTGTGAAATTTCCTCATTAATTAGTCATTTCATATTACAGTAAAGTACAGCGACTGTTATGCAGCGCCATCTCTTGGCGAATTTGATATTTTTTTATTATAATTTGATTTTAAATAAACTTTTCAATGCAGAAATTGACCTACAATGCGGTTCTTAGCATCAGGTTATAAAAAAATTGAGACAACCAGTGCCCAAGAAATTTTTTTAATCACTTCGCATTTTGGACAAAAATAATATAGAGGAGCCGTTATAAAGCGCCATCTCCTGGCCGATTTGTTAAACTCTTCATTAATTAGTCGTTTCCTGTTTTGGAAAATATGTAGTAACATACAGTGACTGTTATGTAGCGCTATGTTTTGATCGATTTGGCAATTTTTTCATCATAATTTCGATTTAGTCAAATTTTTCAAAATGGAAATTGAGTTTCGACGCAACAAGTTATAAAAATCATAATTGTGACACAGCCAATGACCAGAGAATTTATTAATCACTTCAAATTTTGGAAAACACATAAACGACTGTTACAGAGCGCCGTCTCTTGGCGGATTTGGTAAATTGCTTCATCATAAGTTTTTCGAAAAAGAAACAGAATTTTGACGCAGTGGTTTTCATCAAGTTAGAAAGATAAAAAAATTTGACACAGTTGAGACCCAGAAAATTATTTAACCACTTCGTATTTTGGAAAAATGTACGTACAAGGCGCCATCTCTTGACTGATTTCTTAAGTTCGTTTTAATAATTTTTTCTTTTTTCGATATAGAACTTTGGCACGTTTGTTTGTTTATCACGAAAAACAATTTTTTTACATTCTCTTGGCTGAAAGAGATTTCTTTCTCAAATTGAATAACTTCTTCTAGTTAAACATATCAAAGCCAAGAGAATAGAGAAAATCGTTAAAAGAATTAGAAAAGTCGAATATGTGAAATTAACATTAAACAGAAATTCTGAATCGACCAAGAGAGCGTTCAAGAAACTTCCCCAAGTTACACGAAATAAATTTTTAGGCCGACCAAAAGATGGCGTTTTAGATCCACCACTTCCCAAATTGCACGTTGATTTTGGGCACATTTCAGAATTAACCGGTTACTCCACCGGTAGACATTTTAAAATTCTAAAATCCACTGTAAAGCTATAATAAGTTAATTTAGGTATAATAAGTTATTAACTTATTATAACCATAATATTATTATATACTTATTATAGCTAAAATAACTTATTATAGCTTTACAGTGGATTTTAGAATTTTAAAATGTCTACCGGTGGAGTAACCGGTTAATTCTGAAATGTGCCCTATACTTCGAAAATTCCAAACACAAAAGTCACACCTTTTCTCTTACAACGTGAAAGTTTTCTGAACCATCCAATAGATGGCACTCGAGATCAAGTTTCCAAATTTTCCGATGTTCATTTATTTTCGTGATTGATTTGAATTTGAGATACTTCTCTTAATAATAATTTAAGCGAATCTGAAGATACTGTAGATTTGTAGTGAAAATCTTTGAAGAGTATACATGTGATGTTATGTGTATACATTTAGGTATTTATAGTCGTTGATTGGTGTTGATCTAAAACAAAGGAAGATTGAAGTTGATGTGGGATGTGAATCGGGTATCGGCGAATAAGGAACTGTGCCTGTAAGTCTCTGTGTGTGTGTGTAGGAATGCCGATGTTATTTTTATACCTTGATAAATGTCTTGGCAGTATTATTGTGCAGGGAGGAACTGTTTAAGTTCTGCACCACGCCTCGTATATTAGTTTAGTAGTGCACATCGCTTGTTTCTCTCCGTGTGTTTGGTTCTTAACAGCGAGCTGACCACTGACCGGTGCGCAGTGCCATCTGCTAGCAAGCAATACTGCGACTTCTATGTTCCTTTACGTTTATAGAGATCATTTACCACGGAATATATAGCAATAATAATATACAAAATAGTAATATATATTATATATATCAGCACTAGACACGGTAGTAGTAAGTTACAACTACTTTTTGTTTCCTATGTCAGAGAGTATATTTATCAATATTTTTAATAGAGAGATATATATTGTTGTACATACATACATACATAGCTGTAGGCGTAAAATATTTATTTCCTAAAACTGCGGGTCACTAGTGACCTCCTATTTTGTGGATGGCCAGTGGTCAGCCACAACGGACTCTACTGTAATAGTAATAATAATAATAATCCACTACAACCGGAGTGCCTCTCGATAAGACTAATTGAGGAACAAGTCTGTTTTACACGTCATTGATAACACACACGGTCTTACAGTTAAGATTTAAGCCAAGTCACAGACTAGGGTGCTACGTTCATAAATTATAGTGTTTTATAAGGCAGTGTTAGTGAGATTTTTCTTCTTTGAAAAAAAAAAAGCGATATTTTTATGTATTTCGTTTCGATTTAATCTTAGGAAAGTACTTATTTTCTCAGTGATACTAAGCATATTTATTTATATTTAGCGTAAAACCGAAAGAATTAGCTCTCTTTGTAAATACACATCAACAACAGATTCTATATTCATCAAATTTTTATGAAAAGTGCTTGGGAAACGTTACCTTTTTTTTGTTTCCATTGTTAAATCGAAAACCACCGTTATACATTGTAATATAGAAAAAAAATTTGCGCGTTCGTTATTTTATTGTTATATCTGAGGAGTAAGTTAAACCTTGAGTACTTAAATAAACTTAAAATTCCCTATCTTCTTTTTGATTTATGTGACGTATATATCAGTTTGGTAGCACCCTGTATTGTAGTAGGCAATATAATTACCATACAGGGAGTTATCAAACTTGAGTCTTGTGTCTTACGTATGTGCTTAGGATGCCCATTATGAAAATACAATCCAATGTGTAAATTACATTTCTCTACAACAAAATATTAATCAACCCCTCAACAAACAAACGCTACTTTAATTAACCCTGGTTAGATATTCGTTAAAAGTAATGCGTACAATCGCAATCCTGTAAATAGAGACCGATCGATAATTTTGTAACCCTTACTTACAGCGTCGATAAGGTCAGATTGTCATTTCAGGCGCTCTATTTACATGATCACGACTGTACAAGGGGAAGTGACATACGTTCAAAAACTGCACGTTTAAAATTGTAAAATTATTAAATTAAGGGCGAATTGATAACACTTAACACACCTCTAACCATTTAACTTATCTCCAATCTGCTTTATCAGGTGTAATAATGAGCAAGCATCTCTTTATCTCTTTTTGGATCATGTTCTAGACTTATTTGTTGCTAATTATTTACTCGTAAATGGAAAATATTAGTTATTTACACAAATTAAATTAAAAAAAAGAATGTATCACACTTGTCTTTATTGAAAGTTATTATGTTACCTCTTAATAGAGTTTTTGCTCGCGAAGATCGAGATCGACCTCTTTTACTAGTTCGTGATCCCATAGCAACATTGACATTCATTCGAAGATGACACGGGCATCATCCGAAAATGTCCTGACACCCGTAGGCGAATTTTGGCTAACTAATTACTTTATTATTTCGCTTTTAGGAATGCTTAAGAAAGATAAAAGGTGCAAGTTCGGTAACACACTGTATAAATAAGTAACAACATGTAAATATTGCAATTTGATACGCGTAAAAGAACGCCTAGACTTACTCAAAATATACTGAGAAAATATAAAATTAATTTAATTAATAGATGCATACAAACGCAACGAGAAACAATTGTTTGCACCTCCTGGTTTTGAACGCAGAAGTCATTTCGTCTATGATAAAAAGAAAGATGAAATAAGAATGCGTTATTTCCTTAATTTTTTTTTTTTTTTTCAAGTACAAAATTTGGAAAGTGACATTTCAAGAATGCTCAAATTTTATGCATTTTTTTCACTTTATTACTGTCTTATGTAACGAAAGGTCAGGTCCTCCTAATTAGACGGATGCAAGCGCAGTTTATTAAGTTAGGACATAATATTTCAGCGAACGGACATAATTAACGTTACTTGTATAATTTGGTTTCGAAATTTGGCAATGTTCATTTCCATATTTTTTGCAAGAAATTTCTGACGGAAAAAACAGATTATAACGATGAACTATCTGAAAATTGAGTATAAATTTAGAATGTAAGATTAAATATCTTTTGCAATTACAGAATAACAGTTTCATATTAAATTCATGATATTCTATTAAAGAAAATAAATTGCTAAGTCTTGTAACATGAAATAAAAAAAAGTTCCAGTTTAACCACACCCAGTATGTGAAATGTGGCGCCAAATTTAAACCGTTCAGAAACGATGTTAATGTTCGCCCTGTATGTTACAAACACAAAATTCTAATTTAAGTTTTGCCTCAGAAAAAAATGAACATTTTTCTTGAAGCCAATAACTGCATGATATCAATAAACTGACGATTAGTAGTTCTACTCATACAGAGTGATCAAAAATAGAAATAATCAGTTAATTATTTTTCAGAAGTAAGTTACATATATTGAAATTACGCCAAATTTAAACTAGTCAGGAACGTGTTTTGCTAAAACAAAACAAAACCAAATTATATTAAAATTAGTTATGTTCATGTAATCAGTTGGTTTTTCCTCAAAAAAATTAAACAATTCCCTAAATCCAATAACCATTTGATATCAACAAACTAACGATTTATACAGTGATTAAAAACAAACGATTTTGAAGTGGCACAAAAATCGAAATAACTAATCAATTAAGACTGATGGTAAACTGAATGAAACATGAAGGAAACATTAAAAATTTTAAATAAATTACAACAATTGTTCCAACTAATTTGTTTGCGATTTGCCAGAGCAAAATTCTTTCTCTTTTCTTTTTCAAAAGTACATGACATTGAAATTGCGTCAAATTTAAACAATTCAGAACAAAATTCTTTTTCTTTTTTTTTTCAGAACCATATTACCAATACCGATTGGTAAATCTGTTCATTATTTAATCATTTCGTATTTTAGAAAACAGTAACATACGGCGATTGTAGCGCCATCTCTTAACCGATTTGATAATTGTTTTCATTCATAATTTCGTTTTAATCAAATTTATCGAAATTGAGGTACAAGGCAGACCCTTTTCATATTTTAGACAAAACAAATAGTGTTTTCGACTGACTGCTCCAGAGCACTTTGAGGATATCTCCATCGCTTGATATTACATGAGGTTAAAGCAAGTTTCTGAGAGCACCCTAGAGTAATCAATCGAAAACGCTATTCGCGACTTAATTGTCAACGCGAGAGGTCTCTGTTAATCGCAAAATGGGCAATAAAAGAGCGCGAAGTTTGATTGGTGCATGTTTTCTGATGTTTTCAATGTTAAACCAATCCGTGAAATGTTGTTCACCCTTTCGATGGTACCAGCAGAGGTCGCCTACTTTGTTTGATTTCGCGAATAATATACAGGAACGAAAGTCCCTAGATACTAGATAGATAAAGTACCGCAATAACCGCCATTTTGAGTCAAAGTAAGCGCGCCAAATTTCAGCCATTTATGACGCCGTGTCTCGTTTCTTACACCTTGAGGGATTCTAAACAATCGAATTCCCTTTTCGGACCGCGTTTTTACAATCTTAAATGCTTCAGGTCGGAATTTTTCATTATTATATTATAGGATAAAAAATTTTAAATCCGTCACTTTGACAGAACCGGTGAGGACGTTTTTTAAATCGTGTTTCCAAGGTTTCGCGCGTTTATCCGCCATTTTGAGTCAAATTTAAATTTGCATTATTTTAATGAAGTGCAGTATTTTATGTATTTAGTGATTATAACGGCACCATATCTAGACCGACTTGGTAATTTTTTTCAATCATAATCGAGGTTCGACACAGGTCCTTTTCATATTTTGAACAAAAATAATATACAGGATCTAAGGCACTAGAGTACTAGAGCGCATTGAGGTAGCTCATTTAGTGAGTTTTTTGTCTATCCTTGTCATCTAGGGATAAAATAACACAGTCAAAAGTTTGTTATTATTTGAAGAAGTGACGTTTAACAAAGTTACTGTCATTTTCACTTTGTTTTAAAATAAATAAATAATAATAAAATAATACATTTTTTACTCTAAACTGTTGCCGCTGTGGCAAACAGAATTCGATAATTGTATTTGTTCAATAGTATTTGTTAACTTAATTTCTCAATGTTCTCACGAGAGGAATGGAATTGCGTTAGCTGAACAGAGTGTTCCTTAACAGGAACTGAAGTCCCTAGATAGTTAAAGTACCGCAATTACCGCCGAGTCAAATTAAACGCGCAAATTTAAAATTGAACGTAATTGAATATGATTTCAAATTTCGCGCGCTTGGCTCAAAATGGCAGTAATTGCGGTACATTATATACCTAGGTACTTTAACAGGAACTGTTATGGAATGCCATCTCTTGGCCGATTTGCTAAATCTCTTAATTAATCGAACATTTCGTATTTTGGAAAGCGGTAACATACAAAGACTATTATACAGGGTGAGTCAAAAATGCCGCATAATATCTCCAGTACGTTACTTAGACACAAGTTGCTTGCATTTATTATTTATTCCACGCAAAACTCATTATTATCAAAATTATGAACTTAAATAAATATTAAACTTATAGCTACAAAAAGGTTGACTTCGCAAAGTTGTATTTAGAATTTTTTCGACGTTTTTGTGGGACTCTCTCAAGTCACCAGAATAACGTAGTGTAGAGTTTATGCCCCATTTTTGACTCACCCAGTGTAACGCCATCTTTTAACCATTTGACTTTTTTTTTTTCATTTTAATTTCGTTTAAACGAAATTTTTCAAAGTAGAAATTGAGCTGCGACGAAGTTGTTTTAAAAATCGAATTTTGAACACGATCCAAAACCCAGAAAATTTATATTAATCACTTCGTATTTTGGACAAAAGCAATAATTGTGTAGAAACTTTGTAGAGCGCCATCTCTTGGCCGATTTGGCAATTCTCTTCATTATCTAAATACTTTGCATTTTGGAAACAGTAACATGCAGCTACTAAAGTGTCTAGGTAGCTAAAGTACCGCAATTGTCGCCGTCTTAGGTCAAACTGAACGCTCAAATTTAAAATTGAAAGCAATAGGTAACGTGATTTCAAATTTGGCGCGCTTCGTTTGACTCAAAATGGCGGTATTTGCGGTACTTTATCTATCTAGGGATTTTAACAGCTACTGTTATATAACGTCATCTCTTGACCGATTTGGTAAATCTCTTCATGATTTAATCACTTTATAGTTTCGAAATAGTAACGTATAGCGACTAGGGTATACGGTGTACCTAAGGGTATATAAGAAGGGTAAAGACAAACACAGTATTGACCGCCATTATCAGACCAAATTCAAATATAAAGCGGGCTTTTTCCGTCCTCCCTTAAAATAGGTACTCTAATTTCTAAACACTGAGAAAAATAAGGGAGGACGGGAAAAAAACCTGTTATTTTTATACTTTTATATTTGAATTTGGCCTGATAGTGGCAGTCGTTGCCGTGTTTGTCTTTACCCTTGTTATATAGGTACCGTAACAGCGACTGATATGTAGCGCCATCTCTTGACCGATTTGATAATTTTTTCATCTTAATTTCGTTCTAATCGAATTTTTCAAAATAGAAATGAAGGCTTCGTCGCAGTTGTTTTCATCAAGTTTTTGACACAACCTGCGTTCGGAAAATTTGTTACTCACTTTGTACATTGGAATAAAAAAAACACGCGCCCGTTAAAGGGCGCCATCAAAAGTTCGTTATAATCAATTTTTGGAAATGGAAATTGAATTTTGGCGGATTACTTTTCATCAAATTATAAAAAGCAACATTTCGACACGACCAGTAATTTAATCACTTCGAGTTTTGTCTAAAACCCAAGGCCGGCCACAAGGGGAATGCACCGGGTGCAAAACACGGGCTACTCTCAAAAATACATATACATACAAAATGTCAAAATCCAAATCATGCATTCCACAAGAACGCATCTAAATATATACAGGGTGTTTATAAAATATGTTCGGATATTTTATCCAGTTATAGATCTCATGAATACAAACACAAAAGTCTTAATAAACATAGGTCTGAGAATCAACCATTTCCGAGAGACAACTTTGCTTGTTAACCCTTCAAGTCACTGAAGGGCCACGTTAGATTATGTGGAAAACACTGTAACTGTTGCACAACTGTCATCCGTCGAACGCCAGTTGGTTTAGGCAGTCATCCCTTTTTCGCTCTTTATTCTCTCGTCAAAAAATCAAACCCAACTTGAACTTTTCAATTAGACAGTCGTTAATAGTGTTAAAAAAATCGCGATTGAAACAATTACAGTGTTACGCCTGCTCATCTCCATAAAATGAAACCAATTGCGTTTTAAACCACCCTCAAGGCACACCAAAACTCAACGCCCACTGCGCGTAAATAAGTTTCATTTCAAAAACTCAAGAAATCTCGGAAGCGGTTGATTTTCCATATTCATTAAGACTCTTGTGTTTGTACTGATGTGCTCTATAACTATTGGGTGAAATTTTCAAACATATTTTTTAAACACCCTATATAAATACAAAACTTAAAAATTTACAGTATGTAAAGAAAACAAAATAAAATAAACGAACGCACGGAGTGTCTCAAAAGTAACGCCTGAGCTTAAAGGATTCCATTCAGCAACCCGAAACAAATCAAAATTATATTTCCACCTTCGTTACCTCCTAGTTACGGCCCTGCTTTAAAAAAGGGCCCCACAATTCTTACTGTACTCGAGCCCCATCATTTTAAATTGTTATAGAGCGCCATCTCTTGGCTGACTTGGTAAATTTTTTCAACATAAGGTTTTCAAAAAAAGGGAACAGAATTTTGACGCAGTTAAAGGGATCAAAATTTTTACACCATCTACACTCAGTTCTTACTTTGAAAAAATAGAAAGCCCCATCTTTTGGCTGATTTCATAAGTTCGTATAAACCATTTTTTTTTTTTTTCGAAATAGAAAATGAACTTTGTTCCCCTCGAATTTTCACAATCGATGCCCGGAAAATTATTTCTAAATTGTTATTGGCTAAAAGAAATTTTCTTGCACAAATTGAATTACTTTTTTCAATAAAAAATATGATTAACACCAAGAATAATGTAACCACATGATCCCCCCATAACTCATAACGACATCGTTAAATAACAAGAATCGTCAAGTGACCAATCAGTACCTAGAAATGCGTTGCATCTAAACAGTGATTGGTCAAAGTATGTCACGTCACTTGACGATTGTCAAGTTAATAAATTAATAAGGAATATAAATACAGTATGTAACAAATGTTCAACAAAAAAATACCTTGAGTTGGTCTTGGAAAAGAAAATGTATGTCGTAGTTTGCATATACATTTCTCATATGTCAAAAGAATTTAACCTCAAAATGTTCGTATGCGGACAAGATCTAGCTTTTAGTCGTTAATTTCTGTTGTTGGACGAAACAGGTTCGTTGGCGAGAATACCCGACATAAAAAGATGTTTTGGAAGAAATATTTTCGTCATTACATACATTAAAATTAATTGTCTGAATTCAGTCCCTTCGCATAACCTATTTTTTTTATTGTGACAGTACTTGTGATAATCACAACACCTAAGATACGTACTTTTGTTTCCAAGGCAGAGTCGAGGTAGGATTTTGTTGAACACGCGATATAACAAATTCCGTTGCAAATCCACTTTGATTGCAGTGCATCCTCTGTACAGCTATTTCGGCCCTATTTGGGGCCTCGTCAGCAAACTGGCTTCAATTTGTCAATCCTAATGCAATGTTAGGTCAAAGAGCGATCGCAGGATGTCGCGATTCACTCGATATAACAACTACATGAAAAAAGGTACAGTTTGAATCGCTAAAGTGTCGATTTTGATTAAAACGTTCAAGTATACCTACTTTTTTTTATATATATAAAGAGAGCTAATTCTTAAGAAGTTTACTGATGCTGCCTTGGGAGTTTAATTACATCGGTGGATCGGTAAAGGGAGTCGTAGAGTAAAAAAAAAATTTTTTTGACTGATGGTATTACAGCCGAGAAACAGGACGGTCTCGACGAAGTTGCAAGCGATATCATAGCGCGAATTAATATATTAATCGTAGGGAACACAATAATAATTATTAATAAAGAATTGCAGATGTAATCTGTGATAGTCTGTGATGCAACACGTAGGTGTTGATTCTCATAAGTTTCGCGTAAGTTCCGCTTCGTTTTCTAAACCAAATTCGGGTAGCTCTTGAGTGTTCGAAATTTCTCTCGTGTAAAAAAAAAACGCAAAGAAACAAATTCTTTTTTTTTGTGTTGACAAATTTGAGTACGTAGCTCGCAGGCGATCGTTATTATTTATGAAAATAACTGTTTTACGGCAGATTATCGGTGAAAAGGTTACATTAGTAAGTTTTATAATTAGGTACCCTTTCTATATGGTAGCTCAGGGTCACTCACTTCCAATATCAATAGAACTGTTATTACAATAAAACTATGTAGATGTATAGCATACAACAACGGGCCCTGTAATGTGTTGCTAGTTTGTTTACCAGAGATCTTGTTTTGGGGTTCCAGTCAACTAAAAATTGCGCAAAAGTTTTTTGGTATTGTTGTAAGTAAATGCGGTTTTAAGTGTGAATTTGGCTAACTAAGAACTGTCGGCATTCAATGAAAGGAAAATATTTTGCCAGTTTTTTATTAATTGGAACTCACTTTGCTGCGACAACACCAAACGAAGTGATTTCATCGATCAAGCAAGCAAGCAACATCCCTCCAATTTACGTGCAACTAACTTGCAACAATTTTGACGCGCTCTCGTAGATTGCTGCAACACATTGCATCGCCCGCATCAACTTTGATACTAGATATTATATTTTACAGGTTACTGCAACGGTTTTAGATTTTATTACAATATAATAATATACATACATACATACAAATATACTGGAATTATTTACAGATATTACTTTTTACTATGTTGTTGAGTGCCAACTACCAATTGATGTTAACGTTGTTAAGTTTATAAACTTATATGAAACATGGATGGAAATACAAACGTTGCTGGGGCAAGTGATATTGCATTTACGGAACAAATGCGATATAACTTGCGCTTAGCATAATTTTTCAAATGATATGACGTGAAAGTTAGGGACACAAACACTTCGATGTAATCAGATTGACAGCTCTGACTTTAAATAAAATGCGAACAAACTGGACTGTATTTAAAAAAAAAAAAAGAAAAAGAAAACTAGTACTGCAGTGTTTTTTTGTTCGAAAAACTCCATGTTCCTGTAGTATTTACAAGCTACTCTGTAAACCATAGGATATGCAACAAAAACACTTATGATTAGTAAATCTACACAGGTTTCTATGCCAGTATGTAACTTTCATTCGCAGTTGCTGATAATCGTTTCCACTGTTATTTATGAATGTCTGTATAAGTAATTTTTTACATTATTGTTATTATTATTATGTTATTGTCATTATTATATTTTTATTGCTATATTTGGACTGTGCCATAAATTTAAAGTAAGATTTCTACGAACAGGTTTTAGCAGTGGTTGAGTGAAGTTCTGAATTTAATTATTTCCAAAAGAAAAAGATTGCCCCTGTTCAAATATTTGGCAAACTTTAAAAAGTGGAATTTTACTTTTTTTACACGTTTACAGTAGTGGACAATAAAATCCAGGCAAGAATTTGACATGCCGTGCATATTTCGACAATTTTGGTAAATCAGGCTCTTATTGAGGTAAAAATAAATAAATGAGATTTGTACTAATCGTCAGAATTATTAGTGACATTTTGTATATGTATTAAACGTCATAAACCCATAAGTATTACAGCGTTTCCTATTGGCTGCACTAGTGCAGCATCTTTTATTATTACAGGTTAAAATGAGATGAAAATATAACGAGTGTGCACTAGTGCAGCCAATGGAAAACGCTATTAAAGTGAGGTTTACAATATACAAAATGACGTATCTAGATTTTATTATCCACCACTGTACATTGTTCATGGTTTCGCCAAAATTAATCTGATTGCTCTCTCTTATATTTCCAAAACCCAATTTCATTTCTTATAATAAATATTAGTATCTCGCAACAACATAAAACAATGACGGACTTGACTGTACCACGTTCGTAAATTAGGAGTGAATTAAAATGACCGCCAGAAAGACTGGCGCTGTGATTGGCTACTTACATAGACGAGTTCACGCTGGGTAAATTGCAAATGTAATTTTTGACAATGAAATCCGAGCAAATATTTGACATATCACGTATCCTTTTTGTCAAATAAAGTCAGATTTTTATTGAGGTTATGTTTCTCTGACAAAGCGTAAAAATAGATTTGAAATGTCAAACTGAAATTTCGCAGCAACTCTTCTTTCTATCCTAACTTCGCCTGTCAAAGTCAATACTCTTACTTTTTGTGTAGAACTTGAATGAGGCATTTTGTCAAAATACAAAATAGACAAGATCTATTAACAGCAAAATTTGTATTAAACGTCAGAATTACTGGTGACATTTTGCGTATGTACTGAACGTCAAAAATATTAAAGTAAGAATCACATTGCAGAAATGACGTTTCCGCTACTGTAGGTTCATCGGTTTACTATTTATTTTATTTATTTATTTACCATTTAATAAATATTAGCAACGAAATGGTTACTTGACTTGAATTTTAGATTAGGGCACATACTTTCCCGTAAAAAAAAGAAATAATTAAATGAGTTAAAATGACGCGCACAAGTCATTTTTTAATCATTAGAACGCCTTTCAGAAAACGATTTGTTTGTTAAGGTCAGGCAAGCAATTTGACAACGTGGCAATTCAAATTTGACATACAGAGGGTTATTTTCGACAATTATTACTTTGCTGTTCGTAAATTTGAAATATTACAAAAAGAGACGTCTTACAAAAATGCCGAAAATCGAGTTACATTGTTCGCTTACATTGATCGTACAAAAATGGCTGTTTAAAACCTCTCTTTTACTTTCTTACACCGTGAACATGTACAGTCACGAGCATAAAAAACGAAACACTATTTTTTCCTAGATAGTATCCAGCTTAAAATTACAGTTCTAACGTCACACGTTATACTCATAATAATCAAACTTCTAGTATCTTAGTATTTTAATGGATTCAATAACTTCGATGAAAGTAGATTTGATTGCCTTTTTATGATGCATTTTCTTCGATCACTTAATAAATGACGTTTCAACGATTACAGTTTTCTGTAATCGAAAAGTACGTCCGCATATTAGCCAGATTTTAGCTTTAAGGCATTGGCCCGTTCTTCATGCTCGCCATTGTACATCATTAAAAAGAGAGTCCCTAAAGAAATGCTACACTTATATTTACAAGCATAAAGAAATAACATAATGCCAAGTCCGATAGTGTAAAAAAAAGTATTGGGAACTGGTGTCGAAAGAGTCTCCCCCTAGTGTAAACTATTGATGCGGGGATTGTAAAACTGACATAACAGAGGTTATAGTAGTTTTGCCCAAGTTTTGCCTTGTTTGGTGTTATTTGTTGGTTAATAACAATTAACAATTATTGCCCGTATAACCACTCAACCATGAACAACTTATCCCCTCAACACGGCCATATTTGTTTTTAAACACAGCGTCATTTGCCAGTTCCCAATTTGAGTCAGAACTGTAATTGCCTGCGTTTCGCCATTGCTAGGTAAGCAGAGCGCTTTACTGCAACGAAACGTAGATCTAAGAAAATTGGCTGAACGCATATTTTTAGCGCAATTGTCAAAGCCGTTTGTCTTCTTAATTAAAACGTTGTTATTACCATAGATAAATAACTTTACAGATGGCGAATGTTATACATATACGATATGTGACGCTCTAAACTAGGAATCAAACTGTTAGTTAGGAATTGGCTCACCAAATGGCGCTACTGCTACAATAGCAGAGTGGAAAACCGACACCTGTGAATGCAAATAACATGTAAACAAATTCTATAACTGAAGTGGTGCAATGCAAAGTTTAAAAGGAGAATTTACAGCATATCATAATCGTACGTCACATGTTCGCATCCCAGCCCCACTTTACACTTATTTCTCTGTTATTAAAAGAGACATCTGGCGGTAAATACGCCAATTAAGCTTCGTTTGTATTTTCGAATTTTGTTAAATACTCAATAGATGTCACTACAATTTTTAGAGCGTCCGCTCGTTCCTATGTCATTGGCTATCTGGAGAGATCTATTATCTGTGGTATTAGTAGAGTGAAATATGTTGTGCCTGCACACAAACATAAACAATTGAGAGCCCTAAGCATAACCTCAAGTGACGTTCTTAAAGTACAGTTTAAAACATGGCGGCCGCTAGCTTCAAAATAATGTAAACACTTAAAAAACTTCATTTATGAAGCACACGTGCGGCTCATGAAACTTTTTTTATTGCAGTAATGAAATTAACATTAAGAATAGGTGCATTCAATGAGATCAGCAACGCTGAACGCCCGAAGCAAAACGGCAAGAAACTCGAGCACTGATATTTCGAATTTAACAACGTGAACATAACCTCATTAAAACGAACAAAATACTCTATATAAAGCCCGGTCTACAGGTAACATTTTGTCGTCAGTCTTCCATAATCATGCCAGATTTGTCAAACAAAATACTCGTGTAGACGGAAGTTGAACGTGTTGCATGAACTGAGGTTTGACAAAACTCGCAAAAGTTTGATGGACTGGAGCTTTGTGTTGTACAAGCAAGACGGCAGATAAGACAGTGCATGTAGACATCCGTCAGTCTAATCGGACGACAAAACGTTAGGCGTAGACCAGGCTTTAGAAGAGAAGTTAAAAAACTGTCAAGCAATTTGAATTCGTGTCGTTCAGCAACATCTAAGTCGCTAAGTTTTGCTGACCTAATTGAACGCACCCACTATTTTTATGTCACTGAATGATTTGTCATCAAAATCAAATAATTAAAAACTATTAATTAATTGTATTTTTATTAAGAAATTTGGGCGAGATTTTCAGGAAAGGACCGAAAATGAAGAGACGAGATATTTATTTGATGAACGCAAACGTAACCTTTGCGGCTTTCGTTATTGAGCTAAACAAGCCCGTAATATATAAAATGACACATTAAAGCTCGTAACCATCCAACAGGTGGTTGCATTAATTTGAATGTGCTCGTTTATTTTTAATTTAATGGGGAATTCGTACGTCCCAAATTATTTCGGATATCGGTTGGTAAAATTTGACTTTTAATAAATCCCAAAATAGCTTCTCGCGTACGTATATACAAAATAAAATTGTTGCTTTGCGAATACTTAAAGTTGAAATTAATTACACGAAATCTTTCGATTCGAATTTTTTTTTATATACAGGCATAGAAATTTCTGCTTCTACACGAAACTTTCTTGTAACACCCCCTGTATATTAATGTATTGTTTTCGAAATTTGAATATACTTTATTGTGCATTAACGGAATTAATTGATTTATAATCGTGTAGATGAACAGGCAATCTCGATATATCAATACAAAACATAAATCCAAAACGCAAAACTTAAATCAGAACTAAACTGTCCGCACAGTTCGTCGAATGTGATATATTAAATTATGTGCACAGTCCCCCCTCGCCCCCCGCCCCCATTTAAACTCCATAGGTCACGTAATTAGTATTTTAGTTGGATACTTTGCAGTTGTTTTTGTAATCACAGAAAGGAAACAAATCTGTAAATAAGTGATACGTACTGAATGAATGTGATTTGTTTATTTAATTAGTTATATAAATATTTTTTGTTTTTACTTGTTGAACTCTGTCTCCCCAGAGACGTGCGTCGGCGTGTGATCATAGAGTAGGGGGAATCCGCGACTTTTCGAAGAAATTGTGATAATATGTGGGGAAGCGAAGGTTTAGTTGGACGACCCGATGCACGTCCCTTTCCAACTTTAGCAAATGGATTTCTGTTGTGAATTGTTGAAGGTTTTTTTTTTATTTCTTTTAATTTATTCGATCGGTGCTTCTAAGTTATCGCAATCCGGCAAGTAATATTTTGTAAGTATACTACTACAATACACGTTGTACATTTCGTTGTCAGTATGAATAATAATATATAAAATAGTACCTAGTTTGTCATAAGTTCCTGTATTAAGTACATAAATAATTATATATACGCGACACTGCAGTAGTTATAATCACATCACATAGTTGCCCGAGTCAGTAGTGATTGATCTTGCAGATATGTCGTAGACATTTGAATAGCATAGCTAGTTACCTCGTCGCAGGACTGTCTAATGATATTTCATCAGCCAATTAGAGAAGAAGCAGGAAGTTATTTATTGCGTTTAGCTTCGGAGGTTTTCAGTTCACAGTTCAAAACAAATTTTTTTTTAAAAAAGGCGACGCCAGAAATTATTTTACA
The DNA here is from genome assembly GCA_958336345.1 of Dorcus parallelipipedus. Classification (NCBI taxonomy): domain Eukaryota; kingdom Metazoa; phylum Arthropoda; class Insecta; order Coleoptera; family Lucanidae; genus Dorcus; species Dorcus parallelipipedus. The sequence continues at coordinate 33,753,574 of OY284482.1, forward strand.
TATTTACTCTTCGTTAAATTAACACTGGAATTGTTACTATAGGCGATTTTTAATTATTTATATGAAACAACAAAAAAAAAGTAAAATTTTCACTTAAGATAAACAACTATAAAAATCTCCTTAGTGCAAAATACTATTACAATTAAATAAATCGATTAATTTGTGGACCTTTTGCGGTACCACACGCATAAATGTTGTCTTTCAACAAATCAGTTTATAGCTCCACCGAATTAAATTAAATTTCTTTTTTTTTAATTTTATTTCAAATGCGTTACATGGGATTTTTTAAAGGTTTTGTTTTTATTATTATTGTTATTATTTTGTAGTTTCTGTCGTCCATATTTTGATTTTGCGCCACTCTCAACAGTCTCATTTTGTTCAAACTTCCTTTTTGCCTTATTTTGTTCGATCGTCTTTAATTCTTAATTTTTTTTATCATTTTCGAGAAAGCGAAGAGAAAGCCCATTGAGGGCCGCTCGCCGTTCGGAGGGTTCGCGGCAACTAGGGACTCGACAGACGATGAATTTTCGCTCGGGTCCCTTCGACCTTGATCCCGAAACTCCTTCATTTTATTTTTTCAAACTTTTTTCCGTCTCGATTTCTTGCTCGGCTTGAGCGGAATTGGGCTTCATCGCGCTGGTTGGCGTTGAACTTTAGTTTGACCTTGAGCTTCAACTCTTCGAAATTTTCTTCTTTAAGTTTTTTGTAATTGGATTTTACGATTTCTCTTGTTTAAAGTCCTCATCGTCATTTCTAACAATTTTAGCCATTTTTCTTCTTTTATTTCTTTTTCTTGATTTTATTTCAAATGCGTTACCCAGAATTTTTTAAACTTTTTTTTTATTATTATTAAATTTTCGATCGTTATCACCAGAGAGAGAGAGAGAGAGAGAGCGATGAGAAAGCGCGAAGCTTTTTCTTCCGTCTCGATTCCTTGCTCGGGTTGAGCATACTTGGGTTCGCTCGGGTTGGGTTGACCTTGAAATTTCGTTTGGCCTTGACCTTTAACTTTTCGAAATTTTTTTTATTTCAATTTTTTTCCCGTCTAAGATTCTTGCTTGTTTTGAGCGGAGTCGGGCCCCCTCGGGTTGGGTAGACCTTGAACTTTTGTTTGACCTTGAGGTTTTTTAACTTTCAATTTTTTCCGATCGCAATTTCTTGCTGAGGTTGAGCGGAATTGGGCTTCCTCGGGCTGGGTTGGCCTTGAACTTTAGTTTGACCTTGAGCTTCAACTCTTCGAAATTTTCTTTTTTAATTTTTTTTAGATTTTACGATTTCTCTTGTTTAAAGTTCTGATCGTCATTTCTGACAATTTTAGCCACTTCTTTTCTTTTATTTCTTTTTCTTAATTTTATTTCATATGCGTTACCCGGAATTTTTTAAACTTTTTTTTTATTATTAGTTCGATCGTTTTTTCTTCCGTCTCGATTTCTTGCTGAGGTCGTGCGGAGTTGGGTTCGCTTGAGTTGGGTTGACCTCGAACTTTCATTTGACCTTGACCTTTGACCTTTTCCAACCGTTGATCTGGAAATTCAGTTTTTTTTTTAACTCCCCAATGTTTGGCATTGACCTTGGTCTTTGACCTTTACGATGCCTCACTGCAACGATGCCTCGAAGCGAAACTCGAAGTTTTTATTCCCAATTTTTTGGCCTTGACTTTTGACCTTTAGAATTTTCAAAAAGTAGACGAAATTCCATAAGAAAATCAAATTCGAAATTCTAACCATTAAAAAAAAACTTTAAAAAAGAGAAAAAATAAGAAATAAAGAATTGGAAATTGATTGAATATTTGAAAGCTCTTTTTTAGTTATTTTTTTTAATATGTACCTGCAAATGCAATTAAACAAAATCGATCTGAAAATTCGAAATTTCTTTTTTCATCATTGCAGTATAAATAAACGTAAATATTTAAACAGTTTCAGGAGGAATCTAAAAATTCTTTGTTTCTATTTTTTTATTTTCTGATCTATTTTTTTTTAATTAAAACAAACGCACAAAAAAATTTGAAGAAAAAGGAAGAATAAGAAAAGGAACAAAAAATACGAATAATTAAAAGGCCAAGTGCCTAAAGTGTTTCGTTATGATTCGATTTCACGGACGTATTTGTTTAAATAATGCAGATTTTAAGAGAAAAGAAAACACTAAAAACACAAATTAAGAAATTAAAAGAAAAATTGCAAGTTAATTAAAAAATTAATTTGTTTTCCTTTATAATCGCCTATAAATTATTTAAACAATATAATAATAAGGAACAACAGATCTAAAAAGAAACAACCTTATGCCAGGCACGGTCGTAGCAATCGCCCCCGCCCCCCTTTCCCCCCAAATAAGTCATTTTTTTCCAAACCATACGTAACCAACGTAAAAATTTTCTTTATTATTACAAATCAGTCGATTTTTTGCAAGTGTATTTTTACAATTGCATTTTGTCTACAATTTTTTAACCCCCTAATGAAAGCAACCCCCCCCCCCCCCCCCCCCGAAAGAAGAACGTCTAGAACCACACCTGCCTTAGACATATATAATATGAAAAAAAATTAATAATGTATAATATAATGTTTTTAAAAAAATTCGAGAGGGTTGGCTGTACAGGGTGTTGAAAAAATTTATAAATGATTAAGCTAAATTGTACGGGGACCGCGAAGCGCCACGTGCAGTTTTATTTTCGCTTTATCCTCTATTATTTTACTGCTTTAAATAGAACGAACACCTTTTTCTAATAATCAGAGAGCGGATGACATTAGATAGAACCTAAGGTCATCCGCTCTCTGATGATTCGCTATAGGGAGTTCTATAACTATTATTCTTGCGAAATCTTGTACATTTATTTCATATTTTATTCACACTCATTCGAAGCAAACTGCCTACTTCTGCAATCGACAAGCTAAAGCTGGCCGCTCTTTGCAAATGATGTAAAGAATGAAACTCCCAAAATATTCAAAAATACTTAAATTTGTAAGAATTGCATTTGAATTGATTTTTTTTATCATATTGGCAGAATTTTCAAACAATTTTCAAACAAAGCCAGCCTGGCACTTTTCGAACAACTCAACAAGATGAGCGATTTTTTTTTTTAAACGTTTTTTGTTTTACATGAGAGGGTAGTTCTATTATTTGTCGACATCCTGTATATTATCTACACTAGTTATACTAAAATATTTCATTTGAATTTTAATAATAGTATCAAACGTAGGCGATAAAATCAGAGTCAAGCGCAAAAAATTTAAGAAATTTGAATTTTGTTTAACTAATTGCAGTTTATTCTCTAAATAGAACAGAATAATAATAATGATGATGATAAAGCTCCTTGCAAAACTATAATTATTTTTATTTTCTTTAAAAAAATTGTGTATTGGAAGTATGTATATAAGACCAATCATTTACTCAAAGTTGGCAGATGTCTCCAAATAAAATATTAAAACCTCCTAAATCAATCAGAATTACAATTTCAAAAAGAAAAATACCCCAACTTAATTGTATTGTATTCAACTTAAAACAGTGAAAAACTCCCCTGAAAAATAGGGGAGAATCCCCAATCTATCAACAACCCCAGGTTGCACGTATCTATTTTGACATTTTTTACTTAAATCATAATTTACGTGTTTTTTATTTCTTTCAAAATTGTTTTGTATTTTGCACGGATTTCAGTGTTCGTTGTTTTCACAACTTGTACATTAAAAGACGCCTGAGTTAACAGTTCCAGTAAAATTCTTAAACAAATTTGCAGATTTTTCTCTTTCACGAGAAAAAAGGTGCCTATATTTTTGGCGATCGTTTCAGCTAGATGAATAATGTCGTTGGTTGGTCCCGACAAAACGGCTCTGCTTGTATGTACTACCCCCTACCCATCGATTTAGACGTGTGCTTATTCATTTCTTAAAACGATAATTTTTCTTTTTTCAATTTAGTTGAATTCGTCAGACACTAACGTTTAAACTTACTTCCTTTTATTATTATTATTATTATTATTACTACTATTGTTTCGTCATTATATCTGCAATGCTTATTGGTTTCAAAACAAGATGCATATCATAGTTGTAAAAATACAATTTTGACAAATAAAATCTGTAAATAAAGACCACGCATTTCATTTACGTCCACCTTTACTATTTATGTATATCTGCAACGAGGAAACGAGACGGCGGCAAATGCCATTTGAAAGCAACTTATTTTTTCCCCGTCGACAGTTCCTATTAAATTAAAAGGTTGAATATTGAATTAAAAAGATTCCATTGCGTTTCGATTTTCCGTTACGAGCCTCGTCGGGTGACTTCAGAGTCGACCTCAGCATATCCAGAGACGTATCGCAGTGAAAGGGACTCAAAATATCAAGCCAAGTCATTCGTTCTGCTGCGATGAAGCAACTCATTCAACGACGAGGAAGGAAAGGTGTAATGTGACAATTTTCAGAGCAAAGCGGCAACGCACCGTACAAGAGGAAAAAAAAATTGAGGAAGTTCAAGACGTTAGGAGAAGCGCACGACGTGACACATAAGATGTACAACATTCTACAAGTAACTTTTGGAATTTAACATTTAAAACGAACCAGTTTTTTTTTATAGTAATACGTAAAAACGTTTCTATCATATTTATAAAATTTGTCCAATTTTTAGTCACTTTTTTTACGCAAAGAAATGAGTAGTTATACTATTGCATACCTGCATGTATGGTTGCCTATCGTGACATTGCTAGGCGCTGGAGGTGGAGAGCGCGCGCGCTACCCTGGGGGACCTTATCCACCCCGTGCGTCCCTTGCTTCCAGCGCCTAACAAATGTGATGCTAGGCAACCATACATACGTCCATGTAACGAAGTGGTTTAAAACCCTCCATAGTATTCTACTGATTTTTTTTTCTGAAATACTTTAGAAAAATGTAAGGTGATTTATGATTCATATTTGTTTTCAGAATGTAGTGGAGATAGAACGTTGTTTCGGATCTCCATGCCTGGAACGTCCACCGAGTGCTCACAGCAGTCGATCGTCCACTCCATTCGCCCTTCCTTATCCATCCTTAGCGACTTCCCTGTTAGAAGTCGGCCTGATGCATCCGGCCCTCCTGGGAGAAGAGATGTTTCGTTGTTCCGCTTGCATGGCGGCTTTTCCCTCGATCTGGCTCCTGGAACAGCACACCGCCCTCCAGCACATAGGTAGCCTGGGATCGATTGATAAACCGTTCGTCTGCGAACAATGCGGACAAAGCTATCGTTACCGATCCGCTTACGTAAAACATCGGGAGCAGAATCATAGAGCCCGACTGCCCGCCGACAAACTATTTTCGTGCGACGTGTGCGGCATGCAGTTCAGATATTTGAAGTCCTTTAAAAAGCATCGGCTCAACCACGCGTTAGAACGGCTACATGGAAAAAGCTCCGACGCCAGTTCGGCCGAAAACAAACCCGAACAGAGCAGCACAACGAATAAAGACGCGAGCATCGAAAATAGCAGTGATCAAGTCTCGAGTTCCAATGAGACGATTACGATTGATGAAAACGAATCATCGGAGACGATCAAGGTGAAGAAGGAGAACATCAGCGATGAAGTGGGTAACGAAGGGGGTTCATCGGACGCGGATAAAAACGAAGCTGACCAAGATGACACCATAGATTCCATGGGGTTCTCTGCGACGAGCAGTAGCACGTCCGAAGCTCTGAGGAATGCTCAGGAAGCTTCGATTATAAGTTTTTTGAGGGCGGACGCGGCGGAACGCCAGCGCGAACGGCGGTTCGCTTGTCCTTTTTGCGGTAAATGCGTGCGATCTAAAGAAAATCTCAAGCTGCACGTACGCAAGCACACGGGTGAACGTCCGTTCGTCTGTCTGTTTTGCGGACGGGCGTTCGGAGGTAAGAGTGATCTCACACGCCATCTACGTATTCATACCGGCGAAAGACCGTATCACTGTGACATGTGTGGAAAATGTTTTGCGCGTGCTGATTACTTATCCAAGCATCTCACCACTCACATTAATACTCCACGCTGATTTTAATTTTACTTCCAAATTGTGATCATACTTTTTCTTAATTTCTCTAATTTCTATTTTTTTTATTCAAATACGAACGTACGTTTTATCTTTTTTTTATAAATACTAGGGGACAACCCAGTCTACGGGGAATATATCCCCCACAATCATCAAGTTTAACATTCAAACAATTTATTTATGGAACAAAGGGGGCACCAACTTCTAAACTTAATGACTCTCATTAGAATATTGCTACATACTTATATAGTCGTCGTATTCAGTGATGCGTGCTCTGGCTAGAGCAGAACGTCATGTGACTCTTGACTATGATCAACTTTCAGTTTATTATCAAGCTTTCATTCTGCAACGTTTCTTTATTATCATGACATGGTAACTTCCAAACAGCGCTGTACGCACAATAAAAAATTACTATGGGGTAGTAAGTTAACCGCATTGTTTAAATAATAACATTACAGCGAGATTTTATCATTCACTTCCTGAGCAGGCTGACGGTGTACACGTACAGCGAAACGTTGTATGAATTTTATTTCGTAATAATCAGCTTTGTTCCGACACAGTTCCAGACTAGTTCGAAACTGCCAAATATAAATATTCGCCCGTCGAATTAATCACCGCTTTCCAAAAGCTTTGTTAAATGTGAAACGTTGATCGGCGCATGGTTGTGACAGTTTCACACTAATCAGAGGCTATTGTCATAGCCAACTTTCGTCATAATAATAATAATCTTTATTTCATGCCCAACAGTACATACCTATAAGGACACAAGCAATAAAATCAAGTGTGTGCCGAAAGTATATAAACAAACAAACTTAAGCAATAACTTATATTTATTCATTATATTATTATATCATTATAATGACGTTAAACCAGTACCAACTGAACTCAAGATGTAATGTACGATGTATTCGTTGAAATTTAGTAACATTTTGTTACTGCAAGTTTTTGAAAATGACAATGTTGCCACCGCTTCAATTATCACTAACGTTAGATGTGTTTACTGTGAATATACAACACGTCCATAACCTATACACCGTCAACCACCGATCATATGTAAACACTTCAATACTTTGTTAACATTGTTATAGCATTACGTCATAAATATGAATGACGAAAGTTGGCTGGAAGTTTACAAGAACTGTATAAACATCCACAAATCTGAACGGTAATTCAGGAACATTTCGCTAGATGGCCTTGACTGCAAAATGGAATGATTAATAAGTTATTCATAAGACTTGAACTTTTCTACTAAAAAAATATTCACCCGATGCTTTAAATAGAAACTATTGAATGAATTTTGAATAATTTATTTTTAACAGCGCAGGTTTAATGAAAATTGTTTAATTGAAGCCCCAAGGGCGCAAGAAGAGAAATGTAATTTCAAGTTTTCCTCGAAACTCAGTAGATAGAGCTAGTAGTAATTGAAAATATTTCCCTTTTCGGAATTTAAATTTGATCGCCAAGGTCACAGACTTATCTGATTTAATTTGTCAACTTTTTTTCAAATTAAAACTAAAAGAAAATTGTCCATGTAGTTTTTCTTGAAACTCAATAGATGGAGCTAGTAGTTATTGAGTATAGCCTTTCGGAATTTAAATTCGATCGCCAAGGTCACAGACTTATCTGATTTAATTTGTCAACTTTTTTTTAAATTAAAACTAAAAGAAAATTGTCGTAGTTTTTCTTGAAACTCAATAGATGGAGCTAGTAGTTATTGAGTATAGCCTTTCGGAATTTAAATTCGATCGTCAAGGTCACAGACTTATCTAATTTAATTCGTCAAATTTTTGTTGTTGTAGTTTTCTTTGAAACTGAATAGATGGAGTAATTGAAAATAATGGTTTTTCCTTTTCGAAATTTAAATTCGCTAGCCAAGGTCACAGACTTACCTTATTTAATTTATCAATTTTTTCAAATTAAAACTTTAAAAGAAAATTGTCGTTGCAGCTTTCCTTGAAACTCAATAGATGGAACTAGTAGCTATTGAGAATACATACTTAAAGAATTTTCGCTTTCCGAAATTAAAATTTGATTACCAAGGTTACAGACTTATCTAATTTAATCCGTCGACTTTTTGTTGGAGTTTTCTTTGAAACTGAATAGATAGAATTAGTAGTAATTAAAAAGACTTCAAGAATTTTCCTTTTTCGGAATTTAAATGCGATCGCCAAGGCCATAGACTTATCTTATTTAATTTGCCGACCTTTTTCAAATTAAAGGTCTGAAGAAAGTTGTTGCTGTAGTTTTCCTTGAAACTCAATAGATGGAGCTAGTAGTAATAGAGAATACTTAAAGAATTGTCGCTTTTCGAAATTTAAATTCGATCGTCAAGGTCACAGACTTATTTAATTTAATTTGTCGACTTTATTCAAATTAGAAGTATATTAATAGTTGTAGTTTTCCTTGAAACTCGATACATGGAACTGGTAGTAAGTAAAAAAAAAATTGACAATTTTCACTTTTCGGAATTTAAATTAGATGGCCAAGGTCACGGACTTATCTGACTGTTTTCAAATTAGAAATCTAAAAGAAACTTGTAATTTTCCTTGAACCTCAATAGATGGAGCTAGTAGTAATTGAAAAAATTTAAATGGTTTTTCCTTTTCGGAATTTAAACTCGATAGCCAAGGTCATAGACTTCTCTGATTAAATTTTTTTCAAACTAAAGCTCTAAAAAAATTGTAGTTGTCCTTGAAACGCAATAGATGGAGCTAGTAGTAATTAAAAAAACTTCAATAATTTCCCCTTTTCGAAATTTCAATGCGATAGCCAAGGGCACAGACATATCTGATTTAATATGTCTACTTTTTTCAAATTAAAACTCTAAAAGAAAGTTGTTGTAGTAGTTTTCCTTGAGCTTCAGTAGATGGAGCTAGTAGCTATTGAGAATTTATTGAGAATACTTAAATAATTACCGCTTTTCGTAATTGAAATTCAATTTCTAAGGTTACAGACTTATCTGATTTAATTTGGCGCCTTTTTGTTTTCAAATTAAAACACTAAGGTCCGATGCTCTGGATTGCGGTGGAGTTCTCGAGCTACTCTTCTGCTGATGAGACTCAGTGTTACTAATTCGTGGGAATTTTTTATGCCTTAAAATTACAAAAAAGGAGAAAATTTTAAGGCAAGACAAAAATGCATTAAAATAGCTTAAAACTGCAATTTGAGGGAATTTTGGCCCCTATGTGAAATAAAAACGATTGGCAATAGTTGGTAACATTGTTGAGGCCCCAATTAGTTCTACAGAGGATGCTCGAGGGTTCCATTGTCACCCAATCTACTTGCAGTCAAATTTTTGCAATTTCTTCTTCTTTTTTATGTTATTTTCCGTTTCAGAATTGGCTCTACTTTTGTATTTAAAAAAAATACAAAGAGTAAGCGACAAAAGAAAAGCGAGCTATTTGAAGAATTCGAAAAATTGAGTAAAATTTGGAAATTAGTAAAATGCAGGTATGCCAATGGGAAATCAATATTAAAAAAAAATCGGTAAAAAACAAGGGAAAACTAATAACAAAAAAATACCGTGAGAGCAACACTGATTGGAAATCACGTGGTTCGTAGCTGTTTGCATTCCCCCTTATAAGTTATTAGTAATTCAGAAAAATCGCTCTAGAACTGGCCCAGTTTCTTTTTCAACGCAATTTTTAAAAAATCATGTCAAAATTTTCAAGTTTTTGAAATACCTATGTATATTTTAAAAGCTCTGGTCTAATACATGCTTTAAATAATTTAAATCAAAGTTAGAGTTTTTCTTTAAATCAAAGTCACGGTTTCATTGAAAAATATACAGTAAGTGTCGAGCGCCTATAGTCACATCGTTAATGTTCGTTTACAGCGACTACGTTGAGGAGTCCGACCATAGAATCGTAACTCATTCTGTATAAAAGAATATGGTGGGTGCCCCCTTGTGAAATGGCAAAATTCTATCGACTGCTTAAGAGGACCAAGCAAGACAACTTCTTGTTACGCAGCTTTAAAACAAAATTTTAAAAAAATGTTTTAAATGTCTTGATTGTTAATAAAGTTATAAGCTGGACGACTCTGCAGGGCAAACACCCTGTACAGTTACAAATTTATTTTCTTGCAAATATTTTTATGGCGTTCTGAAAAAATTATATGGTAAAGATTCAACGATTATTATTATTCTTTGAGGACTGTCTACAAAATTCAGTAGTCCATCTCGTCCATGCAATTCCATCCAAATTAAATCTTTTAGAAATGTTGTAAATGGCCTCTTTTTATCGTTGTGAATGTTCGAAGTGAAGGCCTCATCCGATGATGTACGATTTCTTTTTATGAAAGACCATTGAAGCTCATCCCGTAAATATTGTTCTAAAAAATTGATTTCAAGCTTCAAACAAATGACAAGAAGCTATCTCATCTCAAATTGTCAACTTTTTATGTCCCACCCTGTAGCAAAAGATATTTAAGAACTGGAAAAAATGAGCTGTGTTTATAGTAAGGCAGGCACACCCACGTCAATTTAATATTCTAATTAACAAGACGATTAATACTTCCGAAATTAAATGTTGAAGCTATTAGATAACATCTGTATAAAAAAATAAATGGGTGAGTCATTTTATTTACAGGTTTCAAAAACACTTAAAATTCGTCGTAGTGAATCACGTGAGCGATTACGAAAATACAATGCAACGATCGAGATAAAAATAAACTCGTCTGATTTTAAAATAAAAAAAAATTAGAGATTTCAAAAAGAAAAAGAAAAATATGATTTTAAGATTTAATATTTATCGACTGTTTTAACACTATTTTACACAAGAGACAGACATTAAAGTCTTATTTAATTAAAAAAAAGGAGAAAACTTCTTTTTACGTTTATGGTTTCGTAGCCGATGAGAAGTTGGCAAAAAAATTCCGACGATGAAGTTATAAAATTTTAAGACGCTGTCGCCGCTAAAATAACGATCACAAATCAATAATATTTAATCCATTACAAAGCGTATAATGTGTACATTCTCCTTGCACCAAGAAATTGAAAAAATCTTTGATAATTAAGTTGAAAACCACTATTTAAACCAGCATGAGTCCATTGTTCATGTAACACACTAAAGAATTAGTTTTGAATGAAAATTTTTACGCAGTCATAAAATAAACATACATATCTCTTCAATAATGCCCTTGGAAAATTAATTACAAATTAATTAAAAGTACACTTTCACGGTCATATAAGTGTAGTCACTTTAGACGCTTATATCTCATTAACCAGTATCTGCATAAACATTTAGTTTACAGGATATGAAAGTACACGTCGAGATCTTTCGCTTCAAGTGAATCCTGAGTTTTAGCCGATTGATTTTAATGAATTACAAATTAATTAAAAGTACACTATCACGGTCATGTAACAATAGTTACTTTAGACGCTTATATCTCATTAACCAGCATCTGCATAAACATTTTCCTTACAGAATATGAAAGTGTACATCAAGATCAACTTTTCGTCGGTGGTTTCGTATATCTCTTTGCGTTCCTATCAAGCAGATTTGTTTTCGATGCAAATAGTATTATAGAATGGTCACAATATATTTAATATTTTAAGTATTGAGGAAAGAATAAAATAGTATAAATGGATATTCGAAAGAAAAGAAAAATAAAACGTACGTTCGTTAAGTGTAACCCTTGAGGAACTTGCATGGTTATTATTAAATTCGAGATGTTATTTGCAGACGATTTACTTTTTTCCGTCCGAAACGAATTAAAAAGAGAAAACCGATAAATTGGTACACGTAATTGGGTATTTTAAAATTAGTTTCTGGCTGTGAATAACATTTACTTTAAAAAGTTGAATAGTTTTTATAACGTGTAATTAAATCGATCGGTAAATAAAGAGCGTAATTAATTAATTAATTAAATAAATATATTATTGAGCGAGAGTGAGTGAGAGAAAGAAAGAGCGATGCATGGATTTTCTTCTTTCTTTTTTTTTGTAGTGGAAGTGTCGTCTTTTAGGCCCGAGCCCCACGTGAAAAAAAAAATAAAAGTAGTTTTGTTCGAAGTAGAAATTAGTCGATGTTGCGCCATCTCTGATTTAGGAGTAGCACGTCGCGTTTTGCATGAGGAGTGGCTTTTCTGTAAACGTCGCACGTTTTCCTTTTGTTTAAATAAAGTCCACTATTAAGCATAGTGAGTTACCACAAGCAATACACGCACATAAAGCGCACTCTCAGCACTGTTCGTAGTTCCTGCTAGTCACAAGAAGATGGTAGTCAATTGTTGTTCACGCCTTTGTAATTTAAAAGTAAACATTACTGTCTTGTAAATAAATAAATAGATGAGATAAAGTTTAAATAGCGCCCGAGAGTTCGCGCTGGCGGCGCCCCAATTATTTTAACCACCACATCGAACTGTAACAAGTTTTAAAATAATATAATTGTTTTGTGCCAAATTGATGTACCTCATATTTGTGAATATGTATGTGTAGATAACCAATAGCCTATAATATTTAATAATATATTGAACATAGATTAACAGTTGGATGTTGTTTCCGGAACTAAATGTTTAACATCGAACGCTGCCTCAACAAGAAAAAACAGATGTTTATTTTTTATACGTGTACAGAATATTGAAACCACCGGGTACATTAAAAATGCCAATTGTTGTTAATTTTTTAATATTGCCGACGCTCAACACAATCAGATGTACCTAAACGCCATTTTTCTCTATTACGTATTTAAAAACACAAACTCTCTAAGATGTTAAACATTTATCATTTTATTCGATTTTCAATTAGAACATTTTTGTGTGTGTTCTGGATTTTGTGTTTCTTTTTAAATGCTTTAGGACAAAATCCATCAAAACGAGTTAAGTATGTACTTTAAAACGAACGCAAACCAGATATTTAAATTTGCGTTCCTGGTTTTTTTTTTGCTCGCCGTACTGAAATGCATTTTTTAATTAATTATTTGTGAGTGAAACAACAAATCTAAATAATTTATAAATTCAGAGAGAGATAGTAAATATTTTTAATTCCATTCGTGTAAGAATATTAAAATGAGGTTGATTTAAATGCATCTTAAAATGAATTAATTTAATAATTATTTAAATGCTTCTTTAAGGCAGGACTTTGTGACTTTGTTCACAATTTTAATTGGTTTGTTGGACTATCTCCATGATTAATTTTTGATGATTATGAGTCGACGTTTCGGCCGTTTTCAGAAGTGTCCAAATAAAGACCGGATTTCATTTATGAACTATAGTACAATGGAGCAGAGCAAAAGTATAAATCTAAATAAAAAATAAGAGTTTCTCGTTAAATTTTAACAACCTGGAAATACGAAGAATGAGATGGACGAAAAAAAAATTAAATAAAATTCCAAGTATATTTTTAATTAATTAAAAAATGCATTCCGTTTTATAATTGAATTTTGTAAGCGTCTACTGTCTACTACGTAAAATAAATTTTATGAACGTGCCTTTTTATTGTCGTCAAAGAAAAGAAAGTCCTTTAAAAAAAAAACAATTGTCCTAAAGCAAATGTAAGTCCTTCCATGTAAAGAATATATCTACTGGGCATTGAAGAATATATTCCCTGTACTTCATTCGTACCATGTACATAAGTAACATATATATTTATAAATACACGTTCCTATTTCATATAAACAAATAGGTTCTAAGTATATTTTAATATACGATATATTTTCACCGTAGCGATTTAAAAAAAAATAATAATTTTTTGAGTTTTCATTTCGCTTTTTTGAACGTGATGGCGATGCGGTTTGCCGTTTCCTTTACGAAACAAATCTATAGTACATACATAACATTATATAATTATTAACGCTCTGCGACGATAAGAATGATCACTATGCATTTTAGTGAATGTAAAATATATACAAATAGGAGGGGCATAGACTTATTAATAAATCTTTGACTATTTGTGACTAAATGTTCGTTGTTTATCGGTGTTATATATTGTCTAGTGGATAACAAAAACGTTAACTTTTTTTTCATTTCGTATTGAACACACGCAATGCCTACATTTTTTGCCTACATGTGAAAGCTGTAGTTTGTAAGAAGTTCTAATTTTAATATTTATGTATGTGAGACAAAGTTTCTCCTTTGTTCGTAACTACAACGTGCTTCATCGTCGGAGGTGATTTTATTTCCGGTCGATGGAGCGCACGTTCAACGATTTTGATTTGACATAAAATTGTGATATTCTCTTTAGTTCGAGTAATATTCTAGGAACGTAGCGAATAAACAAAATGATTGTCTAACAAATAATCTACTGAATTGTGCGTGATATTAAACTATTTAATTTTTAAGTAAATTTTTTGTACTTTCGATAACTACATACAAGGACAATAAGTTTTTCCTGGTATTTTTTTTTGTCTTCGCTTAGTTTCTTTATGGTGTGGCGTTTCAAATTCAGTACTAAGTGTGATGTTTTTTCCTTTAATCAAAATCGATTAATTCAAGGCCGATACAATAAAAATAAATAAGAAGAACGAAACTTTGCTTCTTTACTGCACACGTACTTCTCTGGTTTAAGTACAAAGCAAAAACCCGGAAATATTTCCATCCAAACAAATCCAAATTGACAATCTTTGGTTTTAGTTTTGAATAAAGCAGGAACTGGTTTAAAAATGGAAGAAACCAACAAGCTTAGCTGAGGTCACTACGAACACAAAGAAAACATCATCAAAGTCTGTCGAAAACATAAACCCAACTAAAACTCAAAAAGTTTCCTGATCAGAGTATGAATAAGCTTGGAAGTCCTCAACATTCAAACTTGAGGGTAAAAGATGGAACAAGTAGGAATGCAGGAGTACAATAGTTTCAGCTATTAAAGAATAGTGTTTGTGAAAAATAGGTAAAGCAACTTAAGAAGAACCTGTCACGTGACCTGTGCCACGTAAGCAGGTAAGCCCCGCCCACAGGTTCTTCTCAAGTTGCGACATCTCTACTTCGTTAAGCCAACCAATTGATAAACTAAGTATTCAGCACGTGACCTGTTGCAATATTATTTAGAAATCAATACATATTAAAGAGGGGGTTGCAAAGCAGTTACCAAAAAGGAAAGGATAAGAGAAAAAGAGAAAAATCAAGGACGAAATTTAAAGTTTTTAAAAATTTAGATGTACCTGAATGGAAGCTTAAAGAGGAATGTTTAACAAGAGTGAACGAAACAAATTAGCAAACGATTTATGCAAAAAAAAAACAGTTTTCGTGGTAACAGAGTTCGTAGATGATATCATTTTAATTCTACATCCAATGACGTCTTCATTTATTTTTGAGATAATAACAAAAAACTTGTGTTTGTCTAAGGTCGTTTCTCCTCCATGTTAACCTTGAAAGAAAATGAGATAGGAGGTTTGAACAAAAACCAAATCAAAGTACATAAAATGTACTAAGTCCGGAGATATAATGACATTAGAATTAGAAGATGCACTAGGTGGCGCTGTGCGCGCCTTAAATTTCGGAATTTTAAATGGCAAGTTTTATAACCAATAGAGTTTTCAGTTTCTAGCGTTTGTTTTTACAATCATAGAAATGAAATGAAAGGAGATTAACAAAACGTATTTACAAACAATATTCAAAATGTCTACCCTGGCATTAAAACATTTTATTGCAAAACTTGTCACGTACATTTTGAAAAATGTTATTATTTTTCCTATCGTTATTATTATGTATGTTAAAAGTAAAACAGAATGTCACGAAAATAGTTGATAAAATAATAATCTTAATTTGAGTTGTCAATTATAAAAACAGCTTATTAAAACAGATTATTAAAAGTTTCAATTGAGATACATGACATAATTTTGGTGACGAGGATACTGGAATTTCATAGAAAATGTCACATGAAGGGAAGCATGCAGTACAAGTACAAAATTATGTGCCCACGATTGGACATGTAGGGCCTTTTGACATTAACGCGTCATGGTCAAATTACAAAGAACGACTTGACTTCTTTTTCGAAGCAAATAATATTGCAGATGACAGTAAAAAGCGAGCTATCCTTTTGGCACAATTCGGCGCTTCAGCATATGAAATTTTAATATCTTTGACGACTCCAAAAAACTCCAAAAGATTTCACCTACACTGAAATAGTTAATGAATTAAAGGCGCATTTTAATCCAACGCCAAATGAAATTGTTGAGAGATTTAATTTCAATAAGAGAATTCAAGGGAAGGATTTCGTCGGAGATCTCCGAAAACTAAGCAAATTTTGTAATTTTAAGGAAGTAAATAACATGCTTAGAGACCGAATTGTATGTGGGGTCGCAGATGAGGGGTTGCAGAAGAAATTATTTTCGGATTTGATTCTTACTTTTGAGCGTGCTTTGGAGTTAGCAATTGCAGCTGAAACAGCAAGGAAGAATGTGGAAGGTCTTCAGGAAATTCAATTTCACTAATTAATAAACAAAAAAGTAAACAGAATGAACCAAGAAAATTTATGCCATGTCATCACTGCGACAAACTACATGATGGGACAAAATACAGATTAAGAGACGCTGTTTGTCATTACCGTCATAAAAAAGGACATATTCAAAGGGTGTGTTTTAAAAGGAAGAAGGAAGAAAAAGGTCCATCCACAAATAGAAAACCGAATAAATTAAAAAAGGAGAATTGTAACTGGATAGAACAAGACGAACTTGATTTGTATACACTTAATTCAATTCATGCTACCACGGGAATAGAAAAAATAATGACTAATATTAAATTAAATGGAATTCGATGTCTGATGGAAGTTGATTCAGGTGCAGTATGCTCAATCATCAAGAAGGAAACATGGAAAAAAATTCGAACGGAGTCATCAAGACTACAGAAAGCTTCTTGGAATTTACAGACATGGACACAACAAAAAATTAGTATTTTGGGAGAGACTGTTGTGAAAGTTCATGCGAAGATTTAAAGTTGTTGTTTCGGATGGAGGAGGTTGTGATCTGCTAGGAAGGAACTGGTTCGAAAACTTAGGTATCAGAATAAATGGAATTTGTAGCATGCATAACAATCCGTCAGGAACAATAACAAATTCTTCAAGATTATTCGAACAATATCCTACAGTTTTTGGAAGAAACCTCGGTAAATTCTCCGGAGATCCAATTAAGTTGGAACTGAGAGAAGATGCGTCACCTGTCTTCCTAAAAAGTAGAGAGGTCCCATTTGCTCTAAGATTCTATGTGGAAGAAGAATGGAATAAATTAGTTCAACAGGGTATCCTAGAATCAACAGATTATTCGGATTGGGCAACACCACTGGTCACTCAAAGAAAAAGTCACGGAAAGGCATTTACAGTTTCAACAAACCATCGACCTCTATTAGGAATACTAACAACAAAGAAATCAATTCCGGCAGTGTTATCACCAAGAATGTTAAGATGGTGTTTAATTTTAAGTGCTTACAATTACAACATAGAATACAGAAAAGGAAAAGAAATTGCAGATTGCCTTAGTCGATTGCCACAAACTATAAATGAAAATTAAAAAATTTCCCTAGGAGTTGTGTTACTATTAGAATCACAAAATCCAATCCAAGAAGTATACCTTAAAAGAACAGAATGCGAAAAAGGTTCTTTATTAGACTTGCCATCAATGGCCAAACATAGAAATTCCGGAGAAATTTAAACCTTTTCATCGGAGAATAACTGAAATGTCAGCACACATGTCTACTTTGGGGAAATCGACTGATCGCATCTGAAGTCACAAGAGAAAAATTCTTGGAATTATTACATGCGAATCATCCAGGAATTGTTGCAATTCATGTCATTCTTTCCTTCGACACTCTTTCCCTTCAAGAAATTGAAACGAAACAAATCCTGTTCTAACCCACTAATATAATAATACAGGATTTGTTTCGTTTCAATTTCTTGAAGGGACAGAATGACATGATTGAATGCTGGTGTATGCCTACCTAATGACGGCATGTGCTCGAAGTTACGTATGGTGGCCTAGTATCGATAAGGACATAGAAGAGTGTGTAGCAAAATGTAAAATATGTCAAATTTATGCGAATGATCCACCAAAAGCACCACGTCAATACATTGAAAGTCCTTTGAATCCCTGGTCTACATTGCATATAGATTTTGCAGGTCCTTACGAAGGACACATTTATTTACTTGTTGTGGATGCAGTATCAAAATGGCTTGAAGTAGGCGTTCTCAGATCAATGGCATCAAGAGAAGTCTTTAGAAGTTTTCGGAAGATGTTTGTTAGATTAGGAATTCCGGATCTGATGGACGTTCGTTTGATTCGAATGAATTGAGAATTCAGAATGATCTCACCATATCATCCATCTAGTAATGGACAAGCAGAACGTATGATACAAAAAGTCTTTCGAAATTAGAAGAGGGAAATATTGAATCGCAAATTCAGAGAATGTTGTTTCGTCAGCACACTACTGTACACTCCGGTACACCTGCCGAATTATTGATGGGAAGGAAGTTAAGAACAGTGCTTGATAAAATGCATCCATATGCACTGAGGACAAGAAGAAATGAAGAACCGGAGAGAAAATTACTTTCATGTGAATATGGGGATTTGGTATATTTTCGAAATTATCACCAATTGGGACCTAAATGGTAAGAAGGTAACGTTAAGGATTGTATAGGACCAGTTTCTTATAGAATTCAGACGTCAAATGGGAATGTTATTAAATGCCACATTGATCGGTTACGAAGAAGAGTTGAAAAACTTGAGAAGGATGGAGAGGATAAGCAGATTGAAGAAGAATATGAACAGAAGCAACAGGCGAAGAGTTGAAAAACTTGAGAAGGAATTAGAGGATAAGCAGATTGAAGGAGAATGTGAACAGAAGCAACAGGCGACGACAAAAGATTTACAAGAAAATTCAGTACCATTTCCTAATTTAAATTTTCACATTACCGATTCTGAAAATGATTTGACTGGGCAACCTGAGAGTTCATCACTGAAAGCTTATCTAAGGGAACATCTATGACATTGAGACCACGACGGAGTCTAAGGCAGACACCACATTTAAAGAATATTGTGTGGAAATAAAAGAGGAAGGAGTGTTAACTATGTTAAAAGTAAAATAGAATGTCATGAAAATAGTTGATAAAATAAATTGAGCAGTCAATTATAAAAAGTGTAATTTCATTACTTATTAAAACAATTTATCAAAGTTCCAATGGAAATACATGACAGTTATGATTATTAACAACTCTAATATTTTTGGTTAATAGCTTTTCTGTTGCAATGGCAAAGAAATACGATGGTTGCTGTCTTATAATGTTACGAATTTAAAGACAAATGCTAGAAACTGAAAACTGAAATAGCTCACTTAAACCACCCTGCTATTTAAAATTTCGAAATTCATAGCGCGCGCAGCGCCATCTAGTACATCTTCTAATGTAATTATATTTCTGAACTTAGTATTTTTTATGTTGTACTCTGCCACTTGGTAGGAGAAGGGAAGGCCAAGAACGAAATTGATAGACCACGTACAAAGGCAAAAGATAATTTATGCTCCACAAATACTGCAGATTTTCCCACACTTCTTCCTTGTTTCGTCCTTGTCCTTAACGTTCTTGTCATTCGCTGTTATCGAGAGACTCCTTTATACATCGAACTGTCTCATATCATATCGAGGGCGTCATATCAGAAGGGCGTATCAACATAGAATTATAATGGCGTTTACGCCCTTCTGATATGACGCCCTCGTTATGTTATATGCAGACCTTTGCATGTATCACCTACTGTTATACATCTAAGTAAAAAGCGGATAATTAGGGCAAGGTCATTAAAATATGAAGGAAAAGTGACGGTGAATTGATCAAATTTGAAGTACTCTCATGTTTTCAAGGTCACTGACCGTTAGCTGGATTTCCTGTGAAAAGACACAAAAGTTATTGAAAATTACAGAAAAGGCATTTATCTTTCTTTTAACTGAAACAGAAGGTATCAAGTATTTGCCTAACTATCCACATTTTAAATAGCCTGACCGTCCGCATTTTCACTTTTTTTTTGAGGATATATGCAATTTTTTTTTTTAATCAAAAACACAAATTTCTCTATTCTGCAAAAAAATAATATTAATTAATTTTCGTAGAATATGCACAGCACAACAAAATATGCAGCGGTGAGCGATGGAACAGTAAATTAGGCGACGACATACGTTAGGTCTTGATTTATGCACATGTCTGTTAAACGCCCTTACCGTTTCAGATAGAAACGATAAGGCTTCTTTCTCTCCGCAAATGTGAACGTAGCCGTCATGTTTTTGCTCATTAAAATTGCTCCTGTGTATACATTTGAAAGTGACTATATACGTTAAGGCCTAACTCATTTTAATAATACTTACAGAAAAAACATCACACCATAAACTACTGTGATTTTTTTTTTCAGTTTTCTTTTTTCATTCTTGTACAAAACGTGATTAAGCAGACATTTATTTATTAAGGATTGATAATGCTCAGTACATTCGAAATGAATATTGGTGCTGTAAAACGGAAACGATAATGTGATATGGTATTTTCGAGTGTGTTATACATAAACTATATATTGTAAGGTTTTAGGGTTTTCATAATATAATATATAAATATATATATCTATATTTTATTTGTACTTCTCCGTGTGATGTTCTTCACTACCACTTAGTAGGTAAATTTATATATAAATGTGTGATCATTTTAATGTTGAACAAATGTAACACACACCTATTTGTAAGTCTGTGTACAAAATACATCGAAAGAGCTGAAACCCATGTCTTTCATTCTCCCGATCGTTTCGAATCATTTTCGTACGTCAAGCACGTAACCGACCGTGCTTTATGATCAATAAAGCGATGCTTTAATGAGTTGTTAAATGTTATTCTGTGTTTGGTTAAACGGCTACCGAATGCAAAGCAACTGAACGATTTTATGTAATCAGTATGACGTCAGTCTTCATCTTTATAGTGCATACTAAATTTATTATTTATTATTAATCCTTGAGGAATAACAAATTAGTAGACAAATAAGGGAAAAAAATTAATATAAATTCAATTCCACACGCGTAGCCATGCTCGTTGACATGCTCGAAATCACATCAACTCTCTCTCTTCTAAAACAGAAAACAAATACAACACGCAAGAATTCAGTCATTAACATAAAAAGAGAAGAAGAAGATGGCCATTAAATAAATAGTTTTTTTATTAATTAAATATAAAAATTACAAAAATTTAACACGTTATTATTTTCCTGAGAACACGTGGCTTAGGCAGTGACACTTCACTTTAGTAATTCCGTGTCTTCATCAACCAATCCCACTTGTCGTACTGCACTGCCGTATCATTGAGGCGATGCACGTTCTTGTGTTTGATTTTACGCACAAAGATCCTCCTCCTGCCTATATTTTGGACGTGCCTGTAGTTGTTAATGAGGGGGGTGCTTCTGTCATCAGCTTCCAAACTTCTGAACTTGTTCATCTAAAAAGAGAAGGGGGTGAGAATATTAAGGTTTGGGGAAGACTTGAGAAGGGTATTACTTGCGCGAGCGACACAGACATTGGATCTGGGAAAAGAATCCACGTGACCGCCTCGGAGCAAGGGGGTGTAGTCAAGGACCCCCTGTACGTGTAAAATATATCCGTGTCGTCAATGGGCGGCACAAGCGAAGCCAACGTGAAGGTCTCGTTCAATTTAACGCCGGTGTTGACGGCGTTCACGTTCTTCAAGATCCGAACTATTTGGGCGAGCTGTTTGTTTTCCCTTTCGCGGATCTACAACACCATTTAATTAACCCGAAAGTCCTTCCGAGGACGAACAAATTACTTGATAAAAGAAGCCGAGGACCGTCAGGCCGTCGCTGTAATTCAACGCCTCCGCCACGTTGGGGTACTTCCTATTGCGGTGGATGATGTGCATCTCTAAGGGATATCGGATGTCGTTGAAGACGTGCTCCGCCCCTAGGTTGTTGCTGTCGCCCCAGTGGAAATGCAGGCCTTCCAGTTCGTACTCGTTTTGGAGGCGCGCCCCGAACACGTAGGGGATGTACTTTGAGTATGGGTCGTCCTCTTTTAATTTTGGAATGCTCAAACTAACTGCAATGAAAATCTGATTCAATGAGGGGTGAATTTCGAAACTAAATTGCTATCATCTGTACCAGTTTAGGTTTCAAAAATATGGAGAAGCTTTGATTACGATGATAAGTGGTAACGTTAAGGATCTTTTTGGAACACAGGAGGTGTCAAATATTGTGAATGAGCCCACGGAAATGATTGGGTGATCGCCCAGTAGATAGTTTCATTGTCTAAGACAATACAAAATAAAGATTTTAAATGAGAAGAGTAAGAACTGCGATAGCCTAGCGAGTAGACGACATGGTTACTAGTCCAGAGGTCATGGGTTCGATCCTCGCAGCTGTCTCAACTACCGAAGGCAGTTTTTCCGAGTTTTTCAGCTTCAAGCTGCCTCTAAATGATTGCTTGGAAGTCAAATCACGCAGTGGTTGCGTAAAACTGGCACCTTAGGGAATGCAATAATAGAATAAACTAATCTGAACCATAAGGGTGAAGCCTGTGGGGGTAGTTTACCAAACAGATCAGTAAATGACAAAACCAGACCTCGACCATCGATGCCAATTTTCCCTCCTCAATGACCTCGGAATGTTAATTGGAAAATTAATTGGAAGCCAAATCATGTATTTAGAACTTCATACTAACCACGTTACCATCCGAAGCAAATAGACAAGCCTTCAAGGTCTTTTTTTATTACTTAATTAAACAGAAGGGCTAGTGTTTAAGTCCGTGGGTTGACCTTCAAGATCCCCGGTAGGACGCTGCTAAAACATTATCATCTGGATTCACCAAAGGCCGTTGTTTTTACATTTTTGTAATCATCTTTCTCCTTCTAGCTTTTGACGAAATTAAAAAAAATGATTGGGTCAAACTTGAGTTTAAAAAAAAAATTAGACAGGTCAGCATAACGAAAAAAATTAGCACACTTTAAGACGACAATAAAAATCAATCGATTAACAACTACGTCGCCTTTTTTACATTACATCAAAGTCCCTAATTTAATTAGACAATTTGATCTGCTAATTCCCCATCAATTATAGTCTAAGAGCATCGAAAGAGTATATATTTGCTATTAGTGCAGCAGCAAAAGTAAAGAGTAAACCAAACAATTACTTGTGGAATTTAAAAAAATTCTGGCAGTGCGCGGCGTATGTTAATAATAATTAGGCGTCGGAATTTTATATTAATAAAAAATCCGCACCCTAATAATAATAATACCTATTTGATATGAATAATGCATGACTGCTCCGTTGAATATTTGCACGATTATGTGAGATGCATGCCAAACACGTAGGTGTTTAGCGAACGCTCCTGAGACATACCTGAGTGGCCATTATTCTGCAGTTCTAAAGGACCCGGAAGCAGGTCGCGGTACCTCACCATTTCTAGGGCCGGCATGCGTAAAGGAATCGCTCGGGAACTGTCGATCTGGATTGGGGATTGAAGGTCTCCACCGCAGGAGGAATGTTGCTGGCGCCATTTCCTTTGTTCGAATTTGGTGTATCCGAAGCGGTGGGCACAATCGACTGGAATCAAGTTTCCAAATCACGTCGGGCAAAAAAACACTTCTGAATTGATTTGAATTTTTTTTTCCTCAAATCCAAATAGGTTTAAGTTACATTAATTAGGAGAAATTTAATGAATTTTCCTAATTGACTATTTGCAAGAAAATGGGTTCTACAATATAAATATGTATATGTAGATGTATTCAATTTTCTTTATTAATTTTGTTGTTGCCCATCAGTAGTGTTGTTTTGTTATTTATATTAGTGTATGAGGGTTGAATTCTGTAGCTCAAAAAAATTTTTCTTTAATTTTCATCGTGAACTTATTATTATACCATGGGTTCAAAAAGTAACTGCATAAGACTTGGCCATGGTATTGTCTACTGCAAGCTTTAGAATGCTTTGCCTTGCCTGTCTGTTTGTAATTTATTCAATAAGCCAGTGGCGTAAGAATACAATACAAATGTAAATACATTTATCAAAATTAATGACAAATAACTTATTTTAGTTACATAAATACATATTAAAAGAGAAGGAGCAAATAATCGTAAGTAAAATTGGTAAGTCACTTCATTACAAGACATGCATGTCACGGTGCACATAGTCTATTGCTGATTTGAAAAATTCGTCTACGCTGTAATAACAATTTCGTAAGAAAAAATGTTTCGACATATTTTTGAAAGATTTTCTGCTAGTACATTGTTTAATTTCATGTGGTAAGTGATTAAAATTTTTTATTGAAGATGTTATGTAAGATTTGTAATAGAGAGAACATTTGGATTTCTCGGGTCTGATATTACCGTTAAATCTAGTATTATAAGAATGAAAATCAGAATTTAAATTAAAACTATTTAAATTATCAAAAAGAAATAAAACATTGTAGTAAATAAATAAATTTACAACAGTCATAATATTAAGGTTTAAAAATGAATTTCTGCACGTATTCCTAGGTCCTAGCCCACCTAGGATCTAATAGCTTTCTTTTGAATTATTAAAATATCTGAAAGATGGGTGGAATTACCCCCACAAGACTAAACAGTAGAAAATAAGAGATTCGAAATAAGCTAAATATATTTTCTTTAATGTTGGTTGGTTGCATAATTTTTTACAGCGCCTCAAGCAAAAAAGTGCTTTACTAAGTTTTGTTTTTAAGTGTTCAAAATGCGTATTCCAGCTAAGATTTTGATCTATGTATAAACCTAGCAGCTTAAAGGATTCTTTTATTGGTATGGTATGATTTTCAATTACTAATTAATTATCAATACAATTCCCGCAGTTAAATTTAGTAATATTTGTTTTGTTTGTATTGATAACAAGTTTATTTTTACAAAACCACTGAATAACTTCATTAATAGTGGTTTTGATATTTTCAGAAAGGATATCATGATTTTTATGACTGACAGTTACACTTGTATCATCTGCATATATTGTGAGATCTTTATCGATGGCCCAGGGCAGGTCATTTATAAAGATTATGAAAAGTGCAGAACCTAAAATTGATCCTTGGGGTACTCCGTGTGTTATTAATCGTCTATCAGGAAGGTAATGTTTTATCCCACCTGAACTTAGTGTATCTATGATTTCAGTTGTTTGATATCTATCTTTTAAATATGAAGTAAGTAATTGTAAAGGAACCGACTGAATCCCATATTTTTCCAATTTGGATAGTAAAACATCATGACTGATTAAATCAAAAGCTTTTGATAGATCAAAATTTATCGAGGCAACATTATTTCCATCGTTTATGAGTTTGTAAATATTTTTGAGAATGTTTTCCAGAGCTGTAAAAGTTGATTTGTTTTTACGGAAACCATGTTGTGAATTCGTAAATAAATTGTTTGTTTCAAAATCATCACTGCTGTTTATTTCTCGATCGATTATTTTACGTCAACAATAAAATTGGTCAATTGTCAAACGTCTTAAAATATATCTGAATTTTAGAAAATCGAACCAACTTTGTTTATTTAATTATTTTTTTTATTTTTATTTTTTTGGTTTGTTTTTTTTTCAAATTTTATAAATTTTTGATAGTCTTTTCTTGATAGTCTTTTGTTTTGTATTGCGTAAAAAATTGCACAATTGTCAAATGTCTTAAAATAATACGTATTAATTTTAGAAATTTGAACCCAGTTCTGTTCATGTAATGAGAACTTTTTAATTTTTTTAAAAATCACGATTTAAAAAAATAAAAATCGCTTGATTAATATCACAAAAACATGATTTTAACCAAATAATTTAAATCAACTCAACCCTGGTTATTAGAGAGTAATACTGGTTATCACCAGAGATAGGATTTTTATATTTTAAGCTTCACATTGACCAGCTGTCACTGCTTCAGATTTATTTGGTAGTGCTGTCATAAGTTTATTTTAAAAATCGAATTAAGCTACAATTACAACTCGTGATACTACTTAGATGAGGTGTGGTCCTTAAATTTAGTTAGTAACTTCTGCCAGACACTGTGTTTCTAAAACAACTTGAAAAGTACACTTGCGGACAGAAAATTTCGGATGTCACTGTCATTCCACTGACATAAAAGTTAAGGAATTCCTGTATGTATGTATACGTCAGATGAGTGACAGTAACATCCGAAATTTTCTGTCCGCAGCTGTACCTTTCAGACAAAGAGCTTCATAGTCTTAAATAAACATACATAATGGAAAATAATTTTAGACGAAATGAGTTTGTATCAAACACAAAAGCTAACTTTTTGAAATGCTTACAAACGTACAATTAATTTCTCTCTCTTTTGTCTTTTTCTGTGAACTGGTAATAAGTAGGTACAGAAACGACCAAGCAAATTCCATTCTTTGTTTTGTACGCTTTCATGTATAATTAATTACTCATCTCCAGAAATCACTCTGTAAAATCAAACAAAAAATTGGAAACTTTAAAATTACACGAAAATCGAATTCATTTTCTACTTAAGAAAGAATAGAACTAAAAATATAAAATTAAGAAATAATAGATACAGTTAATTTTTCCAATATAAGTCAAAGAACTTTTATATAGCTATCTCCTTCTAACTTTCGTGAAACATTTTTTTAACTCAGATTTATACGATCGACATATATTGTCATAAAAAAATGATCTCTAATAGGTATTTAATAGATAATTAATTTGAAAATGTTATGAGCCAGAGCCATCTACTTTAATCCAATTGAACTAACTTATTGTTTTCAAAATGACAGGAGAAAGATTTGCATCTTTTTGCTGCTATTATACTTCTTTAAAAAAATTATTTATTTGTGAAAGTAGTAATTGAATACTTACGCATGCGTACGCTTCCGTTTAACAATTTTCTTACAATTATCTTCTTCTTGTTACTTAAGCTCTCCTTTACCGACTGCGCTCACATTATTTCCGGAGATTTATTAAATAGAATTAAACGAAATTATTGAATTAATGTAAGTTGAATCCTGTTTAAAATTAGGAAAGCACTTTGGACCATAAGCGTCATCGTCATTGTCATCACAGTATAGAAATTTACTTCGTATACAGTAATGACATTGAGCGCGTTCAGCCAGAACAGTCTGTGTTTACAAATAAAAGGTGTGTTGTCTTTAACAATTTGTATTTTTGTGATTTTCCTAACATGATGGAACAAATTATTAATCGCTTAGTACTAGAAATTGCAAGACGTAATGGAAATTCATCCAATAATAAATGTATTTCCACTAGCAAAAAACAATGCAGTTTTGCAGTTATTAATTTGGTCGCAGGAGACAAAGAGGTCAGCATGATAGTTTCAGTATCCATAGCTACTGAAAAAATTCGCACTTTCTGGCTTTTGTTTATGGTTCAAAATCACCACATTCGGTGAGTAATCAAGCGGACGTGCAGCGTAAGGGCGTGTACCGAAATTACCAAATTGTAACCAGGATTGGTTGTGGTAGCTAAATATTGCGTTTCGTAAATGGAATCTGGTATTTACGGAACGCAATATTTAGCAACCACAACCAACCTGGTTACAATTTGGTAATTTCGGTACACGCCCTAAATAATTTTGCTGACTTGACAATACATACCTTTTAAAAAAAATCTAACCTATAATATTTATAATAATTGTTTATTGAATGAATGAAATATTCAATATCCAAAGCTGTCGTGCAACCAGCAAGCTTCAGCTGACGGAACATTGCCATTTTGTGGATAGTACAGCCACAGAATAATAAGCGACGAAGAAGTACAACTGGCTGTCGGCACCTTTGATGTTTGTGTCCGCTGTTTAGCTATGGTGGAAGAGTGGTGACTGGTCCGCGCGAATTCAAAAATGACAACTTGGAATAAAAACTAACCATCGGTTTTTCGTATGTTTCTCAACATTGTGCTGTTCGAATAAGTTTGAATTTATTAAATCATAAAGAAAATTATTTGTTATTTATAATGTAAATGGACAGAATTTCCATTGTATTCTCAATTATTATAACAATTAATCGAAAAGAAAACTACATTCAAAACTAAGCCTAGTTCTTCGTAGAGACACAAGATGGCACTGTTTTCGTGCATGGCGTAATGCTTTATTCACGTGTAAATGTCAAGACGCCAAGTTTAGGCGTTCGTTTCTTCTGATGTCTTGTTAAACAAGTCCAGGAATGCGAATATATATATTATATAACTAAAATTTCTATTGAAGACGTCTCAAAAAGTGTGATTGTGAACGTACCCTGACCGTAATTTTGAAATCTGCGGACCAACTAACGCATGCGCAGTCAAAAATTTCAGACAAAACCACGCCTTAGTTAATCTTCTGGTCATTTATGATTCTGTGGTACAGCGCTCGAAATAACGTCTATGTCTTTGTTACTACTGTATACGAAATGAAGTAAATTTCTATTGGCGTTTTTTATGTCCACTAGGTGCCGCTGTATATGACCACTTCTCCGCCATTTTTGTGTTAAAAAGGTAGAGATATATAGTTTTTTGCGATTTTTACACTGCGGTACGGAACACATTACAATTTATACAAAGCCATAAGCGTAAATAAAACACTTTTTCACTGATTTCACTCCCTTCTTAACAGCTTTCACCAAAAAATGTCAAACACACGTGTATTTTCGTGACCAGTTGCCAGTTTCCGCATAATTCCGCCACGCGGCGACTCTTTCGTTCAAAGCAGTTCAAAGACGCGAATAGTGTGGCGTCATCTGCTGTGTTTTAGTTGAAGAAATCAAATTTGAAAGCGTCGGGAAAATGGATTATTTCAAATTTGTTTAAAATTTTTCGCAATACTTGAATGTTATTTCATTATAACTGCGTTGTTTCCATGGTTGTTATGCTATCCATAACGGCCTAGGCCGGTTTAGTATATTGTGTCACAAGGGCAGAAAGTGAGCATTAGCAGCCCGCGACGCGAGGACAGCTCATAGCTAAGGGCTGCTAATGCATTTCTGCATGTGTGACACACAACTGTTTTTCGCCTAGCCCTAAATCAAATTCAAACTTTGTTTAAAAGTGACGTTTAATGAAAAATTCTGTGAAATGTCATAGCGCGCAAATGAAAGTCCTTAGGCGTTGACGAAAATTCACCCGGTTGATAACCGGGTTAGAAATGTGAGAGAGAACATTAAGAGACTTAGTGCATGTAAGAGTGAGAAAAATAGAGTACGGTGTATCCACCAGGTTAATTTTCGTAAATGCCTAATGTGTCGCTAGGTTACGAACTATAAATCGTGTTGCTATGAGTTTAGCAGCCCTAAGGCAGATAAACATTACTTTCCGTCACATTTTTAGGGTTAATATGAGTTACTTTCGCATATGCTATATGCTATACACGTTACTATAGTTACAACTAAAACACACACATAATTTTCTGTAGTTACAACTAAATCACACTCATAATTCTGCCTACTTATAGAAGTTTATTATTATGAATGTTTTTGCTAAAATAAAGATTTATTTCATCATTTAGTATTACGAAAACTATAAAACAACATACGGCCGATATGCATATAACGTACTCGGGTAATTTATAGCCTCGGCTAGCGCCTCGGCCATGGAACTTATCCTCGTTCGTTATATCAAGCATATCGCCCTAATACCGTTATATACTATAATATCAAACGAAAGACAAATTTGCCAATATGAATCCATGTTAAGAATGAACGTTTCTTTTAAAATCATCTAGGCTCAAAATTGCAAGAGATAATTATAAATTAATTAATAATAATTGGCATAATTAATGATATAGTTGGATAATTAATTAATAATAATCGACATAACAAACAGTTTGGAAGATTAACGAAATCAACACAATCGGCACCATCTACCTTGTTTCAGTTGAACTAATTCAGTATAGAGGCAGTAGAGTTAAATCTTTTTGGAATTAAATATATACATAATACCAAATAAGAAAAACAAAGAAATAAAATTTCATAAAATATCGTTAATTGGAAAATATTGGCAAATTAGAAAAATAAGCGCCATCTGCCTTGCTTTTCAGTTTTGAACAACTCCAATTTGATAAGACAGTTCAGAAAATTGATACCCATTTCATTTTCTGTTTTTTTTTTTTTTTAATTTAATCGACACAATTGAAACTGCATCAATATGAGTTCATGACTCATATTTTGGAAGAACCAAAGTTTCATCTAAGATCAATTTCGCTTCGAAATTAAATTAATTCGACATTGACATTATTACACTCCAGCGCCATCTAACCTGTTACCACAAAACTCATCGTTTACGATCGGTGGTGACGCGGCGGTAAATTTGAATCTTTTTAAAAATTCTCGCTTGAAATTAAACAAATACTAAAAGAAAAAAAAACTAATATAATTTATAAGTAAGTTAACGCTAATATGTAACGATTAGTTACGTGCTAGCGCCTATCTTGTTTCAACTGAAGTAACTTGTTTAAAAGTGAAATTTTCTTTCGAAATAAATAAACGAAACAAACACAGAATAAACAGAACAAATCATTTTGAAACTACGCAGTAAGCGCTTAATAACAGCATAAACGGCATCTACCTTGTTTCAGCTTAACTAATCAATTTTGAAGCTGGATTTGAACAATATAAAAGTTGAAAATCCGTAGATTTGAATTCACGATTTATTAATTAAATGTGTTCCTTTGAAAATAAAATTATTTTTATAATACAATTTTGCGTCATTAAGTGCCAACGCCATCTGTTGTATTACAATTGAATTAACACGATCGGCGGGAAATTTTGACGTTTACGATTTGTTTAAACAAGAAAGACAATTGAGAATTCGTTAATACAAATTCATGAATTATCAACTCGTAAAGAGCGACAGCTTTTTCAATATGCGTGTAAAAGCCAACGGATCGCTCAAAAATAATCAAACCAATTTAAATATTGGTTTGTTATTGAAAAGGAGATTCTAGGCGCTATAGTACCTTGCAGGGGTTAAAAGAAAGTCTGACAATTATCCCATGAAAGCTAAGAAATGTAATCCCCCCATTTGTAAAAGCAATACTAAAGAGGGTTCGGCGCTTGTGTTAACGTTGAAATCTTTTTCTTCTAAACGATTTCCATTTATTAAATTATTTATTCCCTCTCTAATTCGATGTTTACATAAGCAATTGTTTATAAACACTCCCCCAGCCATTCATAACTAAATTGTTTACTTTAAAACTGCTCTTTTATGCGTAAAGTTTCATAGATGATCGATTAGTTAATACAGTGTGCCCGCACACCTTTTTTTTAATGAGGGCGATAGATTAAGTCAATCTAATTTAATCTACACAGAAATATTCATATTTGAAATAATTATTGTAAATATAAATTCTGTTAAAATTGCGGAAGTTATTTAAAGAATTTGAAGCCCCTTGAAAACTATTTTTAAAAAAATTGATACCATAAAAAGACAGCTTACGCAAAACCATAAAACACCGACTCCGTCTAGGCGCCTATCACTAAAATCACTTGTGATTCACGTAAGTGATAAAAATGTGTTAAATAACGGCCCTATCAGTACATCCCATCAAGATAAAAATTGTAAGAATTCGTGATTTCGTATTTCCATTTTTTTTCTGTTATCTAAATTCATTATAATTTTGATGAATACTAATCGAAATCCCCCGAATCAAAGGTCACGTGCAGTTTGTAGGTAAACAAACAGAGCGCCAATAAATCAAAACTAAAAAATCTTTTTTATGTATTTAACACAAGTCAAACCACAAAGCTAGTTAAGAGTAATTTTGAGTAAAGTTTAATTTTATTTTGATAATTAGTAAATAGTTAAATAGTACTTACCGTCAAAAAAACGCACGATACAAACTTGTATAACCAGCGCAAAAATTGTGTACATCTCGGCCGGTCAAAGATCAGACTGCGAAATCACCACCTTGCATGATTTAGTTATTATCACAAATGAACTTATTCATACGGCGTACCCACCTTATTTATATGAGGTCATATGTGGCCGCCTACGGTGGACGTTTATTTGTAGTCGGATGCCATCTTCTTATCTAGTTATCAATTCCGGAGATTGGCGGTCTTATGCAAATGCTCCTGGTGATTTCGCGAAGAATTCGAAACGAGCGTCGACGCCACTCCGCCGTTGTTGTTATTATTTATTGTGGATTCGACTTAAATTTTGATGCGATTTATGTTAATGTACTTAATTATCATTTATTTGCATAACGGAAGCCAAGTTGGAAGCACTTATATGAAATAAGTAATGAAATGTTGAATAAGGAAGTTGAATGCAATTAATTAATTTTTTAAAAAAGGGCAACAAATGAGAATCAGAGCAATAAATCAGAAATAAAATAAAATAGATCTTAAAATAAAGTAAAATAGAATAGTAATAACTGCTATACAAAACATCATGACAAACTAAACAGCCACATAAATGTTCTACTCAATCAACGATAGAACCTCCAATAGAAAGAAGTCAACAAATCTTTGGACGGTTCGGTTATTAAAGACACGTCCCTTTCCATGAAAGTAATTTTCCTCACAATCCATTTTTTTTTGATAATTTATCTTAATTGCATTTATCTTGGAACATGCTCTACATAATACAATCGCTAAGAATGAACCTAAATCAATATTTGTCAACAATTTGATGTTAAAACTCAAGATATTATGTAGGTAGGTATATAGACGTGCATGGAGATTTCATTTGTGTTTAATGTTTCAAACAAACAAAGAATAAAATGGGTGGTATTAGTTGTGCCACTTAGAGGTAATACTACTATACACAAGCGCTAAGTCTACGCTCAATGTAAAATATTTAAGAAAAAAAAAACTGTGTTAGATGTGTGCAAACATATGTGCATTATAAATTAGAATTTCATTCCTCTCTTATTGACGTCATACAAAGAGCGAAACCTAATTTTTTCGCGAGGATCTCACGTGAGCGTAATCTGTCAGACACCTTGAGAACGGATTTATTGGTCAAGAAAACTTGACTCTTGCGATTCTATTTCTCTACGTCTGGTATACTCGATGACGCGATTTATAGTGAATTAAACACGTCAGAAAATTTTCACTTCGAGGCGATAATTTAATCACGTTCGTAGTGTCAATATCTCATCGCTCGAACTAGTTAAATGCAGTTTCTTTCATCTTTTCATTCCGAAAACCAATTGGTTTAAAAAAAGTCAAATTTTCTTAGAATTAAATTTAAAGAATTTATTTTAAAAAAAAATTGGAAGAAACGGGGAACCAGATAAAAATTTACATTGAAATGCAAAAGAAACTGTTTTCAACTGCATCATTTTTTTATTTCATGATAACTTAGGGAATTTATGAATTTAAACATTTTATTTGAAAACACAGTGTTGCCAACTTAAAGGGTACATATCTTTTTAAGTTTTTTTTTTAACACTAATGTCCAAGGATTAAGAGATCTTTTTTCTAAGCAAGGGATTTTCTAGTTTCGTAAAAAGAAACTGAAAGCTGAAAGCCCCTAGAGAGCTCACTTAAGAATTCGCATGTGTTGTAGAATAAAAAATGAGGTTATGTACGAATTTTAAAATACAAATCTCCACAATTGCAAAAGTCAAAATTTCTCTTATCCGAAACCTTGTTTTGAAATTAATTATACATGGTGCTATAATAGGTTTGTTCTAGCAAACAATTTCTGATAGTTTGTGTGCTTTTCCAATGCGCATGCGTAATCCCGAATTGTCGTCGAATTAGTTTCGAACTTTCCCTTGCTAGAACGTGGCTAGAACGTGTCCCTAATTGTAGAATACAACATTTCGCGCCAAGTAAGTCACATCCGTTACTGTCTGTTCACAACCAATTAACGTAACGTAAATTAATTACTCGAATGCACTGTTTGTAAACGCACTAATTCAACTTAAACGACTTGTTTGTAACATAAACGCATCAATCAGTTTCAGTTTAGAATTGTACCTAAGTATTTAAGGTCTGTTCCTGCTACGTTCTGGACTAGTTTGAAACTGTCAAATATATTCGCCCATCGAATTAATCACCGCTTTCAAGAACTGCCTTAAATGTGAAACTTTGATCGACGCATGCTTCTGACGGTTTCGAACCAGGAACAGACCTTTAAATTAATGCCAGCGTGTGGGAAAAACAAGTAAAGCCTCTGTCACATCATTAGTCAGTTTGATCAAACTGGACTGACAAACTACATCAATGACGTCAAGACTTATCAAATTCGTTATTTCGTCAAACTGCGCTGTCACACTAGCACTAGAAATTTGACCAAACTTTGAGGTTAAATTTTTTTTGGAAATCGTCATTTTAAAAGATTTACGTAAAAATTGATAGAAAAAAAGCAGTGGCAGTGTTAGCCTTATAGGTAAGGTTAGACGTTTCGCGCCTCTTCCTGTGCATTTAAATCTACCAATCATAAGGCAAGTTTGATCAAACTGACTGATAGATATAGAGGCGCCATAAAAATTTAGAAAATTTGCTCAAACAGCTTCCACGATGTCATGTGATGTCATTAGTCTAGTTTGTCAGTCCAGTTTGATCAAACTGACTAATGATGTGACAGGGGCTTAAGGACACTCGCCGTCGGCACCTTTGATGTTTATGTACAGTCCCGCGCACCTTAAATGCACCTCCCGCACGCAAACCTCGCCCTTAGAACCTTGTGATACAAGCCTTACAGAACTGTCAAATTGTAGCATTTAAGCTGCGCACGGCTATACCTAACTTCAACAGCTTCTGAACAGAACAGTGGCTGCTTCAGCTAGTAGTTGTGAGATGTCGCTGGAGGCAAGTTAAAAAATTACGAAAGAAAAACGTGCTTTACCTTTCTTAGATCCGATTTTTCAATCGCAAGTTAACTTTAACTTTTAGTTTATTCACATAAGAATACAATTGTTACTATGGAAATAAACTGAAAGTTACAGTTTAACTTGTCATTGAAAAACCGGGCTTAAATCTTTCGGAAATCGAAACAAACTGACAATAGCTCCGTAACGAGAACAAAGCAAATGTGTTTCTTACGGCTTATGTCTTATGTTTTATGCAAATCCTTTGTGTTTTAGGCTTAAGTTCGAATCAAAGAATATATCTATATAGTTCGAATAGAACGTCACACCATCTACTGGTCAAATGACTAAAAAGACGCCCAGATTACGCACGCGCTCTCAGAATTTGTCCCTGAAAACGAAACCAGTGGCAGTGTCTCTACTTGTTATTGCTATACGCTGTTAATGCACTCAACTTTTTTTTAAGTGATTATTAATTTTGTTACGTTACGTGGTTGTGGACATCCCTAAGTCAAACTGTAAACTGAAACTAGGTAACCCCCCGTCAATAAAAATGAACAGTAAACGTGCTTCAGATTCGTCCCTTTCAATGGAATTAGTAACTTTCTCATAACGTTTTCGATTCACCTGCACTGGTTGCACTCAGTATATTTGCATCTTTTTCTAACCTCAGGTAATAATACGAGATGAGGATACTCTGAGTGCGCACTAGTGCAGTAAATCGAAAACGCTATTAGTAACTAAAGTACTGTCTACTAGATGCGTTAGACACGTTCATCACACCAGGCCTGTAGTCTAAAGTGCCCATATAAAATATAAATATAAATATTTTTCCCGCATAATGAATTTTTGATGTGCGCAAGTCACAATCAGAAATTCACAAAGAATCATTAGGTCTGTTACATTTGACAAAATTTCAAATTCTGGACCGTTCAAATCATGCGCAGTATAAACTTATATCCAATTTTGTGCACTGCTCATGATCAATACGATTTTGAATGGTTCAGAACTCGAAATCCTGACAAATGGAACGGACCTTGTGAATTGTTCGGACCGTCAGCAGACTACAATCCACTGCTGCTAGAACATCAAACTGGTAACAAAAAACTTGAAATTTTAACTGCAAGAATGCTAAAGAGGCACTGCGCATGTTCAGTTTTTTCTCCTAAAGATTTGTAGCACTGATATTTAATTAAACAAATGTCAAATTGACTCTTTGTATTTTCATTTACAAAATGTTAGGATTACAGCACAAAATATTTATTGTTGAAAGTTATTTTCAAACCGGTAGATTAGAAAATGGATACTTTGTTAAATTAGGAATTTAATTGAAGGCACGGTACATACTGCTGCTAGAACAAACCTTTTAAATCGTGACTCCTTAAAAGTGGAAAATAGGCAACCCGTTTTACTTCCGTGATTTTAGTTCATTGTGAAATCACGAAGTGTTCTAATACCTCCAGGGGCGCGTTCACAATAAACGTCGGGCGTTCATAATAACCCCAAGGTAAGAAGTTGTTCCGTTCATAATAAACGCACCAGTTCGTCCGGTAAACAAATTTTTGCCTATAATACTAATACTATCCATATAATACTAACAACGCAATCCATTGTTCTGGTTTCAGCTCAGGACGCTTTCAGTATTTCAATCTTCACTATTTGACCGTTTTGACAGCTCGTTTCAAAGCGTTCATAATAGCCTCTTGTCCGGGCAATCGTCCTGCCAGAGTAAACACACTTTGTCGGGCGTTTGTTCTGAACGCACCCCAGGGGTCGCTATTTAATTTAGACACTGTATACGAATACGTTACACAAAGTTGCCTTTGTGTATGTTTTTAAAACTATTTATTATGTTTACGTGTATTATTAAGACATTGAACAATAGGCTTACCATACGTTCCGGTTTAACAGGGATTGTCCCGGTTTCAGGCATTGGTCCCGGCGACCCGGCCGGTTTGTTATTTTGTCCCGGTTAACGGTTGTATAAACTTAAAGCGATAGAGACGTGCGAGGGTGGGTGCGGTGCGCCGCACACACCGCGTTTCCAATACTGTAAATTAAACTTTTGCATTACATGCAACGACTTTTATGAAAAAATTAAAAAGGAATGATAGTGTTGAAAAAAGTTCACTCCAACGACAAGTATGAATGGTACAAAAAATAATTAAAATAATTTAATTTTCTGCTTCAGCGGACTTTCGGTACTTTGGGTACCTTATCTATATGCTTTTTTAAAAATAATAACACATTTTTTGATAGTAGCCTAATGTGTTTCTCTTCGCCCTATCCTGTTTCCCACTCCTGTCCCGGTTTAGAGCTTCATGATTATGGTAAGCCTATTCAACAATGTCATCTGTTGAAACTTGCCAATTGTGTTCTTTTCACTAGTTATCGGCAAGTTATATTGAAAAACCACCATCTATTGAGTGTCGAGTTTCATCTAACATTTTTGGACGGTTACAAATAGTAAAGAGTGCACACTCAGTGTATCTCTATCCCCATGACATTAAAACGAGATGAGAATACTCTGGGTAGTCTGGATGGTGGTCTGGATATATGCTCAGAACGCTAAAAAAAAAACAACAGCGCCATCTGTTGAAACGTGATAAAAGTTTGTTTCTGGCAAACTTCTAAATTTTTATTTTAATGTTGTCCTGTGATAATTACAATTGAAGAGTGAAAATTCATAAGGGTAAGTGCCATTTCCAGAAAATTTCAGGCAACGCCTGTTTAAGGGTCTATGTCTATGTGTCAGTTTTTT
This sequence comes from Dorcus parallelipipedus, assembly GCA_958336345.1. Classification (NCBI taxonomy): domain Eukaryota; kingdom Metazoa; phylum Arthropoda; class Insecta; order Coleoptera; family Lucanidae; genus Dorcus; species Dorcus parallelipipedus. Next base: position 33,790,952 of record OY284482.1, read on the forward strand.
TTTTAATGTGTAACGTGTTTAGTTCATTTATTCTTGTTTTCTTTACTTAATCAAACTTTTCAAGAAAGATTTTAATTTTATTTTATGTTCTAGACATATTTTATGTACCATTGCGAGATAAATATTTGGCGCGGCAGATTTTCCCTATTTAAATAGGACTTTCTGGCTTATACGATCTCGTACTAAAAATATAAAATTATTATAAAATTTGAAATTGTTACTGTCAAAAGTCGGTGTAAGCTATTAAGATGCCTTACAAGATTCTTTCGAAGGCTGACAATAGACGTTTTCCCGTTAGCTCTGAATTTTGCGCACTAAACACAGTTGAGTTTTAAACCCATGAGCTTCGAGTACAAACTTACGGGAATGTATTTGTAGAGGTGTGACATACAACAAATTGAAAATGAATTTTAAAAATTGTTTAATTAACAGCGTTTTCGATTGACCGTATTAGTGCGCACTCAGAATATCTTCATCTCGTGTTATTACATGAGGTTAGAAGAAGATGAAAGTACACTAAGTGCAACCGGTGCATGTGAATCGAAAAAGTGTTTTATTAAAATATTTGACAGTAATTATTTTTCAATAATACGTATTTGTTTTGTAGTCATCTTGTAGACACCGTATCAGGGCAGAATACGTGCTTCGAGCACAAAAATAATAGGTGGTGCTTGAGGGAGCAGGGGAAGAACATATTGCACGTAAAACGCGAACATCGAAACGTCAACTGGAAAGTGCGCTTCGCGCATTTTTAGGCTTTTAAGCTCGTTTGCGTGCGCAAAGTGGGTAACGGGAAAGCAGCTTATAGGAATTAGGATAGGCTAGACATCGTGTAGTATACAGCTTATGGAAGGCCACATAACCTCTAGCTTTGTTTTGGTCAGACACAGCGTCTGATTGGTCGAGGGCTCGAGGGGCATATCATGGACGCATTCGTGAACAGCTGACTTGCCGGAGTCAAATAATTGTTCATTTTGCGTATTAATAAGTAGTTTTGAATGAAAATTGATGTGATAACTTGTGTCATGACTAATTCTTATACTATTTGTAGCATCATTTATCAGTTTCGTAAACGTTTGTTGAAATGTAAATAAGGCTGCGCTCACACTGATGAAGCAAAAACGTTTTCAAACAAAACACTTTTGACTAATTTTGTTAAAAAGCGTTTCTTTTCCATGCTTTAAATAGAATCAGGCACACACTGATATATCAAAACAAAAAACAGTTTAAAACACGCTAACACAGTCACTGTAAAGTTTAAAGCACGCTAAAACAGTTACTGTTTTAAAACAGTTACTGTTTTAGCGTGTTTTTTGTTTGAAAACGTTTTGCTTCATCAGTGTGAGCGCAGCCTAAGTCAGCAGCGTCGGATGTGATTTACACATCGAAATTGAATGTCCATTTTCAGTGGTTTTACTTACGTTTAGAATTTGAACCGTTTGGATTTCACAGAATAAAATTATTGGTAAGAGCTTTTTAGTTAGTGCCAATAGCTCACAGTTGTGTATTTTATATCGTTTTCGATTGACTGCACTAGTGCGCACTCAGTATCTTCATCTCGTTTTATTACATGAGGTTAAAAAAAGACGCAAATACACCGAGTACAATCGGTGCAGGTGAATCGAAAACACTATTATACTGAAAGAATGAGAAACATTCCCCTGCTGTGACGGTACGCTATTGGCCCTGTGGGAAATGTAAACAAATTTAGAGGTTATGTCAACTTCAAAGTTTTAATATTGGATGCTATTTCTATGCTTAATAATTCATTGGAGGCTGAAGAACAAACCGCCATTGCTAATTCTATCATTTAAAAGCATTTCAATATGCTAAATTTTTTTTAATTCAGCCTACTTTACAAAACAACCGTACCAATTATTTATCTCGTAATTGTACCTAGGATCTCAGTGACATTTTTTGGCACTTAGACCCTTGTTTCCACTCTTCAATTAGTCAAAAATACATTTAAAATATATGGGGCTTCAAATAAGACACCACAACACCAACCATCATAACCAATCAATACATCTGATAACCCTGAATAATACTATTCTTTGCAGAATCGTCAAAATCATAGATTAATCATAGCTTTACAATTAATGAACTTGACGAAGTTGTTGATGATGAATTCAGAAACTATTATTGCAACAGACCTTGTAAAAGCGCCTAATGTGCAGGCAACACACATTACAAGTGACAGTCACCGATCAGCTGATAATCAGCTGCTATGATTTGTCAACGCAAACACAACAAACGAGGATGACTGCTCGACTTTAAACAAAGGGTGTACTGATCACTAGTTTCTATTTTATAAAATGACACCTGTCCGAGCACTCTCCTGATTAACAGTGCCCCTCAAACTCTAAGGTAAGCAAAATCTCCTAGTAAGCCTTTACATAATCCCAACAAAAGACCTGCACAGCCGAACACGTTGTCACGACTCAGTTTTCAGGCCGAGACAGCGATGCAGTGCAATGAAATCCACGAACTCACCACAGCTCTACGTGAAAACGGCGATAAGATCCTCGACGCGACGAGCAAACTATCACTATCAACGAGCCTGATAAGCAAGATGAACGCGTCTTTCAATCACATCCTCGGCCACACCGATACTTACACATCGCCTTTTCACGTGTTAGCCGGCAGCAGTAATTTAATCGATCAGTTTCTAGACCTGCAGTTGCTGTATGATTTCGTTCAAAAGACCGTGGCGTTGAAGATATTACCCGACTCGGACACGCACTTGGTCGACATAAACCTCTTTCGCAATCTCAAGTTCCTCGAGGTACATCGAATCAGTTTGAATCTAATAGCGGGCCTGCGTAATCTGAGGTCACACCTGGAATATTTAATATGCAGGCACAGCATAAACACGCTCAGAGACGTCCTGGAGTATTGCGGGGCGGATAAAACGAGCGGCTTCGTCTGGAGCGAGTTAAAACAAGCCACGTTCAGCTACAACGATTTAGATAATTTAGACGCGAGCTTGCAGTTCACGCCTTGGCTGCGCTCCATCGATTTAAGCCACAACCATATCCACGACGTCCATTCCTTGAGTTGTCTGCCGAATTTAAAGTACCTAAACCTTAGTTTTAATGCGATCGAAACCGTACCTGCGTTCAGCGGACAGCTGTGTAACATGCTGCAGGTGTTAGTCCTGCGAAATAATTATATCGACGACGTTAAAGGACTGAGCTTGCTGGTAAACCTGCGCGAGCTCGACCTGAGCCATAATTGCCTTGTAGAACATAGTTGCTTGAAGCCCCTAACGAATATGTCGCTGTTGCAAAAGCTTCAACTGCTGGGGAATCCCTTGAGTTACCACCCACAGCATAGAAGTGAAACCGTTAAGTATCTGCACGGTAATGTAGTATCCACGAATTTCATGCTGGAAAATGTGGTTTTGAGTAAGTTTGAGTTGCGTTTCGTGCACCCGATTTGTAATTCGTTAGAGCGATCCTCATCTTTCAATTCGACCACCACTGCGAATACTGTCATCCCGTCATGTGATAATGCAAATAGATATAGTGACGGGGCAGGAGTATGTAATTCAGAGGAAACCATGTGGCTTGAGAATGCAATCGGCGAGCAACAAGAAGGACAGGGAATGCAAGACAGTGGTTTCGTAGCCGAACAAAGGCCCGCCTCGCCTTCCGAATGCAGCATAGGTAATTTAGAAGGACGAATGCGAATGTACTAACTCTGCCCTTGCTTACTAACTCGTCCCCTTTCATTATTAGACAGTCCTGCGCAAGTGTTGGTTGTGGCAGAAGTGCATAAGTCTGTTGGTAGACCTCGTAAGCCCTTGAAGGTTTCGCTGTGAATTTATTTTTTTTATACTTGTCATTTGGTGCAGGTTCGGCTACTTCGTTGGAAAGCACCGACAACAGGCTTTCCGAGCAGACTATCAAATACTGTGAAAGTGATATCGAAGTCTTGAGTAATCCGAGCCAGAGCAGTATTGAAGTGTTATCGAATCGGTCAATTCCTAGGTAGGTACTTTAGATTATTTTAATGACAAGACGGTCAGTTGTGTAATAATATGGGTAATACAGGGTGACTTAGGCTATTCATTAAAAGTTTATGGACTATACCAACATCGATCTATTTAAACATATTTTCAACTTTGCGGCGCCTCCAATTATACCAGAAATTAGTATGAAGTTTTTTTTATTTTAAATAAAAACACTCCACTTTTATTGCATTTCTGAATTCCCCTGAGAATTCTAAAACAGTTTTATGCAACATTTTATACAAAAAGTTACTGTTTCCCAGATATTTCGATTTTTTAGAAAAGTTCAATTCAAAGTTGCAGTACTTTCTTTATTTTTATTATATTGCCATTTTTATTAATCAATTTTTGGTCTATAATAGACCACAATTCATAGATGACGTTGAATTTTGAGCTTAGCTTCGACGATTATTCAGGAGATGGCGCCACATGAAACCTCTATTGGTTTTCAAACATTAGTAAATCTGTATTTTTAGAACTGTATTTTCTTTTACAATTTTATTTTGCGTTTCACACGTTTTATATTTAATAATTTCTTTTGCAAAGATTAGTGAAGTAACTGTATTTTTCTTAAATCGCAATTTTCACTATGTCGCAACAGATGGCGCTAAGTATTTCCCTTAATTTTCGATATGATTATTCAACAGATGACGCCACTTAAGGCCTACTTTAGTAAGTTTGTTCCTGTTTTAGTTGTTTGCTATATTTTCCAATTTTATCTTAGCTTACGTTTGAAATGTCTTATATACTGTGTCTTACGAAAAATGCCCCAAATCATAACTCCGTTATTTGTAGACTAATTTTAACAGACAAAAAGCCAAACTGAAATGAGACTTAAAAAAATAAAATAAGCAGTCCAGATTCATTTTGTTTAATTACCTTCAAGGTCAAGCGACTATCAATTTTTATTTGTTGTTATTTTTTTATTGTATCTAGCAGAGATCTAGTAGAAATTGCCTATACATAATTAAATGCGAAATTGGACATAATCTGGAGTACTGTTGGTAATCTTTATAAAATTGAAAAACTACCGTTTATTCCAGTTTTGCAAAAAGATAAATTACCAAGTTGCAAAAGTGAGATAAAATTGAAAAAAAAAATACAAGCAAAGCCAAAGAAGAAAGAAATTTACTAAAGCTGAAAACAAGTATCAATTTTATCTGGCGCCATCTGTTGAATTATCGTAGAAATTAAGAATGAGATTTAATTTACAAAAAAGATTCCATTCAACTAAGCTTTGCAAAAGAAATTGCATATTAAATAAATAAAGATATTTTTCAAACGTAAGATAAAATTTTAAGAAAAAATATTAAATTTACTCAAATTGAAAGCTAAGACCAGTTTTATGTGGCGCCATCTCTTGAATAAATGTGGGAATAAAATAAAAATTTAGTGCCATCTTTAACTTTATCGTGAAATTTAAGTTTTGCAAAAGGAACTGTTGCATACGAGACATTTCAAATATAAGATCAAATTAGAAAAGAAAATAATATAAAGAGTAATTTACCAAAGTTGAAAACAAGTATCGATTTTATCTGGCACCATCTGTTGAATAATCGCAGAAATTAAGAATAAGATTTAATTGACAATTATATAACAAGATTCAGTTCAACTAAGCTTTGCAAAAGAAATTATTAAATAAAGGATAATTCAAACAGAAGATAAAATTTAAGGAGGAAACTTTACAAAAGTTGAAAGCCAAGTTTTTACGTGGCGCCATCTCTTGAATAAACGGGAAACTAAAATGAAAATTTAGTACCACCAATTGCTTCGTCGTGAAATTTAAGAAAAAAATCACTAAAAGGAACTATTGAATAAATGACATTTCAATCGTAAGATAAAATTAGAAGAGATAATAAAGCAAACAATGCCGAAAGAAAAACAAATTATTATAAAGTCGACTTATGTGACGTCATCTGCTGAATAACCATTGAGAATTAAGGGAGAAATATAGCGTCATCTATTGCGTTATCGTGAAAATTACGATTTAAGAAAAATACATTTATTTCACTAATCTCTGCGAAAGATATTATTAAATATATAAGATGTTTCAAACGTAATATAAAATTGGAAAAGAAAATAATACACACGGTGCCAAAAAATATAAATCTACTAATGTCGATTTTATCTGGTGCTATCTGTTGAATAATCGTAGAAATTAAGGATGAGATTTAATTAACAAATAGCAAGATTCGATACAACTGAATTTTGCAAAAGAAATAATTAAATATAAGGTCAAATTGAAGGAGAAAATAATAAATTTACAAAAGTTGAAAGCCAAGACCGATTTTATGTGGCGCCATCTCTTAAATAAACGTGGGAACTAAATGAAAATTTAATAATTATTAGATTAGTGAAATAACTGCATTTTTCTTAAATCGCAATTTTCACGATAACGCAGTAGATGGCGCTAAATTTTTCCCGTAATTCTCAAGGATATTTAACAGATGATGTCACATAAAGCTGACTGGTAAATTTGTTTTTGTTTTAGTATTGTTTGCTAAATTTCTCTTCCAATGTTTACTTTACATTTGAAGTGTCTTATATGTATTTAATAGTTTTCATAATTTTCATTTTAGTTCCTCGTTTATTCAAGAGATGGCGCTTTCATCTTTAGTAAATTTATTATTTTCTCCTCAAATTTTAACTTATGTTTGAATTATCTTTTATTTGCAAAGCTTAGTTGAAGTGAGTCTTGTTATTTGTCAATTAATCTTATTCTTAATTTCTGCGATTATTCAACAGATGACGCAAATCGAAACCTACTTGTTTTCAACTTTAGTAAATTTTTCTTTTTTTTTGGCTTTGTATTCTTTTCTTTTCTAATTTTATCTTGTAGGCAACAGTTCCTTTTGCAAAACTGATTTTTTTCTTAAATTTCACGATGGAGCAAGGAGCAATAGATGGCACTAATTTTTTATTTTATTACCACAATTATTCAAGAGATGGCGCCACATAAAGCCGGAAACGTAAGTTTCTTTTTTTTTTTTTCAAATTATTTTATCTTATGTTTGAAATAATAATTTCTTTTGCAAAGCTTAGCTAAATTGAATCTTATTTGTTAATTCAATCTTATTCTTAATTTCTACGATTATTTGACAGTTGGCGCCAGATAAAATCTTCTTTTCAACTTTAGTATTTAAATTTTTCTTTTTTGATTGACTTCGTATTACTATTTTCTTTTGCAATGTTATCTTACATTTGAAATGTCCTGTGTTGTTGTATTTAACAGTTCCTTTTGCAAAACTTTGCCAATTTATCTCTTTTTTCTTAAATTGCACGATAAAGCAATAGCTGGCTCGAAATTTTAATTTTAGTTCCCACGTTTTTTCAAGAGATGGCGCCACATAAAACCGGTCTTCAACTTTAGTAAATTTATTACCTTCACCCCAAATTTTATCTTACATTTAAAATATCTCATATTTAATTATTTCTTTTACAAAGCTTAGTTGAACCGAATCTTGTTATTTGTTAATTAAATCTTATTCTTAATTTCTGCGATTGATCAACAGATGGCGCCAGATAAAATCGATACTTGTTTTCAACTTTATTAAATTTCTTTCATTTTTGGCTTTGTATTATTTTCTTTTCCAATTTTATATCACTTTTGCAGTTTACTCTTTTTTTGCAAAACTGAAATTACTGCATTTTTTTAATTCACGGCTTTCACGATAAATTTAAATTATGGTCTTAATTCTCACGATAATGAACGAGCCCTTTTACTAAAAAAGTTGCAAGGGTCTGATCTAAATCAAATAAATTTTATACAGTCACTTGAAATAATTAATATAATGAAGTTTTTTTTTTTTTTTTCAATTTCAGGTGTGTACAATCTTCTAGTGCAATTCTAACACAAACAATTAACGAAATAAGTACAAATGATGATCTCAAAAAATCATTAGAAGAAATGCATAGATCTTTATAAAAAAAACAATCTGTGATTCGGTAATGTTATCCGCTTAAATGTACAAGTATTTTAATAAATTAATTTTTTTCTTTGTTTATAGGTACATATCTCACATCACGACCTGTTTAATGTGCCCGAATTTCTCGTAGATAATTACTCGTTGGCTCTCTTTAAGTGTTTTTTAGATTTTAGTATTTTGACGCCTTTTATGCTTCCATATTTAATTTATTTCGTCTAAGATTAGAACGACGTGTGGTTGTTGTGTATAAAGTCTCTACAGATCAAGATTTATTGAGGATACAACTTTCAATATTGTGTTCCGTCTAGCTCAAATGTTTGTACATTGTAATATACGTGGAAAATATATTATTTTCTTTAATCTTTAGTTTTTGCACTCGAAACACAACGTTTTTAAAATGCAAAATAACGTATTTATTAAAATTTACAAAATATAGCAGCATATTTACATCAAGCATATTACACAGAGAGATATTAAAAAAATATGTATGTATATACAACTTGCAACAGTCTCATTAACATGTCAAAGACGACTATGGGGGAATTTTTTTTTAACTATCGTCCTCGACGACGAGGTCACTATCACAGTTAAGACATTTAACTGCCTGTTGGTGTATCGTCTTTTGCTTTTCGACTCCGAACTGCGTCGAGCACTTCATGCAACGATACACAATAAAAGTATCCTTTTCCGGGGGCCTATTATTGATGATACTCCTCAACCGTTCGTAAAATCTTTCTCTTTCGTCTTCTGCCAATCGATAGTAACGACTATGATCAGTGCGAACGGTATCAAACTCAACATACAGGTATGAGGCCTCACCTTCGACCACCCTATCACATTTGATGAGGGTATCCAGGGCAAATCGCCCAAGTCCTTTCATACTAACAGGGTCTTTCTCAGTCAAGTGCGTTTTGGTTATAATCACAATAATTTCATCGCCGCTACCTTTGATTGAAGCTAGGAATATATTGCTTTCCCCGCTTTCGAGTTCGTCGTCATCGCTTGGCTCAAACACATCTTCGGATTCCTCAGGTTTATTAGAGTATATATCGCTGGGTTCTTCGCATTTTTCCATGGTAGAATCCGATGCGGTTACGTAAGTTGTTGGTTCGGGTGTGACTTCACTCTCAGATGCTTGAATGTAAGCAGACATGTCACTGCTGTAAGGGGTTGAAGAAATTGGAAGTGACGCTTGCGAATCTAAGTCAAGCGAACGTGATTTACTGTAGAGTGATTTTATGTAATCTTTATGTACGTTCTCGAGCTGCCGCTTACTTTCAGGAGCTTCGGGCACTGTGAACAGAGTTGCGATTGATTCAATCACATCCAGCTCGGGGGGTAGATTATCATCCGATATTTTTGCATGCCTAACTCGCCTGCTTCTTTCTGTCGCAACCGCACCCTCGGATATACTTGCGGTTAAAGACTCTGCGTAAGCTTGGGGCTTGTGCAGTTGCTTTGGATGTAACGATCCGATTAACTGCTGTTCAGTCTTACCAAGCGCAAGCTCGTCCAGGATAAATTTGACCGTGGAGGTGTTCATGTGGAGATAGCAACATACACGCGTTCTGTGTTGGGGGTGATAACTCAGAGGGTTGTCTCTCAAGTTCAACCACTGCAGCGTCGCTAAATACGAGAGTGGAATCAACGTGTTGTGTTCGATCAGACAGTTTTCAGTTAGGTCCAACTCGCACAGGTTTATAAGTCTTATTACGCCTTCGATGTTTTCGATAAAATTATTGCTGAGGACGAAGACCTACGATTTTAAAAACGAAATTTATAAACTGAGTAAGTGAAACTTCAAAGCAAACTTGGCCTGCTTTGAGGCTTCCTTTACCTGCTCACCTGTAATCGATTGCAAATGTGTCCTGTAAAACTCGGCACCTTATTCAATCTGTTGTAGCTCAAGTTAAGGTATTTTAAATTCGATAAACAATACAAAACGTCCGCGTCTTCGATGTTATTATGGCTCAAATCGAGGGAGCTCAACCAGGGGGTATACTCGATGCTGTTGTCGACGTTCTGCAAATTATTGTGGGTAAAAATAGCCTCCTTCAGCTCGCTCCAGACTTGAGCGTCAGTCTCATCGGCGCCGCACTTTTCTAAAACATCCCTTAAAGACCGCACACTGCGCACGCAAACCAAGTACTGCAGACTTCGCCTAAATTCTTTAATCCCAAGCATGAGCTTAATATTAACTCGATCTACTTCAAGCAGCTTCAAGCTCTTGCACTTGGATATATCGACGAGGTCGTTGCCCGTCGGGCCGTGCGAATTAGGCGTTAGCTTAAGACTCGGGGATCTTTCGATGAAATCGTGTAGTAATTGGAGATCACAGAAGAGATCGGTTTTGAAATTGGCGTTTACGACGTGGAAAGACGAATTCATGGCATCTCGTTGCTCGCTGATCAAGTTGAATGAACTGTTCATTTTGTTGAACAAATCTGCCGGGATGGTTAGTTTACTTTCGTTGTTTAGAACTTTGTCGCCGTTGCGCCGTAAGATTTCTGCTAGCGCACAGATATCATCCATTGCTTAATAGGGTTGAGCAAAATCTCTCTACTACTTATGCACCATTCTTAAAAAAATAACCTAGATTAATTGAAACTTTAAATGTAGGTATTATGCATTATTTATAGTAAATACCTTCAAAATTCACGCAGAAATGGTTATTGCGATTTAAAGAAATTAACAATTAAATAAAAAAATTCAAAGCAGATTCGACTCTTTTGACAAGTCATGAGAGTAGTTCGAATGCACCGTAGGCGCAATGAAAATGTTATATTTTTAAAAGCGATTATAATATTGTATATAATTACAGGAAATACCAATAGGGTTCACAGCTAAATTATTTCGAGTCGAAATTGTTAATTAGAATTGATACGATCGTAATCATGAGAAACGACTACACTGACCACTCACTGAAGTGAGTTTAGTTCAAACGTGTCGAAATTTTAGGCTGATTGGTGAAGCACGACGTTAAGGTGACGTTAAGTAAACAGTCAGTGTTGCCAGACGATCAAAATTTAAATCACCAAATTGGCTGACAGAAGTCACCAGTTACCAACCGAAAAAAACCAGCTTAAATTTTTGTGCTCATTGTAATTTATTTTAATTTTTCACATTATTATTGAAGCTTTAAAAATGAATTAAAACATATCTAAATATTTAGGGTACAAATATAAATTTATAACAAAATTCAGTGATTAACAATAAATTTAATAAAAAAAACAATTTTAAAAGAATAGAGGCTAAAGACAGAAAAAATAATAAAAATTGAAAAATAATGAAATTAGAAAAAATAATAAAAATAAAAGGCATTCGATTTTAATACGATTAATAAATTCTTTTAAAAAATTGAAAAGAATGGTGACAAAACAAAGAAAAAAAAATAATCATTTTAAAAAAATAACGATTATACGAAATGTTATGAAATTTTTCTTATTTAGATTTTGTGAAAAAGCACCAGAAAATTCCGATTTTTTTTATATTCACCAGGTGAACCACCAACAACAAAAATCACTAGATCTGGTGATAAATCATCTCCTCTGGCAACACTGTAAACAATTAATAGGGCAGTGTTGCCAAATGCTCTTGGTCACATTTTCCCATTTCATCGTACAAATTTCCACAAAATCAGCAAATTATTTTAAAATTCCCCAATCCTAATACTTTAACGTTTCTATTAAAAAAGAATAGATAGGGAATATAGAATCCGTATCCCTAGAATTTATATGGATAAATTCTAGCGTTTTTCACTGGAACTTAAATTGTGCACTGGTGCGCCAACTAATATAGAATAAACAGGAGGAAGATAACTTCCTGTAATGACTTAGTATGAACTAACAGTAGTTTCTTGTCCAAAGTGGTAACTAAATATGGCACAGTAACTAATTATGTCTGCACACACAAGCGTTTTATAAAATCCTGGAACGGCAACCAACCATACAGTTCACCATTGTTTATAATACACTTACTTCACTAAATATAACTAAATAAGATCCCTAAGAATGTCAATTGTATTCTAGACACTGGACTCTGTCATGAAAGTACTTGGAAGGAAGTTAGTTACATTACGCTTACTGCGCCACTGATCATCGGAAAGTTCCAAAACTAAACTAAAAGTCATTCACTTTTTAACTGAAGTCTATAATAACCTATCAATGTATCGTTTGCATATACCGGAAGATCGAAATGTATTGTCCTGATCCTGCGCTTCCTGAGCTTGATACTAATATTTACATCTATCACATGAAGGTCAGAACGAAAAGCAGTGCATGCATAGAACATTCATGAAACTTACATCCAAACCTAACCTAATTAATAAAGAACATACATAATTATTGTTTAATTAGATTGCTATTATAATGAAATAAACCGTTTTTCATGAATGAACGGCAATGAATTGTCAACAAAATTTTGGGATATCTAATCTCTGTTCACGTTAAGAATGTAGCGTTGGAAAGGATAGGACAATATTTTCCGGCTTGTGATTGGTTAAAATTCGAGGCAAGTTTACAATGGTTAAAGTTGACATTCCCGCGCTTGTTCCGGAGAAGTAATTTTATGTTGAATAAAATGTAATATCAGTATATCACTATGTAGAATTGTGAAATGTCAATTTCGTTTATGTCGTTTAGATTCGTTATTTGTTTGTGTGGTTCGTGTGTTTATTGTTATTTGAGATCGTTTTAAAAAATTGTTCTTTTTAGAGCTTTACAGCTACTGTTGTAACTAATAGGTAAATATTTTATCAATAATGTTTATTTTCATGATAATTTATTATGATACATTACAGTGCTAATATGGAGGTTAGAGAGGAAGCTGGCCCATCGAAAGACCCTCAGGGGAAGCATGTACGACGTGACCAAAGAGTTATGGCTTATAATGCATTTGTTCAATACCACCGTGATAATTCCAATAAATACATAAATGATTTATTACTTTTCCTTATTGCTCCTGTGTGATACGTACGGCGACATCAGCGCCCACTACTACATTCTTAACGTGAATAGATTATAGTAACTTCCCCAGATTTCCCTATGTTGCTAACTTCATTTAAATAATTGGATGTAAATATCGATATCAAGCCCGTGGAAAGCAGTGTAGGATCAGGGCAATCAATTTCGATCGCTCTGTACTGCTAATCACAGTTGCTATATAAACACATAAATAGATAAATACGTACTACACTTAGAAACAAACACAAAAGCTGGCATTTATTTTTCCACTATGGATGTCAACAAACAGCCATATTGCAGAAATTGACCTTTCGCTGGGTGGTAACCTCCTGTTAATTCTTAACTCGTTGGCTTTTAGTAATTTTTTTAAGTTCGAGGCCAGGGTTGCCAAATGTCGCGATTTATCGCAAATTGGGCCGCAGCCGCAGAAACGTACTCAACTTTTTCAATAAAAAAATTAAATAAAAAAATTTAATAGCGTTTTCGATTGACCGCACTAGTGCAAATAGATGCAAATACACTGAGTGCAGCCGGTCCAAGTGAATCGAAAACGGTATAAGAACTGTCGTGATCGTGACACTCGTGACTTTTGTGTAATACTATTGGCAACAATGTGAACGAAATTAGTGTGAAGTTAGCGACTTTGAAATTGAAATAAGTAAGGTTAAGTTTCTTGTTGACATACATATTTATTATAAGAAATATAAATAAAATCGCAGCCCCCAATATAAAATGTCTATAGAAATTGAATCAGCCGAGTAATTTTAATTGCCACCGACAATTTTTCAAATTTTTTAATCAACTCTGCTTTCAGTGTAATCCGCTTGATCCAACAGTACTTAAAAGAATCAAATTTATTTAGAACGCTGCAGACGTTACAGGTAATAGCCAACTCAATCTAAAAGTGTTTATTTGCACTTCTTCCACTTAGCTTGATGAATTAATTGTAGGAAGAAACTGGGGTGTCTCTAAACACTGTGGACAGCGTCGATGGATTTTGCGCGGACATAAACAATGGCCACTGGGATACTGTGCTTAAAGCCATTCAATCTTTGAAGTTGCCCGATAAGAAGCTGATTGATCTTTACGAGCAGGTAAATCATGTTTCGTTTGGTTGTCGGGACATCATTGTTAATTTGCTTTTACCATCGTAGATTGTGCTGGAGTTAATTGAATTGAGAGAATTAGGAGCTGCCAGGTCACTTCTACGCCAAACAGATCCGATGATCATGTTGAAGCAGAACGAACCTGAGAGATACATTCACTTAGGTTGTATACTTTTCCTTCACATTCTTGCTTTAAAAGTGTTTGCATATCTCTTTAAGTAAGCAAGGACAGAACACTAAGGTGTTGTTTCCATTTTGTGTAGAAAACTTACTGGCACGTTCATACTTTGATCCCAGAGAAGCCTACCCTGACGGAAGCAGCAAAGAGAAAAGGAGAGCCGCAATCTCGCATGCTTTATCCGGGGAGGTTTCGGTTGTCCCGTCCTCGCGTTTACTGGCGTTGCTCGGGCAAGCTTTAAAATGGCAGCAACACCAAGGACTTTTACCGCCAGGTTTGATTTGTTAATTCGAAACTGCTTTGCGCTGATTTAGGAATTATTTAGGAACAACGATCGACTTGTTCAGAGGTAAAGCGGCTATTAAAGACCAAGAAGACGAACACTTCCCGACTCAGATGGCCAAACAAATCAAGTTCGGGCAGAAGTCTCATGTGGAATGCGCACGATTCTCACCAGACGGTCAGTACCTGGTCACAGGAAGCGTCGATGGTATAGTCGAGGTGTGGAATTTCACGACGGGTAAAATTCGGAAGGACTTGAAATACCAGGCTCAAGTACACATCATTAAAAATACTTTCTGCGGCTAAACGATTGCATTTTAACAGGAGAATTTCATGATGATGGAGCACGCTGTTTTATGCATGGCTTTCTCTCGGGACAGCGAGATGTTGGTCAGCGGTTCACAGGCGGGGCGCATTAAAGTCTGGAGAATTAATACGGGGCAGTGTTTGAGAAAGATTGAGAAGGCACACACGAAGGGCATTACGTGCCTGCAGTTTTCCAGGGACAACAGCCAGGTGTTAAGCGCTTCTTTCGATCATATGATCAGGTAAAAATAAATAACAAACTCCCCAACCCAAAAAAGGAGTTACAAACTTGTTTTTGTTTGATAGAATTCACGGATTAAAATCAGGAAAAATGCTAAAGGAATTTCGGGGGCACACGTCGTTCGTCAATGAAGTCATTTTCACACAAGACGGCCATAACACACTCAGGTGATCTCAACTCGCATGATCCCCCCGACTGTGTGTTTTAAATTTGCTTTTTCATTTGGCAGTGCATCATCTGATGGTACAGTGAAAGTTTGGAATATAAAAACGACCGAGTGCGTCAACACAATAAAAGCCTTGGGGGTGGGTGACACCACCGTAAACAACATCCACAATTTCGCGAAAAACCCCGAGCATTTCGTCGTATGCAATCGAAGCAACACCGTCGTAATAATGAACCTACAAGGACAGGTACGACTTTCATTTTGATTTAACCTTGCTCTTATAAAAAAAGGGTACATTTTTAGATTGTGCGTTCATTTTCGAGTGGTAAAAGAGAGGGTGGTGACTTCGTGTGCTCGACGGTTTCTCCGAGGGGTGATTGGATTTACTGCGTCGGTGAAGACTTGGTGTTGTACTGTTTTTCCACAAACTCAGGAAAGTTAGAGCGAACGTTAAACGTAAGTGCAGTTTTAATTTTGGTTTTTCCGGTAGATTTTGAGGAGAATAATTTTAGATACATGAGAAGGATGTCATCGGAATAGCACATCATCCTCATCAAAATTTACTTTGCTCGTATAGTGAAGACGGATTAGTGCGACTGTGGAAGCCATAAGTTATTACATAAGTACCTACCCATCTGAAATAATAATTTTTTTTATTAATTAAGAACACAATGATTTCAATTTTAATTAAACTTGCATAGAAGAGACAATTTTTTGTTTAAACGAGTATTATTTAAAATTATTACCCCCTTAAATCTAATGACTGAATTTCTTGATTCAAAACTTCTAAAGTTAGTTTCTTCATTACTTAAAAAGTTTCTGAATTCAGGGAAACTTTTTTTGCAATCTGCACTTGTGATTGTTTTTATAGACTGATTGTGAGTTTAAACTGAACAAGTAAATTCAACCATAAATTACTCAAATTGTTTCCAGATTTGTATTTAAATGTTGTGGTTAACTTTAGTGACCACTTTCGTCAACTCCAGTGACCACTTTCGTTACTTTAGTGACCATTTTCGTTTAAAGTCACTAAATAAATACAGTACCGCAATCCATATGCTTAATGTGTAAGATAAAGAAACCACGTTTTTGCACTAAAATGACCGATTTTCCACTTTCGTCAATTTCAGTGACCACTTTCGTCAACTTTAGTGACCAATTTCGTCAACAGTCACTAAATAAATACAGTACCGCAATCCAGATGCTTAATGTGTAAGATAAAGAAAACGTTTTTGCGCTAAAATGACCGTCTTTTCTAGTTATTTTCTTTCCGGCAAGCTTAAATGGTCGACATTTCTAGTTGTTTTTCTTTCCGGCAAGTTTAAATTGCCGACTTCTAGTAATTTTCTTTCTGGTAAGTTTGTTCCTGACCAATTTCTTATAGGAAAAATATCGCACTACTTGAAACTTGAAATTTCAAATTTAATTTCTGACGCGCGACCAGTTTTGCCAGCGATAACCGACGACGATTGATTAAATTTTAGTACCACCATCTGACGACCACTCGTTGTCGAAAAATAATTGTAACTTCTTAGGGGTGACCGTCAGATGGCGCTACTAGAATTCGAAGTTTTACTTCCCATTTAGCCATCCAGGCCCTGCCCTTCAGCTCATATAATCATAGCAACGTTTACTTTTAACGGACGATTACAATTAATTAACGTTTATGAAATCCACCATACATGCTTTTGACGATTTCGAACTAGGTTACGTTCATAAACTGTGACTCTGAGAGCACCTTGGACGCGTAATCGCATCTTATTTTGCGTCTCGCTCATCTGTTTCAAGACGACTTGTGTTTATATTATTTCCATGACAACGGGCGCACTTTAAGCACCCTACTTCAGAGAAGTGATTATGAGCAGACTAGCGCATAATTTGTTAAATTGCAACACTTCGGGGTGATAAGAATATGATTTATTATTCAAACAGTCATAAAATGTAAAAAAAATCGAATGTAATCAGATGTAATATTAAACGTGGTAACTATGGCAACGGCGGAAGTTCAAATTATAAAAATTATGCAGAGGGAGCTACATTAACGAGAACTTTCATAAAACAGACTTTTTCAAACGCGACCGGCCGGATAAAGTACTGGTGCCTGGCCGTGCGAAATGTACGCTTGGTCAGTTGGCAACACTTTTCTTTTTCTTTCTGCGTGCCTTCATTGCTTATACATTTATTTTTATTCATTTATTTCATTTTTCCAACAGCATCGTATCTTGTACTGGAGATGTCCACCAATTCTTTTATTGTTCTGGAAGCTTTCCTTACCTTACCTAGTTTTAGTTCACTTTCTTTTTGATCGATTTTCTTTTTCCAAAAGCCTCACATGTAGGATGTAAGAGGCCTTAGTATTATTTCTTTGTGCCTTCGTTGCGAATCAATTGATTTTGTTTTTCCAACAAGTTTTACCATTCTTTTCATTTTTATTAATTTTTTTGGAGTCCTTCCTTGTCTTCTAACCGCTGAGTGGTTTTGTTTGGATCTCTCATATATATTGGGAACTTTGGAGGTGTTTCTTGTCTTCATCTTCTTCTACTTACTGAAGATGTTCAACAATCCTTTCATTGTTTTGGAAGTCTTGCGTGATCAAGTGTAACAGAAGCTAAAATTAAAATGTTAATGTCTAAAGATAAAATGTTTCGGATACCATGTTTCGGCATGGCCAGCTACATCTGATAGCTAACGCTATTATGGCCGTCCCGTTCTACAATTTTCCGCATAAACTTTTGTTCTTTTAAGACCCTGAGTTTTGTTCCTCATTTGGCGCCACCTATTGATAACTTGTATAGGAGATGTGTCAAAACTTCTCGTTTTTAGGTTAAAGTAATGTCGTAAAGTTTCGTTTTGTCAGTTTGTTTTTATTTGTTTCCCGGATAGAAAAAAAAATAGGTACTTATAAATTTGGAAAAATTTATTTACATAATTAAGGCACAGATTAATATCATAGCAGACACGCATACCAAATTCTAACCATTTTTGCCTTGTTGGCAAATCGCTTGGAACTTGGAAAAGAGGTTTATTTTTATTTCCACAAACAAATCACTTCTTGCCCATCTTCAGAAAGAAAAATCTTTAATTAAAACAAACAACGGATCTGTCGCTTTAGTCTAATATGTCAATATTTGGCATACTGAGGGCGCTACTTAGAGTACTCTCCATGGCCAACTTTATAGAAACAGTTTTTTTGCAAAACGGGACGGCCATAATAGCGTTAGCTATCAGATGTAGCTGGCCATGGTTTCGGAAACTTAGTGGCGCCATCTATCGATCAGCAGCTATAAATACTAGCAATTTTACAGGTTTCTGTAAGGCTATTAAAGTGCCTGTGATGTGAGATTTTAAGATACAGTACAAACTTCAAGAATTATATTTTCTCAAAAGGAGATATTCCCGGGGGACCTTCCCTCCCCTTCACAATTATTTTTATTTTAAAATATGTCAAACTAAAAGCCAGTTTTATAATGAAATTTAAAAAAGACTTTAGAATTAAAGTCATATTCTGATGTGTAAACAAATGCGTTTTCATGTTTGTTTCGACATGAGAAAGTGACTTCGTTTTAAAGTCTCCTTTAAATTCCATTGTAAAAGTGGCCTGCTTTAGTAAAAATTTTATGCATGTAAATATGGGTCGAAGTGTGCGTGAATATGTCGGATTATTATCGGCGGGGGGCGCTTACATAGAAATTGCATGCGAGCAGCACTGACTGTGTGTCTTCGAATACAAAAATCCATTAATCCTTTCTTTCATTGTCATTATTTTCTTGCTGGACATTTATTTTTTGCTGAACACGGATTTTATTTTTCCAGCAGCCTCCCATATCTTTGGATGTAGATGATTCTTTCATTGCTTTGGAGACCTCTGTTGTCTTCTCGTTCTTATTCCTGCTGGATTGTTTTTTTTTTTTTCACTTCATTTTTCCTTCTCTTCACTACATTACATATTACTTCAGTACACAGAGGTTCAGCATTATTTTGGAGGCCTTCCTTCATATTCCTGTGATTAGCTTTTTCTAATGAGTTGAAAATTTTACCCTTATTTTATTTCTTAACGTTGCTCAACAAATCTGATCCCAACTTCTTTGGAAAATTTCCCCAATAATCATGTTTTATTTCTGTTAGCTCCTTTACTTTACTTTTTATCCTTTTTTGCCACTTTTTTCTTTTCTGTCTACTGATACACTTCAGGCCTGAAACATACACTTCTATTATTATCCTTTCTCCTATTAGAGCTTTTAACTTCTCAATATCTTTAATTGGGCATTGCACGAGTCTCCTCCTATGCTTTCTATATTTTTTTATCAACACATTCTCGCTTCGATTATTTGGCTTGAATACAGATATTTTTCTATTTGACCATCACACTTGACTTGACCAAGTTGCTAACGTCATAAAACATCTGTCAATTTAAGATGAAAACAACAATAAAGAAATCCTTTTAATCAAACATCAATTTGAAGCACATTATTATGATCACAGGAAAACTTAGTATGCACACGCACCCCCCTAAGCAATCGAAAGAAATAAGCGTTAACTTCCAGAATTTGAACGACGTTACATAGTCGTAATGATGCTAACGCTAGGTTCGACTTTAAGCTTCGCGATGATCCATTCTGCAACACTAACTGCCTCGGAACGACTAAAATGTTATTTTCACTGCGAATACAAGTACAACAAAACAGATTTATGTCCGGCAGCGAAGAGGCTAGCTGAAAAAGTAAGTTGTATTTTGGTGAAGCTGCTCTGAAAGCGACAGTTTCAGAAAACGTTTCAAGAACATCGTTTTCTGGAGTGCACCCTAAACGAAAAGGCCTTGCTGGTAGGATACATGGTGTCACAGATACCGGGAGGTGCAATCTCAGATATTCACGGGGGGAAGCATTTAATCGGCCTGAGTATCTTAATGTCATCCGTTGCCGTTTCGCTTCTGCCGGTCATCATGAGGCACTACCGATTGTGGTTGATGATCATGATGAATCTGCTAGTCGGATTATTAACGGTTGGTCACCGCAGCAATAAATCCATCTGCTTGAAACATATTTGCAGGGCGTAAGCAAATCGGCCAGTGTCAGTTTACTCGCACACTGGCTACCGAAACACCAACGGGCATTCCTCGTGTGCATATACTTCAGCGGGGAGATACTCGGAGCACTTTTGGGAGCCCACATTTCCAACTCGCTTGTTAATTTCGCAAAGTGGGAGATAATGTTTTATCTGTGGTCTGCGCTGGGTTTCTTATATTATGTGCTGTTTGTGACTGTGGTCTACGCAAGCGCAAGGACTGACCCGTTCATATCGGATGGAGAACAAGGACTTTTGAGGAAAGGTAAGAGTTTGAAAGGCGACGGAATTAATTAACCGTGTTTAAAAGGCATGCGTTTCCCAAGCCATATACCGTGGAGGGGAATTTTGAGAGACGAGGCCGTTTGGGCTATATTCGCAGCGCAAGTGGGGCACAAGTTTGTGTTTCATCTGGTTTTCGAGGGCCTACCCTATTATTTGAAGTACCAGGTGGGTGCGGATATGAAACGTATCGAGTTAATATCGATACCACCTCTGGGTTTGATTGGGCTTACGATAGCCGGTGGATACCTTGCGGATCAGAAAGTGAGGAAGAAGTTCATACCGGTCGGTTACCTGAGGTGCTTCTACATAGTGTTTGGTAAGGCGCAGGATTCACGTCGCACTCTATTTATTTTTTTGGTTAATTTGTAGGTAATCTTGTGCCTTGTATTTTTGGAATGACAGTCTCGATTTTTGGGTGCAACTATTATGCGACAGCCGCAGTCTATTCTTTATCAATCATGACATCCGGGTCAATTTTCGCCGGTGCACACACGAACACATTCGATTTGACCTACTATTACCCTGGTACCATATATGGTTTAACGAATGGACCGGCAGAGTTCTTCAATATTATAGCCTTGGTGATGTTTAAGTACATCAACAGAGAGGTAAATCCATTTTTTTTTAAACTGTTTAACATCGAGTGTTTTTAGCATTTATATATTGCGTGGAAATATATGAGTTTGATGGACTTTATGATAGGTGCAGGCACGGTTGTGTTGTATTTCATTTCGATGCACGGTGAGCGTGCCAGCTGGGACTACATCGATTGATTGACTAATTACTCGTTGGAAGCAATTTTATTCACAATGTAACATACAGTTTCCGTTTGACTTTAAGACGTAGAGTGTCTCTACGTCATCAACTCAACTTGAATGGCAGTTTTAATACGCTCACGAGGCAACGACGGGGTAATTCCACCACGACTTTACATTAACAAAAATAAATGCTCATGTGTGAAACAAGCCTGACAGTGCTGTGAGCGTAAAAGAACAATCGATACGCACACATCATTACAAACATTATAAAACTACACCTAATCTATTTTCAGTTGGCTACACGTGTAGTAATAATTAAGAAATTGTATCCATCGTGTGTTTTATTGTATATTTACAGACTACCGAAACACAAATAAATACACAGTCTTTAAATAATTCCTTACATTCTTAATTAAATTAAAATTTTAGAAGACTAGATACAACACATCTTTCGCTCGACAAAAAAAAAAGAATCTTATAGCTTACGAATGATGAACGCGGATAAGCTCCGAGTGGGTTTTAATTTCTTTATCGTCCTTAATAAAATAATAAAACTGTGGGTCTTAAAGTTTACTTAAAAATCTTGAAACGTTTCATTTCAAATTAGTATTAGCAAAAAGCATTTTAGGCTGCACATTTAAACTAATAATTTAAGGACCCCCCAAAAAAAAACATGGCAAACGAAAATTAAAATGAGACCTCCGAAGGTCTATTAATTATTTTAGTTTCGTACTGAATGCGTTCCGTCTCGTCGACGAACACAAACGAGCCCAACCTCGATATCCGTTTGCTGGATTCCGCCTGCAATATGACCCCGTCTTTATTATCGAAAGTGTTGCTTCGTATCAACCGTGGTGACTCGGGCTGCGCCTCGACGACTTTCTGCTGGGGCCGTTTACTCTCCTCGACTTTCTTCCAGAGCCCTGCGATTCGACTCGTGATTTGTTTGGTGGAGCCGTTCGAGGTTATGCTGGAATTACTGCTGGATCTGTGTGCGTACTCCGGGGCTGATGATCGCTTAACAGCACCGCCCCTCAAGTTCTGATTCGACGAAGAACCCTGCAGGCTGCTCCTTTTAACCACATCCCTTGCATCTGCGCTCGGTGATCGACCGTACATCCGACTGGGGGATGTCTGCAGCTTATTGGCACGATCCGTGCTTGCCGATTTGATTAGGCCGGTTCTACCCGCACCTTGACGGCTTGAAACAACCGCAGCGTTAATTTTGTTCACCGTCTTCGCTACAATCCCATTCGATTGTGTTACAGCGCGAGCTATCCGTGATGAGGGTTTCGGTATCGAGCTTACGGGGGGGATTTTACCGCTGTTCACTTTTGGGGGGGTAGCACCGTCTTCTTTAGTGAAAGTACCCTGCCTCTCTAAGACCGGTTTAGTTTTCTGCGCCTCTTTTTTACCACTAGTGGTGGCCTGCGAATGTGAACGAACAGGACTTACCTGCTTGGGGGAAGAACTCGAGTATTTAGGGGTTGTTCGGTAATTCGAGGGTTGCTTCAGCACTTTTGCTGTCGATTGTGGGACCGGGGGCTTCGCTGTTACTGACTTGGTAGGTGGTTTTAACTTCAGGGTCGACGTTACGTTCTTCACGAGGGTGGAAGACACACTCTTGATGGGCTTAATGGTCTTAGGGGGCGCACTTTTCGCATACAACGGTTTCCTACGCCCTCTTATCCCTTTGCTTTGGGTCTCTTCGACTTCTACGCTTTCCCCATTCGCATTTCGATCGGACGGCTTCACAATTTTAGGTTTGCCAGCGACTTTCAAAGCACCGTCTTCATCATCCGACATTGATAGTAAATTGTGTTGTTCCAAATTGTTCTCATCCAAATAAGCTCCAAGGCGATCGCTATTCAAATTACCGTCATTGTAATTTTCAAGATCGGTTTTGCTCGACTGTACAACGGGGATGTTGTTGTCACTGCTGAAACCCCAGCTCTTATGATAAGTTCTATAGTTGATAGAACTTCCAGAATTGTGTTCAGAGTCGTCTTCGTTCGAAACCAAACTCAACGTCTCACAATCGAGCAGCTCGTCGGGTTTGGACTTGGCTTCGTTGAGGGTCTTCAAGACCACGTCGGCCTCTTTCTGCAACATCAAGTGAAGCTCGGGCGAATTGATGTTTAAGTTCGTGGGGGAGCCGTTCAGTAATTCCGGGGACAAGCTGCTCTCGCTCAGAGTCTTAGTCCGGAAGCGATCCCTATTTTCCAGTCGTTTTTGCAAGAAGTTCCTTCGCGTGCTCAACTTTGCTTTCGCCGGACTATTCAAGGGGCTATCGCTGTCACTGTTTTGCACGGCTTCGCTTGAACTCGCAAGGCTCTCGAGGTTCTTCGCTGAAAACAAGGACTCTTCTAAAACTTGGGTTTGAAACCGTGATGGGTCGTTTTGCCTTCGTTCTTTCGGTGTAGTTTTCTTTTGCTCGGTACTTTTCGGTGTTGAAAGTTGCTCTGTAGTATTAACTCCATTTGCCCCCGCGCCCGTTTCTTCCCCCATTAACATCTCAGCAGCCACGGTGTACGTTTTGTATCGCTCCTTGGCCAAGTTCCTCCTTTGCTTCGCCGTTAGGGTCTTCTGCAAGCTTTTAATCTTCCTCGGCGTCGACTCATTACTACTATTGCTGGGATCTGATTGGAGGGGTGTAACACTGTTTGCGTCGGAAAACTCATCGGTTTGCTGGTGAGTGCAACAATCCTCGAAGACCTCGGCTTCGCTGCAGATACCATCCGTAGGGACGTCGGCTAGCGAATTGCATAGATCTGTGATTTCGTTGAAGATCGACGGGGGGTTTATGTGCTCCAGCTCGGTGCAACTCAGATGCGAGTTGCTCACTAGGATATGCGATAGGGGTTGCTTGACGTTAAAAATTGGATTAACCAAATCGGGGGCGACTTCGCTTTGTAAGCTTGCCACACTCGTCATGCTCCCCTCCAAATCAAGCAAATCCAACACCTCCCCCATCGCAGAAGGGGGATTCATATGATCTAAATTCGATAGGCTTTCCAAACTGGACGCTTGGTTGACGGAATTTGAAAGTGCCCTGCGCACCATCAGCCCGGCCGGAAGAGATTTTTTCCTCGAGCTCTGCCTTTTCACTTTCGCTTCAACCTCATGGGTGCTGCTACTTAAAACACCACCGAGGGTGGTGCTGTTTGTTAACGAGTTCAACTGCGAAGGAGGTTGGACCAAATCTAGCTCGAGCGAGCCCCCGCTCTCTGACATGGCTTCAGTCTTAAACGTCGTGATTATTTTGGTGGCTTCCATTGCTATTAAAGTCGACTCGGTGAGTGTGCTCGAGTTCATCGAGGAGAAGTCGTTTGATTTTTGCTCGCAGTTAATCAAACCGTCGACTTCATCGCTTATTAAATCCTTCGCTTCGTTCGAGTCGCTTTCGAAAGTGATCACGTTTGGAGTCGAACCGGATATGCTGGGGAACGTAACGTCATTGGGGGAAGTGTCCTCATTCCACGTATCGCCGCCCTCTGTGACGGACGCCTGGAATTTACTTTCTTCTTTGTTTTGCAGGTGAGAGGCGGCTTGTGAGACTAGCTCAGCGGTGAAACGATCCAGGCTTTCGATCATTGCATCCGGGTCCAGCATTCGGTTGTCGATGTTTCCAAGTTCTTCAACTGATTTGTCGCATTTGCTGCTGCTGTACAAAGGATCAACGGGCGGAATGGTCTTTTCAATTTTATTATCAACTTCAATTTTGTTATCAACTTCAATTTTGTCATCACCGTCATACCCACTCTTCTTTAGATCGATCGATGAGTTCACGTTGGTAGGCGAGGATTTGTCCTGTGACGTATCTACTTGAGCTGATGTCCCGGTTAACACCGTCACAGGATTGGGACTCCGTCCGCTGCCTAAGTCTTCTGCGGGTTCTACGCCTGCTATCATTGCTGTGATTTCGGGACATCCTTTGCTTTCCTCCATTCGGATTGTGTTCTCGACAGCAGACGCAGCATAGACGTTTTTTGAATTTGACAGTGCTTTCTTGTCTTTCGCTTCGACCTTCAATCCCCCCCCTGTGGTTTCAGGCTTCTTTACACCGACAAAACGTCTCTCTTCGTACTTTATTTTCGTGATGAACTGTTTCGTTGCTACTCCTACGGGTTTCTCTTTCTCTACGGTGGTTTTGAGAGGGACCTCCGCTTTACTTTTGGGCATAGCCGACGAGATGCACTGCTCCAAAAGAGCCTGTTCTGTCTCCAGTGAACCCAAAGACTCCACGCTCAAAGAAGACAGGGAATCTTGACGGGACAGGTTCTCGTTTGCTTGTTTATTTGAAGTTCCAGCAGTTTCTGTTGTAGGCAATGCAGTTCTGTAATTAAAATAGGTAAGAAGACAACGAAAGTAAATCGAAAACTCTAGGTTGCTGGTAATTAAAAAAAAAACAACTTACTTAGTGAGTCCTGCAACACTTCCATCTACAGTTAAATCGCTCAAGCTCGATCGTAGTGAAAACTGACAGGGACTGTTCTCCACGGCAAACTTCTCTGTATTTTCTTTCGATGTGAAATACAAAGGCACTTTATTCTTTTTGCCTTCGTCCTTCAGGAGGCTCTTGGTTTTCGCCGCTTCGTTTTTAACCTGGGCTTCCCGGTTGAACGGTTTAATCGGTGCACTCAACGCCACATTCTTCGATAAAGTAGGGATCTGTCTCGAAGTGGTAGGTCTACTGGGGATGACCTTCTTGGCCTTGGGCATGGCCGATTGGATGCACTCGGCTAAGATATTGTCGTTCTCCCCGGATAGGTTGCTGCTTTCATCCGAGAAATAACCCTTTTTCGCCCCCGAAGAATCATTCGGCATTGACAGATTACTCAAATCTGAGTTTGAGCCTGCGTGACTCAGAGCTGCGGGGGTGTCTTCCGTGCAGTACGTCCTCACAGAATCCAGGGGCACTTCGGGTTTTGCTATTCTGCTCGAACCGCCTCGTGTTGGTATACTGGATTTGGGCAGGGGGATCCCGCTTCCGAAATTTCTCGCCTGGGGAGGCTTTTGTGGACTGACGTATTTGTTAGCAATTAAAGGCGTAGTGGTTTTGTTGTTGGTAGTCGGGGGCACATCCTTGTTTTGGCGATGTCTTGAATACATTGGAGTATTAATAAGTCGTAACACGATGGGTGTGCAAGGGTATTACCTGTTATTCTGCATTCCAATGTTAATGCAATCGGCAAGGATGGCATCGTCACCTTCATCTTCGGATATGTGCAGGAAATCCTCGTTCAATTCCACAGCGTTCTGTTTTTCTTTTTGATCGTCTTGCTTTTCGTTTCCATCTTCTTGTTTCACCGAGACCTCACCGATGCTTGCCATCGGTGAAATCGTGCTTTCACTCTGTTGGCTCACCGATGGTGACACCTTAAACGCAAACAGAAGATTGTCGTTAACATAACCCTCCGAGGTCCTAAAATTACCTTTTTGAAGAACAGTTGGTGAAAAAGAAACATTTCAGAAGAGCAGCGCACAAGACGTAAAATGAAAGTGACTTGTGACTTAGATTATATTATTTAGATAACATTGTCAACTCAGATTATGCTGCTAATGCAAGCCCACAGATAATATTATTTTTTGTAACTTACTTTGATTTGGTCGTCGTGATCATCAATTGTCAGACTGCTCAAGCTAGTAGCGGTCGAAAACTGCACGGGTGTGCTTTCCTCCTTAAACTTCGTGACATTGTCTTCGAAAACGCTGGGTTTTTGAATCGTGCGCGGTGCTGGTTGGGGCCTCCCATCCGGTGCTACCTTGGGGAATAAGCTAGGCGGACCCCTTGAAGTCGACGGGTATTCCAGGGGCCCCTTCCTCGGTTTCGGACTTGGGGGGATGGTCTGCGTTGGTGAATCGGGCAGTTCACTCGGAGACACTAATCCACTAGTCAAGCGACTAAAAAAAGATGCGTAGCAACATATAAATTAATAAGTGCACTCTTATCTAAATCCACTTCCAAGTTAATATTGATTTTTATTTATCTCGTGCATAGTGTGATATGATAATCCAAGTAAACTACGCTCTGCGCAGTTAAGTTGAATAAATGGGTTTCTTAAATTTACCTGAAATCTGAAATAACAGAGCTCCTGTCATCGTGTATGGAATGCTGTTCGACGCTGTCCAAAGAAGCTAGCGAACTTGACCTTGAGAACATGAGTGGGGTTTCTTCAGCATAATTAACAGTCTGCTCGAATTTAACAGCTTTGGTTCCTAAAAACAATAATTTTTTAGATTGTAATAGCATTGATAAAATTGAACTGAAAAGTCGAGTGACAGAGGATTAAGTTATTTAATTATAAATTTGAGAATGCTATCTCAAATTTATACTATATGTAATTATTTAGTATTAAGTTGGCTTACTATTCATGTATGTAAATAAATAAATATTAATGTTATTGATAAAGAAATTTTTAATTAATTACAAAGTTGTTGCAAGATTAAATGAAATATGTAATTAAATTACAATGTAATTGTTTTCTGAGATAAATGAAAAATGAAAATTAACAACATGAACACATGGCTTAGTGCATCTCGTAATAATAAAAAACAAAATGTACTAAAACTGTAAAAATTTTCGATTTTTAAAATGAAAAATATTTTGCATACTTTTGAGGGATGCGTTCGGAAACTAGTTACGGATACGTTCAGAAACTGGATCAAGGAAACGTTCAGAAATTAAATCAGGGAAACGTTCATAAACTAGATCAGGGACATATTCAGAAACTAATTCAGGGATAGTTAGTCGTCCTCCATTTACAATTCACTTGAATGCGATTCGGTTCAAATTCACCGATTGCCTTTCATTTGAAGTTTCAATTGGCCGTCAGTGATTAGGAAATGATTGAGTTTCCCTGTCTCACTTCATGCAAGCCGGTTTTTACCTTAGTGGAATTATATGGGCACGCACGCAATCTACTTGATGGGGGTTACTAGCAAATGAAGTGTCAGCCAAAAAAGCACAAGATCCACGTGCTGCTTAATTCCCCTTTGGTTAAATCTGACTGACTGCGCATCCGTTTTAACGTTTCACCTTATACCGGGTGATTCAGTTTGGTGTGTAACTGTAATTTTTTTATTTCTACTTTTAGGACAATGACAACTTGCATGTTTTTGCATTTTTGGAACGTACAGGTAATTCTAAATCAAAATGATGTAAAATATTCCATATGCAAGGTGATTGAGATAGAGAATTTGTTGCAAAGTTGTCAAATTTCTTGATGATTGGGAATGTTTTGACAGATTTTGAAAAGTCATGAATAGAGAAGTTATGTTCGATTTTCGAAAGTCGCAATTTTTAGTTTTCCTTCGACTGCAGCATGGAATTTGGCAACCTTGCTTCGATTTAACCAATCCTCTATCTCTTATAATAAGCGAGATCCCCACGCTTCCGTTGACTTTCAATCACCCTGTATACGGAATATTTTACATCATTTCGATCTATGTAGAATTACCTGCACATTCCAAAAATGCAAAAATATACAGGGTGCCCTATTTTAACCACTTCCGCTTAAACCGGAAGTGGTACACCTTGTTTCATGCTGTCATATAAACTATTGGTAGGTCTACACTATTTACACCGAATGTCATTTTCCTAATAATAGAAATAAAAAAGTTACTGGGGTGCGAATACCAATGATGTTTGATGTTTGATTTCATACATATTTTCCTTCTAGAATGTCTCTGTTCTCTTTGATTAAAATCAGTTCATTTCAAAATCAAATCAATTTGATTTGGAGGTACGTTCAGAAACTAAATCAGGGATACGTTCAGAAAATATATCAGGAATACATTCAGGAACTAGATCAGGGATACATTCAGAAACTAAATCAGGGATACATTCAGGAACTAGATCAGGGATACGTTCAGAAACTAGATCACAACGATCACAACTACGTTCACAACTTTGTATTATTTTTCAAATAAATTTAAAAGTTATTGCATTTTATAATTATCGAGTTTCAAATCTTATCTTTATTTTTTCACGCAATTTTTTAAATATTTCCAGTAAATTATAAGACCAACTGTAACAGTATTTACCAATGTATTAGTTAATAATTAAATTAATTTAAACTTCGATTTATCAGTATCTGCAAAGGATACGAAAGGACTTTAATCTATGTGCTTTAAATAATCGAAGAAATTTAACAAACTTTTCACCCTTAAGTGATCTCGCCCTGTGAGAAGTAATCTTTCAGGGGATTTTTTTTTACAAAAGCATGTATACAAAGAAATTAATAGAAATTGCAAAGGGGATGTTTTTATACAAAATTTAAGAACAATTTAAGCGTGGAAGGAGGCTTTTAAACATACCAATGTCACATTTCAAATTATCACCATTCAAGGGGACAAATTACTAACCTTCGCTTGGTGAAGTATCCACTTTCGTGAGAGTTCCTTCCCTATCACCCTCTTTAATATTTTCTTTCGGTTTCTGGTTTTCATGGACAGGCAACGAACTCAAAGACCCGAAGCTGCTGACCCTCGAAAAATACCCGGGCGTCCCTTCGTCACAATAATTCACCGGCTTCTCAGGCGACATCAAACCAGAGCTGAACTCAGACTTCAGCACTTTATCACCGTTCTTCGGCCTGGTCTCGATCTCCGATATATCCTCCACCGAGCAGTGATCTTTCTCGTCCAGGTGCGACAGGGCAGGGTTTTTTGTTTCGCTCTTGCTTATCAACTTGTCGTTGTCTATGACTTTCTCCGCATCACCGGAGGTGTCGATCCTAAGATCCGACATGGAAGTAGCAGTGGAGAAGTTGAAGGGCGTTTCGTAGGGTGTGCCTTCGGTGCAATAGGTTTTAACCGTGTCTTGAACGAACTCACTTTTGGAGATTTTATCGCAAATGTCGGAGTCCGAGTCGTCTTCTGCGTAGCGCAGTGAATAATCGGTCGGTTGATCCAGGTCGGTCTCTGCGTA
The DNA here is from genome assembly GCA_958336345.1 of Dorcus parallelipipedus. Lineage (NCBI taxonomy): Eukaryota > Metazoa > Arthropoda > Insecta > Coleoptera > Lucanidae > Dorcus > Dorcus parallelipipedus. The sequence continues at coordinate 33,821,169 of OY284482.1, forward strand.
AATTCCAAACCCATCGTGGTTCTGGTCAGGAACTTTCGAGGCTTTGCCATAGTAAGTCTTGCTTTTATCGACCTGGCTGGAAGACTGGTTAGGCTCGGCGGTGTTGCTTTTAATTTCAGCGTACTTTCGACTGAAATCGATCGGTTGATCTGCCAAGTCGATGTCGTCCTCGAAACCACAGTCCGAGTATTTATTTCGCACCGGGATGTAAGTACCTGCGCGTTGCGCGTTTACGTTTACATAAGGTAAACTGGTGCTCGTGTAATTCTGGATGAGCCGAGCTTGACTTGGATGGTAACTGCTGCTGCAAGGTTCATTCAGGCTTAAACTCGCAAAGTTCTGACACAGTCGCTCATCGCTGTTCCTTACGGCAATGTAGTCTTCTCTCCTTATAGCGTGCTCATCTTTCTCATACTTCCAAGGTGAACACTCTTTATCTAACAAGTGGATTTCCCTGTGAGACAAGTGTTTTATTGAGCTATCGCTTGCCTCGAACATCAGCTCACATTCACGCCCATCAGATTTCAAAATATGCTTTCCCTTGTGGGTTTTGTGCAGCAGTTCATTAGTTGGAATGTATTTCTCAGTCCTCTCGAATAATTTATCATCCGTGCTGGTTTTCGTAGGGGAATCAATGTTATCGAAAGTCTCCAATAAATTTTGATCCAAGTCTTGCAACAGGGCCTTCTGTTTACGAGCACCTAACGTAGGCAAAACTGGTAGGTCCATGGCTCTTGCCGTCGCGTCCATTTGTGGAAGCAAAGTGTGCGAAGGCCTCGAGCTCAAAAGATTCTTCAAGGCCGCACTCGACCCCATCGCGATCATCTTATGTTTGGAATGGTTCAAGCTGCGTAGCATTGCGGGCGCCCCCATTTGCCAGAGAGCCTCTTGATCTTGCGCGTTTTTCGCAGATAAGTTCCAAAGCGTCCCGCAGGCGTTGCTAACGATGGTTAAGCTCGGTGATTTCAACTGTTCTAACAAAACTTGCAGGCAGTTGTGTTTCCTTAGGATTTCTCTGTAGTCATCTCTGACTGCGATTTGGCTCGAGATGTTCCTCAAGATCCCGCCTGAGTTTTCTATCACGGCCAAGGACTTCGAAGGTGTTTTATACGAGAGCATGTCGACTAAAAATCCTAGAGCACCTTCTATAGCACAGATTTCAGCCTTGTTTTCGGTGCAGTGAGCCGAAAGGTTCCACAGAGCCGACAGTATCGATTTTAGGGTATTTTCTTTGCTGTCGACCATCGCTGCTCTCATGAGACCTGTGACGGCCAGGACTTCGCGAAGGATGTCTTTGCTTACGGTGTCCGCTCTCCATGATAAGTTTCTTAGAACACTTGCAGTTACCTAAGGGGCCAAGTAATTCTATTTTTAAAAAGAACGTTTATTAAAAAAGGGATCTCTTAAATTATAAAAGGTGTAAATTCGATTCATCGCATGATCTTTAATAAAACATAAGGACTATGAACCTTGTATTCTGCTAAAAATAATTGTATCAGTTCGGGTATTTATTCATTTTTGTTAAGGAATACATCGAATCCATAATTCTCACAATTTAAGAGATTGCAGTCGGCTTAATAGAGCAATACATGTAAAGTTTTAACAATAATACATATTTAAAAATATATATAAGAGGTGCACACACCATACCTGTCTCAGTTCATCGCTGGGGCTTTGCAGCTGCACAACGAGGGCACGCATGAACTGCTTGAAGGAGCAGAGCAAGGCCTTATTGCCGCTATCCCCGAAAGTGAGATTTGTGAGTGCCATGCAAGCGTATCTGCGCAATAAAACGCACTGTGTAGCCTCAGATGTGCTCCCATGTATCGTGTGCTCAGTCTACAAAAAAAAAAAACAAGGGTGAACTCGTGTAGAACTGTGCTGTAAAACACTGGGAGGGAAAAAAAAACAAACGAGATTTTCTTACCTCAACCATACTTGCTATCGTGTGAATCCCACCGAGCTGACATATCGCTTGACGATGGCCCTCATCGAAAGACAATTTCATTACATGAGCGACAGTCAACACCGGATGTTTATCTCCGTCTACAAATAAACGTTGCTATTTAAAAAGAATTTTAAAAACAATAAAATGTGGTCACCTTCGGATGTGCTTGGTGCTTCAGGTTCGTAATCCGTGTTGTTTTTCACAGCCTCCGTGTACAATCGCATCTGCTCCAGCAGTTTTAACACCCGTGTCTCTCTTTTCCTAAGTTTCTCGTCCGGCTGAGAATACACCAAGTTGTGAAGTGCTTGCGATGCTTTCTTTCGGGTTTCACCGTCTTTATCAGACTGCACTAGTTGTACTAATAGTGGAACACAGCCTGCAAAAGACATAATCAAATAATGTTATACCTGAAACAAGTTTTTTAAGTTTTATATTGATCATAAATGAATGATTTATTAATTCAGTAAAAATTCAACTCAAATTTATAGGTTAGCTGTCATCTTGACAGTTCAAAGATTACTTGTAGGTTAGTTGTCACTTTGACAGTTCAATAAGAGAGTGAGATTTTTTTATGTTTACATACAGCAGCAATTACCTGATTGTCGCATGGCAAGGCAACTTTCTGGACTAGTACTGAGAGCGAGGAGGGTCTCTCCCATGTCGGCATGTTCCTGACCACCTAACATGGCTAGAAGACTGTAAACCATGTCCATTTTGGCTTCCAGTTGCTGTGATGATCTTCTTGAATGGTCCGGACTGCTGAGAACTCTGTCCAGAGGAGCGCCACCTGAACTTGACGCGAAGCTCATCACACTGGCTTGGTCCTTTAATTTAATTTAACTCCATCAAATACTTTCACTTTTTATTAGACTTATCACTTTGTACTTAGTACTTTTGTGTTTCATTATAATATTTGTAGTTTCTAATAGATTAAGAACGAAAACTAATCGTTTAAAAGTGTAAGAATTTTTTTAAATTTTATTTATTAATCACTATCTACGAAATGATAAAACGATGAAATCGATATTAAAATTATTATCGTTTAAAAAGTTTTAAAAATAAAACCACGCGAACCAATTGCAATAACCGAGTTGCTCGCAATTATTATATACTTGCGAAAGCAATTTGCTTAATAAGGTCTTAATGCGGCCCTGTATAATTTAGTTCAATAAAAATCCGTCGTTGCACTTGACATCAAAACAAGTATATAAGTACAGGTTAGGTTTGGGTTAGGTTAACTCTACTGTAACTTTGACAGTTAAAAGAACTAAGACGCGTTCAGAAACTATTCTCTGAGTTCATTCCTAGATTTAAAAAAAAATAATATTTTCTCATATTAACGTTGATGACTATCTTAAAATTATTACTGATTAGAATTTTTGAAAACAAATCTAATTTTGAGTATGTGTGTTGTCGTCCATAATTATTTGAAATAAATTTAGGAAGTACTTAAATCTACACAAATCTAAGGATGGGTTTACAGAAAGGAAATCAAATATTTAATTACGATTAATTGTTTGATTCAGCTTAAAATTTGTGTTGCCATAGAAATCAAATAGTTAAACTAAGGCAACACTTATTTTAATCTCAATCAAATAGTTAATCGTAATTAAATATGTGATTTCCTTTCTGTAAACCCACCCTAAATTTTTTTTAATTATGTAATTATAAAAACTCGTTTTTCATAACAAGTTTTAAAAGAACACTTTTGTCATTTTTAATTGAAAACGTTTAAAATAAATTAGAAAGTTAATTAAGGCCCAGTTTTATAATCATGGAATAAGGACAGAATAACTATTCGCCGAATATCCTTTAACATTCCTCCATATCTACGTCTCGTTATTCCAAGAATAGCGCTATACTCAGTTTATCCGACGATTGTAAAATCAGATCTAAATACATATTTTTACAGAAATAGCTAAATAATATTTTAAGGCCTTCAGAGTCTTAATGCGGGTCTGTCTAATTTAGGTTAACAAAAGTCCATCGTCGTAACTGTCAACTTAACGATTACAAGTAAATATTGGTTATCACTTTGACAGTTGAAAAAACAAGGGCGCGTTCAGAAACTATGCTCGGGGTTGACTCCTAGACAATAAAAAAAAATATTTTCTGATATTAACGATGATGACGATTGTTCTTAAAATGATTACTGATTAAAATTCTTGAAGACAAACTCAATTTTATAAAAAAAAAACATTAAAACTTTGAAAACTGGCTACAATATTTTTTTAATTAATTTTTATTATTATGAACTTTTTTCATTATTATTTGCATGTTTATAAAATAAATGAGAAAATTAATGAAATATTTTTTACAGAAATGTCTAAAGATTTCAAGGCCCTAGAGTCTTAATACGAGCACAGATGATAGACCTCTCCAGATAGCCAACAAGATAGGGACGAGTGGACGTTCTAAAATAGTTTGTTAAATACTCAATAGATGTCAGTTGTATGCACAAATTCGAAAACTGCACATTTGTCACAAACCATTCCGATGCTCAATTGACTCATTTACCGCCAGATGTCGCTTTTAAGCAACAGAGAAATAAGTGTAAAGTTGGGCCAGGACACGATAACGCTTATAATATGTTGTTTATTCTCCATTTAAACTTTACATCACACCTATTTAGTTATACATAGAATTTGTTTAAATGTTACTTATACTTACAGGTTTCGGTTTTGCACTCTGCTATTGTAACAGCAGCGCCACCACATATTTGGTGAGCTGTCTCCAAACTAAACCGACTTTGTCTCCAAATTGGGGCGTCAAATTTAGAACATTTGATGGCCATCTGTTTAGTTGTGATACGAGCTTATCTAATTTACCCATCGTAGCAACTGTCAAAGTGTAGGTTAATTGTCATTTCAATGTCAATTCAAAGAACAGGGATGCGTTCAGAAAATATGCTCTAAACGTCACTTTTTGATTTGATCAATCTGAGTTAAGAATACAACGTGACCTCCGACTGCGAGCGGCAAATCTGTTTCACGAAAGTTAAAAGGAGATACATAGCTATACAAAAGTTCTTAAAATTATCGATCGATCGATCGGCATATGCATATTTAAAAAGTGACGTACAGGCTCCCACTTGTATAATAAAAACTTTAAAAATATTTTTTAATATTGATTAGAATTTTTGAATATAAATTTTATTAAAAAAAGTATTGATCCGCAATTTTTTTTTATTAATTATAAAAACGTGTTTTTTTCCCCAATTCGAAAGTAACTTTAGATAATCAACTTTTAGATTCAGTGTCAAACATTTGAATTAAGCTGCAATATCTGTTGCAACGGCACGTTAGATGTCGTTTAAAAAAAACAACCTCAGGGGTCCGTTCAGGAACTGTATCGCGAGAGCACTTTGGGCGTTTAAAATGAAAAGCAAAATGCACAAAATCACTTACACGAGAGAGAAAGAACATTACCCAGAGCGCGCTTTTTTAGTCGGAGCGTTATTCCTGAACGGGCCCCAATTGTAAAAGACTAAAAACGTCGATAAAACAGAAAACGATAATTGTACTTTTTTAAGTCAGTTTCTTGGCAAACTGAATAACTTTTTTTATGAACTGAAGATACTTTTTCGACGATACTAGTGACTTGTATACAGTGACTTGTATATTAGTTTTTAAACTTACTAATTTGTTTGATATTTTATGGAACACCATGTATTTTTATGTGTTGTTTTAATAAGGGTATGTTCCGTAAGTCCAAAATTTCGACCGTGGTTACGGTTACACGTTCCGTAAGTAGCCATCATCTGAGAGATGAAAGAAAATGATTTTTTTATTGATCCTGAAGAAGTGGTCAAATGAATAGCGAAGCGTAGATATTTGAAACGTCATTAAACGTTGTCCGAAACATAGGTCCGAAAACAGTTTTTACAAATTTATTTGTTATATTTTTTGATAATAGGTTATGATCGTTTCGTTCGTAAACCAACGCGTTCCGTAACATACCACTATTTTCAGCTCACCAGAGTAAACCGCTGTCAAATTTTTCGGTAAATTTGCGGTTACAATTGGAGACGTACGGTACATACCCTAAGTTTATAACGGCCGGTAAATTATTTAATTCTCAAAAGAGGGCGCTAAAAAATTCATCTTCAAAAAGGTTGGTGAGTGAAAAAAAATTGGGATTCGTTGCTCTAATTAAATCAAATGAGTTTACAAAAATCTGCAATGTCATTATTTTTAAATGCAGGCGTTCCAAGCACAATAAATACCATGTGTTTTTTTTGAATGCCATAAGGGCTGGTTATGGAAACTAAAATTCATGTCGTAGCATCATTCATGTATTATCCGTTTACTCTGCATTGTCAAAATGATAGTGTGTTGGCATCACTGCACACTGTGACATTTCCTGTCTTATTTAACGTTTTTTTAAATTTATTTATTTATTCATAATAATTAATACATTTTTAGAGACGTTGTTAAGTTTGAGAGCAAACAAATATTTTCTAACGTTAATTATACGCCACACCCACACCATATCTAATCAGGCTTTCATCCACTGACATGTTAGTAACTGAATGCAACTACACTCAAAATCATGATTTTTTTTTTCAAATTTTGAAGTAAATAACACATGTTATTAACACTACCTCGAAAAATTGAAAACAGGCTTATACTTCCGCCATCTTTTTCTTCTTTTTACTCACTCATCTTTTTGAGTTGCGCGTTACTAGTGGCGTCACAATTTTTCTAAGCAGAATAACAATTCCCCTTTTTCTGGTTGTTAATCATTTTTGAATTAAATGAAAATTATAAAAATACAATTTAATAAAATGATATGTCTTTAAAAGCAAATAGAAGCAACAACTATCTATACCCACGCGCCTATTAATTATTACAAAAATAACGCAGGGAAATATCCCACACATGAATTAAAACCAGCTCTATCCGTAAATAGAAAATAAAGCGGCACACAAATACACGAAAAGTGCGTAAATCAACAACAGAGGAAGCAATTTCATGAATCACGCGTCACCAAAATAGGCTGTCACGAAAAAAAAAAGCAACTCACAAAAGACAAAACGTCAGCCGAGACGATCGATCGAAGTATGCTCTGTGCTACACTTTCGCGCTTTTCTTGTCCGCTCTTTTTGTTTTTTCTCTTAAAGTTAGGCGTAAACTGAAGGAAGCCCACGTTGGCACCACTGTCCCAGTTCCAGATATCATCACGGTTTAAATTTACCAATTACTAAAAATACAGATTAAAAAATATTTACGCGTCTATCTGTTACTTTCGGCAGATAAATATTACTCGAGAGAAACTGACACTTCAACGCGATCGACATTTTTTTGCGTAGGAGTTATTTTTAGAGACGTAAATTAGAGGATGAAAGATAAACTCTAATGTACACATATAGCTGACTGCATTAAATAATATTGAAACGCTCAAACAATTTGCGTAAATCAATTTATACATGTACAGGGTGTTTCTTAAATACGCCGACGTGTCATATTATGTGACGTTTTGTTTAATCTGTCTATCACATTACAAAGACACAAATTTTATAATCCGTAAACGACGAATATTTTTCAAAGCAAAATCAACATGCAACACAGCTCATGAAACCAACTCACCATTCGTTGTGTAAGAGTGGAGTTGACTGGGCCCAAATTTGTTGGTTCGGAGTTCCACATGGTGGTGCGTTCGACGGGCCAAGTTCCGTGGTAGAGGGTTGCCATCCCCCTGGTTTTTTGAGAAATCGGTTCGCTGCTGACGGACATGTTGTGAGTGCTAGGAACCCTTCCGCATTCATCTTCGCTGCACGTGGTGTCGCCCTCTGCGCTATTGGTTTCTAAATGCTAAAAACAAATTGAATACGTTTAAAATCATATTTTACTGTGTCCAATTCAATTTTATTGTTATGTGTTTTATTACAATTTTTACCAACAGTTTAGGTCGCCGATTTTTGACCTAAAACTGTAATCAAAACCGACCTGCAACAATTTATTAAAATGATTTGTCCAGCAAGTAGGACAATAATCAATTCAAATTTCAATTAACTAATCAATTGATTTAAAAAATCGTTAATTAGCGTTTAATTGCAATTAGGTTTAATTACAATTAACTCTATTGAATTTAATTAAGTGTTTTAGTTGCAGATCATAGTAAATTAAATTCAAATGCAACTAAATTAATTGTCAATTGCAATTCAATAATTTTAATGAAGATTATGTGTAAAAAAAAACATTGATCCATTTTAATGTGATATGATCTTTGAATTGACGTTTATTGGATCGTAATTGATAAATTATTGTTTTATCTTTATACAATACAATATTGTACAGTCTATCAAAATACAGCGTGATTATATTAATGTGATAATATTTATGTTCAACGAAAACTATTGTGCGTATTGTTTCATTCATGCTAAGCAGAAACTAACGTGTGTCTAGAAACTGGCATCTCAATTTACTGTCACAATTAAAACGTACCTATTTTTATTTGAACTTAATTATCTACTAATCTGAAACTATCAGAAATTAATAAATAACGTCAGTGGAAGATTTGTAACAGACGAGAAGAAAACAAGAACTGACAGTCTATGTATTTCACCTTAGTCAAGCACAGGCGCGCCATCTTACGACGACCATACAGATATAACCTGGTTTTAATCTCTGCTTAAAAATACACGGCAGACTTTCCCACTATTAGCTATTAACAGATTTTATTTTTTAATTATTATTAGTTTCACTAGTGACATGTGACGACCAACCTTACAGATAGGTAAGTCATATTTGATTAAATTTTAATGATGACATCTGACGGCCACTCGTAAGAAAGTAACTGTAACTTCTATGAAGTGGCCGTCAGATGGCGCCACTACAACTCGGATTTATACTTTCCATTTAACTTTTCAGGCTGTGATTTATATTAAAGAACAACCAACTGAAACGTTGATGATTTCTAAACACACGCTATTTAGTCTTGGGTTTAGTAAATTCTGAAAACCGCTTTTTCCCATATCAAATATATACTTCACTAGGGTTACCAGATCCAGTACTTGACAAAAAAAAAACGATGCATGAATGCAAACCGACATATTACATTCTTAAGTTTAGGCGGTAGGCATTTAGGTTTGACAGTTACACTCGTTACCGACAGTAACTAATGCTAGTAGTTTTGCTACTCTTCTGATAGATGGCGCTTTATATACTTTACATTTATTACGGTCGAATGTAAATAATAACTGAATAACCATGACTTGATTTGTGCCCCAGCGATTCTGACGGAGGTGTGATCATTAATAATGGCGCCTTTGAGGCTTTGAGTCAGTATTATCAACAGGCAAAAAGCCGAAATCCCTCAAGAGTTGTTAAAGAATCACTTTTCAACATAGAAAATTCCAGAGTTTATTAGATTCGGGAATCAATTTAAAAAGAAAAACGTACAAAATTCATTAAAAATACATCAAGTTAAAGAAAACAAACAAAAGACGGTCGATTTTACAGCGCAATAGAAAAAAAAATTGAAAAGAATCATGACGAAACAAAATAATAAAAATTGAAAAATAAAAACAAAAGACTATCGATATTATGATGTAATTTAATATACTAATAATTTTACGAATTAAAAACAATGAAAAAAAAAAGATGAGAAAGCTGAAGAAATATGTAATACAATTTTTAAAAAATACGAAATAATTAAATTTAAATAATAATAGAAACAAAAATCAATCAATTTTACAACACAATTTAATAGATTAATATTTAAAAAAAATTGAAAAGAACAATGTCACCCAAACTGACGAGATAACATTGCATTTAAATTGGCGCCCAACGTGGGGCTTTAAACAAATAAATTAAATTATTCATTTTACTATCAAATCCTATTTATTGTAAGAATTTCAACCCTGCTGTGATTTCGCTGATTTTTTTAATATTATTTTACTTCCTTACTTTGTTGTCGTTTCTCTCGGAGGCTCTTATTCGATAGCGAATTTTGCAGTGTATCCCATAGACCAATTTCGTTGTTGTAGAGTGTATTTTATGTGATACATTTTGGATGTAGATGGTACTCGCGAGCCATCACATTCAACATTATCTAATGTCAGTGTGTGTGTCTGTGTGGGTGAATAGTAATAAAGAAATGTCGTAGACTAAAAACTTAAAAGACGGTTTATTACACCACTATTAATTAATTAATTTTCACAAACTAATTATTATTCCGCAAGAAGAAGTTCGGATAAATTTATAATATTTAAGTCAGGTTTTTCACAAAACCTTCCCAAAGTTTACTCACTGGTCTATAGTCTATAGTGTCTATACGATGCTCCCGGAAATCGCGCGTCGGCGGTATCATAGCGTGTCGGGTCGTAGGTTCACGCGATCACTAACACAGCGCCCTCACTTGTTTATTCTCCGAACTTCTTACTATAACCTACAGTTTCCTTTACACATGATTATTTTAATTATCCTAATATATACAATTCTCACTTGATTCCTGCGTATTTTAATTTTTCACGCAAATACTATAATTTTATTCATTTCGTACTTTACTGACGGCAAGTGACATTTTCTTACTCCTTTCATGAAATAAAATTTGAAAATCCTTTAAGTTGGCAACACTGCTTTGAGTTAAATGTCATTCTTGTCTGTACTCTATACTTTATGGACCCACTGGCTTTAAGGATATTTAGTGAAAGAGTACATTTGTGAAGGATTAAAAAAAAGTAAGAGTACACAATTTTTAGTCCTGAAAGTGGGTACCTGTACCTTATAAGAATTTAATTATCATCATATATAGATACCACACATTTTCGCTGGAAATAAAAAAAAAATAATTACTTAGTTACTTACTTCATTTGCAGTGTTAGTCTTGTGTTGTAACTCCAGTACTAGAGGTTCCATGGTTAAACCAAAAGGCCGGGAAATTACATCATCAACGGAAACCCGGCGAATCTGCAAACGAAACGAATCCAGTAAGCGAACGGGCCAGGAAAAGTTTAAAGACGAAGCAAAATTAACTGTTAATTATTATGAAATTATTGAACAATGGCGAAACGCACCATCGGACAAAGACTATTCCGCACATACCTACATCTTCATTAATATTTTATTCATGAAACCTTGAGCCACCACCACGCAAGGAAGGCGTTGAACCATTTTGTTTTGTTATTTATTATGACTATCAGATAGATAAACTTCATAGATAACAGGGCATGGAATTTATGTAAATTATAAAAACATTTTCACTACAAACTAAAATACATAAATTCTCCGTTCACTTTTCTAATGAGAAACTAATTGTGATTTTTTTGTTCTTATATTGTCTTATAAAAGCGGTTGGTATAGGGACCATGCACGTGCGAAGCCAGCGCCACCAATTACCATATTCTGCATTAGTGGTATGAAAATACGAGTTGTTTAAAATTATTAGTGTACATTTGAACTTGAATATTGTAATGTATTTCAATACCAGGAAGCTCAAGTATTATGTACTACAATCTACAATGAGTCTCAAGAAATGTTTTCAATGTTTTCATATCACTAATTCACAAATCACCACGCCAGGCGGCGCTGAACGCAGAGATGTGCATGGCGCCTATTGCATTTAAAGCTTGTTACAATGTAGTTGTCAACTGCACAATGCAATTTACAAAAAGGAACCGCAAATCCATTACGAAACAAACAAAGAACCACGTTTAGGTATAATGCATTCAATAAAATGTCGGAAAAGCAGCATAAATATGAAACCAACATAACCTAAAAATAAAAGTCTGATTTACACGATGCGGGAACTAAAAGAAGTCAGGTTTCAACGGTAAAAGTTACTAAATCGTGTAAGTTTGTTTAATCATTACAAAAGTGAACGTACTTTAGATTTTTTCCTTTCCTTTAGACAAGTTGGAGTTAAAATTACTTCCCGCATCAAAAAATGTTGATTTTAAAATTGTTAAAATTCCAAAGATAAGAAGTTAACTGCTAATTAAAACCAACAAGCAAACAAGATTAATTTTGCAAAAAAAACGTGTGTTAATGAACGATAAGGACGGCCATAAAATTTAAACAATAAATTGCATCGCATAAAAAAATTACACACAAACAAACAAGGCCATCCTGTTAATAATGAATAATGATTAAATTATAATAATAACAACAATAATCTTGTGTGTAACACAAAAGAAAGTCCGCTTTAATTAATTTATTAATAACTTTTGCGAAAAGGAAAAGAATCGGTTTTCAATATAATTAAGTGCGCCAATTACGAGTAAGGACAAGGCTTAATGGTTAATTATTATTTATAAATACACCCTCTGTCTTGTTTTATTATTAAAGCAACTAATTATTGAATTTAAATAATTTGTGGGAGGAAGGTCAAGTTCGATTTTAATATGTACCTGCTTGCTTGCATGTAGTACTTTCATTAATTACATTTTAAAAAAAAATAGTCACGCATAGGTGTATTTACAAACCATAATTTAAACATTAATTAAAGATTAATCTGGAAGATTGTGTTTATTAAGTTTGGGGGGGGGGGGAGATAAGTTTAATTGTTATACAGATTAAATCTTATTTATTATAAATTATTTTTATTTTCTCTAAAACCAATCGCCTCCTTTCGAAAACTGCATTTTCAATTAAAAGGAAGTCAAAAAACTGTTTGTTTCATAACCCGCCCACGAAAGGCTCTCAATTACGAACTCAGCCTACAACAAACGCACACATTCTTCCGTTTTACGTAATTCTCGACGAGCAGATGTCGAAAGGCCCATTCACTTTTTAACGGCAGGATTTCGAACGTCTAAAATAGGATCTGTTGTATGCAAAGAGGAAGAGACGCAACACACCATATCGAGCCCTCCATGCCCGGATACATCTCACTTGATTATTAATAAGCGAGGATGTTATTTGAATACGAAGTAATATTTTTGGTGCCTCGTTAACTCCTTTTTTTTTGGCCTTCATTGCCTTACGCGTGTCAGCCGGATAATTACATCGCTGAACAAAATGTGTTTGAAATTTGAGCTCGATTAGACGCAGACACATCGCAGACGAGGCACATCTTACAAGCAGATGTTGAGGAATTACAAAAAAACAAAGACTCAAAGACCACTTACTTTTCATATGTATGTACACTTTAAGTATGTGCCTGCTTACCAAACACAAAAATTCTATATGTAGTTACTACTTAGAATGTACTTAGAATGTTAGAATCGGTATTGCACAGTTTCATTAATCGGTTGTAAAGGTTTTAGCAATTTGTAATGAGAGACCGCAATAGAGAATGATTGACAACATAACAGTATGTAATAGGTCGATTAAGATCAACAACAATCAGCAGGGGGCAATATACCGCTTTGTCTGAAAAAAGTATTTTCACACACAACCCACTCAATGTCGCTACTGTTCCATTAAGTGCTTCGTTAATTATTGTTCTCGCTGTACGTACAAGTTCATAAAGTTTACACACAAATCCTATCTCATTTGTTACATGTATGTATGCACGATACTAATAGGTACCTACAAGATTATCGGAAAAAAGGATCGATTAATTAAAGGATCACATTACAGATGGTGACCTACATAAATACATAAATGGTTTTACTTAAAATACTTTGAACTGTCTTCATGTTGCTTCACGTAAGGCCATGCAACTTAATTCATAAGGTCATTGGCAACAGAATTGTCTGCATCATTAACATACTTGCCGCACGTTCATTAATGATGATAATCGCGCGTTTGTCACACATGCGACGCACTTGGTAAAAGAGAAACTCCCGAGGATGCTGGAATATTAATTTGGCCACCGAAAACGGTGCTCTTCTCCGAGACCTTGACCCTGGCTGACCGTGTCGAGGAGTATCGACCACTTCGGCGCGTGCGAAGAGACCCTCCAGAAGTTTTAAGTTGCACAAGTGCCAGTCACTTAATGGCTCGTTTTGTCGGCAGGAAGTGCTGCATCGAAACTTTTCGAGGATGCGGCTTTTCGCTGCAGTATTTCGAAGTTGGTTGAAAGAACACGAACTTCTCCGTATCAGCCAAATTAATTTTAATTTTCTTGACACTAAGAAAAATCCAACATGGAATTTACAAAACTGAATAAAACTTCAGAACAGGAGGTGTAGGCAGGTTGAAGCCTCTGAGAAGACTCTCTTAAAAATGTCTATACAAAATTGCAATCAAAAACTCAAAACTTAAGACACGGTTTATCGCTGTATTTTTATAAATATTGTCAGATGTACATATTGCGGCGTTTATGAGCAGAACATAATATTTTTATTTTTATTTTCATAAAGAAATAATTTTGTAAATAATACAGTAAATTGAGAGTAAGAGCCGTTTTACACTTGACAATTTTGATAATAATTTTGTTACAAAGTGAGAGAGAGAAGCTACCATAGTGAATTCTGATTGGTTGAATTGGCCCTTCTCACTCACTTCGTAACAAATTTGTTACAAGAAATATCATAGTGTAATACGGCTCTAATGTTTAAATGTATTGTACGGGATTTCTTTGTGAAATTGTTCGGATCCTAGTAAGATATATTGGCGGTTTCGTGAGAAACGTATGAACCTCTTTTGTATAAAATTTCGGAATTCTTCATGATATAAATTTATTTGTGCAACTGTTTAAAATTGATTTAATAAATTGTTTTCCGTCTTATTCTACGAAATATCTTCTTATTTATTCACACACACTGACACAGATGATTTTGAATGGGAAGGCTCGTGAGTACCATCTACATCCAAAATTTATCACACAACAAATACACTCTACGACCAAGAATCAGTCTTTGAGATACACTGCAAATTACATCATCGGAGCAGGAGCCGTCGCAGTAAACAACGAAGTGAGAAAGCGATAAGGATAACAATAAACAAATAAGATTTAAACAAAAATAAAGATTTAGAAAAAATTAACAAATTACCCAGAGAGAACAGAGCAATAAAATAATACACAAAAGAAAATTTGCAACAAAAACTAAAATCTGGGAGGGTCCAGATAACATTGCAACATATACAATCAAAATCAACTAAATCGCTGCCCCTTTATTGAGTTGGAACAAGGAACCAGCAGAGTTTATATTTATACCTTTGCTTTGTATAGCTAGAGCGAAGTGTGAAGTAAGCGAAGAGGAAGAAGATACAATGCATAGGTATTTCAAGCTCATGTGACTGTCATGAACACTAACCATGACGTCAAATTTAGAGTTTTGCTGTCTCAAGACCAGTGGCGGCCTTAGGGGCGGGCGAATCGAGCCCGGAGCCCATTGTTAATTTGAAATTTGTTTAATTTAGATCAATTCACTTTTGCTTTACATATTTTGTTTAACATCTTTTTGCTCTTTACAATGCGAAACAAACCTTTACATTATTACCTACAGTTCATTTTTGATCGATTGTTACGTTTCGTTTTTGCGTTACCGATTTCCTAATCTTTTGTTTCTACTTTGGCTTCAGTGATCGCTCTATCTGCTTACAAACTCTAAGGTTTTGGTTTGATTTCGTTTGTATGTTGATTCTAGTTGATTCGGGGGGATTGTTCTGGAAAGCCATCACGAACGCTTGGCAGTCATTTCGGTGGAACTAATGGAGTCTGTGTTTGACCCTGGCCACCCAAAGGCTTATCTTTCGTGAACGACTTCTGGAAGTTTAATCCAGCGCTTTTATAGCAGATAAAGTCTTTGTCGTGAATTTTGTCTGAAGAGGCCACGTTGCGTCGCAGTTTCTTATCGCTCTGGGCCCTTATACTAAAAGGGGTAAGTCTCTTTGGTTCAGTTTCAATTTCGTTGTTCTCTTTTACTTACTTTCATGTTTCTTCCGTTAGCAACTACGTGGGGGTTAAGTTTGGAAAATCTGCGTCACTTCTTCGTGACGTTGACGTTTGAATTTGAATTTCCCCGAACGTTACCACCATTTTCAAGAGCCTCTTCTACTGTAACACCGTCGTTCACCGCTACGGAACCCTGGAAGGAGCTGCCGATCTGAGTTGAGCCAGTTTCGTATGTTGCAGCCCTTGCAAGCCGAACGTAACGTAGAATTGAGTTTGGTATTGTGCTAACCCTCTGTCTTTTTATCGATATGTGCGTTTAAGTTAATTATTGGGTACCTTTGGTGCCACGTGATACCGTTTTTGCCTGCCGAAGGCCTCGGTTCCTTAAGAACCTGCGCCTAATTGCAAGATTTTATAATTTAGACGAGGCAATCAAATCTCACGCCCACTATTACAAACCTTATTCCTTACTCAAGTTTCTTACTTAAGGGGCCCATATAAATTTCACGCCCGGAGTCGCCTCTGCTCAAGATGCAAGGTCGTTACCAACAATCAGGAACTTCCCCCTTCACTTATTTTTTATTCTGTGTCACAAAATGCTCCAGTGGTAAGTGATTCAGTTGAACGTCACTGTACATGTGTATTGCAATTTATTTAACTGTTGAAGTATTTGCCTTATCACTAAAATAATCACTAACATCATGGAGAACCCTTTACAATGTATTGCAATTATTTATTTTGTGCCAGTGACCCGTCTTACAAACTAATAAAAATTGTGCACAATTTTAATTAAATCAAAAAAGCATTGAGCAAACTGTATAAGGAAATCGTACCATTTAAAATTTCAATTAGCTTTTAAACAAAAAAAAAAGTAAAACGCGTTTCACGTTTGAGGTTGAGGCCTGCTCAAAAACGAAGTGAAAGACGAATGAATAATTAAGGTCTCTTTCACCGAGCTCGTTCGAAATTAATTACGTATTTCAGAACGAGTGCTCGTTTTGACTTTACAGTCACAGAGAAAGAACTGATGATAACTGTGGCGAATAATGTTTGTTTGTTTAATCACATAAAACAAGGTGTATGTATGTACAAGGACGTGTTCAAGAAATGTGATACTTGTGGAAGCAAAACTTTACCTATTGTTTTTTTTTTAAGATTTTAATTTAATAACGCTTTTTGTTCACGGGTAGTCATAAAACTGTTACCATAGCGCAAGTCAAAAAATATGGTTTGCTCCAATTATAAAGCAATTGTGTTTGGAAAATAATTACATACATATTTTGTGATACTGATAACCTTTTACAAATGACTTAGGATTTATTTACTTTTTTTATTTAATCAACAAGCACAAGAAGAAAATCTTAATACGTTAAGCATTTTAAATTAAGGTGACAGTTAGTTATGGTGGTTTTAAAATTTACTTTCCTGATGTTTATTAATAACAAGTGCAATTAATCTGCAACGGTTTACGTATGTATACATGTACATATTTGGTTATGCCATTATTGTGTGATTAATTAAACAAAAATATTTTATGGTAATTGGCGGCAATTATAAAACAGTATAAAAAATAATATCTGCCTCATTAGCGTGGCTGTAATAAATATGAAGTTATTAATTTATGTAAAAGATTTAAATCTTTGTCAGCCAACGGTTTACCTATATTTACCTTAAATTTAAATATTTATTGATCGTGAAACACATAAAAATAATCGCGGTTTCGAATCAGTTATTTCCAAATGAATAAATTATTTTTAGAAAAAAAAAAATAACGAGGACCGTGAGAATACTTATTTTTTTTAACCTGATCGTTATTGTATTAGCGGTAAACTTGCAGCTATGTCTTTCACATGCCCCGTCATAATCATAATGAATAAAATTAGAAGTATAAATAAAATGGAGTTTTCTTGCCGAGAGAAAAAATAAATAAATCGCCGTTATAATTAGCATTTAATAACTAATTAATCACATTTCGTTTCTTTTAGCTCTTTTGGCTTGCTTCAATTTTTTGCATACAGTGTGTTGCATATTTAAACGTCGCGGCGACCTCAAAAGCCCCTACTTGTAACAGGCCACGTTCTTTCACAGTGACACAGTTACCAAAAAGTTCTCTCGATGCTGGCGGTTTGATGGCGTATTGTTTCACTCTCGTTAATGCCCTGCAATTACTTTAATAGCCGTTTATTTGCGGATGTGTTAGTCATCTTGGTTGCAATTAAATAACCCAAGTACATTGGCATCGTTTATTTCGATCGCCCAGTAATGTAACCTTTTGTATTTGCCACTGCCGTCACCTGCACTGGGTGAACTAAATTTAAACTTGTTAAGAAACCTTAAGAAGGGCAGAGAACTACTATATTATTTATTAGCTTTTTTTATTGGAGGAAATGTAATGAAGTTTATTGGTGTCAGGATGTGGTTGTTACGCTGTTGGAAAATGGGAAAATGTTTGCTGCTATTTAACAAGAGGCTATTGAGGCACCACCTCGAAGCATATTAATTGAAAATCATTACCAAATGTTTAATGTTTGCAGGTAAAATGAAGTGATTCTTCGTTGGGGTAAGTGTAATATTTTAGGCAAGTCCTACTTCACAGAGGGGTTTTCATCTAGAATATAAATAAATATTTTAAAAAAGTATTTCATTTACGCTTGCTCTGAAATCAAATTAAATTAAATAAATAAATAAAAATTAATTAATATATGATAAACCAATAAACTGAAGGTTAAAGTTAACTTGTGATTGAAATATCGGCCCTAATGGCCGATTTCTTCACCGTGTTTATCCTAAGGTTAATTTAATTGTTAGTTGGAATGTGGCATACAGTTGGCTGTACACAATATACATACTTATGCGTCACATTCTAACTGGCAGACAAATTTAACCTTAGGATAAGGCGATGAAGAAATCGGGCATAAGTCAGGGAAGGTAGACTTACCCCCTTATTCTATGAATAACTCGCAATGAATGTCGTTAAATAAGGATAATCGTGATATATTTTGACCAAGTATTTAAGCATCGATTGGTTAAAGTGTGTGTGTGTATTTAACGATGTCGTTATGAGCTTAGAGTTACAGATTAAGGGGGTTAGGCTGAGTTGCTAAAAAGATTAAATTTAAGCCTAAATTAGAATGTCACAGACAATATGCTGTACGTCATGATGGCTCAGTATTACAGTCACGGATTAACTTTAATCTTCAGATTATTCCCATGGTAACAATTATAAAAACAACTGGTCTAACTAAAGATTAAAGTTAAACTGTAACTGAAATACCGGGCCTATACGTGTCACAATCTTACTAAAGCCCAGTTGTACAATACTAGTTTAAATTTAAGCAGGACCTTAAACCGTTAACAATTAAGCCTCAGCTTAAAGTTAAGTTGGAATTGTGCTACTAACTCTTAGGCTTAACTTAAATTTAGGGCTGGCTTAAATCTTTTCTGCAACCCAACCTCAGGGTCAGAATACAGGGATAATTTTAACACTTAAGGGTTGATGGGTCAACAATAAGAAATGTTTACTTGCGACAGGCTATTCATTTTTATTATCAAAACTGTTATTACATATTTCGTTTACGAATAACTAGCGCCACCCTATACGTTAGAAAAAAGTGTGTACGTTAAAAACGCATAGAAAAATGAGGGTCAGAATACACGAATCATTTTTAGGAGTCGTCAAGGTTGATGAGTCTTCAATGAGAAGTGTCGAGGTTTACGTGGACCAGTGCTGCCAGTTGTCACATAATTAATTTTTGCAATAAAAAATAAACATAACGAACTTAAAGTGGAAACACAGGAAATACCTATTGGAAACTGAAAAGAGTATTACACGGAAAAATTTGGAGACACGAAAGTGACGAAAGGGAAGATATACCAATAGAAATAGAAGTACAAGGGATATCAAAAAAAGAACTAGAGGAAGTAGAGAAGATGAAATAACGCCGGAGATGATTAAATTGCTAAAAAAAGCATGCGAAGGAATGGTTATGGAAAATACTAAAAGAAGCCTGAAGACAGAAGAGGATTCCGAAAGACTGGGAGACCAACTTAATTATCCCAATATACACGAAAGGAGAACCATTAAATTGCGAGAATTGTAGAGCCATCTGTCTAGCCCAAACCACTCTAAAATTATACACAAGAATATTAGAAAAAAGACTAAGAACATATGTGGAACCCAGACTAGAAGGAGAGCAAACAACATTCAGAGCAGAAAGACAAATAAACGACAATACTGAAGACCCTAATAGAAAGAACAATAAAAGAGGGAAAACAGATGTTACTGATCTTCATTGACTTAACAGCGGAAGTTGACACGGTTGATAGGCAAGTAATATGGAGCAGCTTAGCAGAACTAGAAGTACCCGAATAACGCATTCAAATAATTAGTAGTTAAAGAAGTGGTACGGGCATGTCATAAGAATGAACGACAGACTAGCAAAACGAGTAATGGAAATGGGTACACCGAGCACAAAAAGGAAGAGTCAGACCAAGAAAGAAATGGTTATTCCAGATAGAGGATCTTGGAAGAATAAAAGGTAAAACGAAGGAAGAGATGAGAATCCCAGCAGAAGATAGAAAGACCAGGAAGACTGGGACGTACAATCCGACGCCTGAAGTGGCAAAAGGAATCGAGAAAGAAGAAGAAGAACATAATTTTTGTTCAGTTCTGATAGAAAATATGTAAAATGTTAACATAATCGATAATTTTTACGTAATATTAATAGGGTCTATTCTGTATCGAAGACGTTAAATTAAAAGGGTTGTTAAATTTCGTTACCGTATCAACAGCCATCATAAGACTCTATTTTGAATTTTAACGTACCCTTAAATTTTAACAGCCTGTTAATAAGTTACAGAATAGCACCTGTAGCAATATTCATATTGGCGTACAAAAAAGATTTACAGTCACTAAATAAATACAGTACCGCAATCCATATGTTTAATGTGTAAGATAAAGACATCACGTTTATGCACTAAAATGACCACTTTCGTCAATTTAGTGACCACTTTGGTCAATTCAGTGACCACTTTGGTCAATTCAGTGACCACTTTGGTCAACTCTAGCGACCACTTTGGTCAACTCCAGTGACCACTTTGGTCAACTTTAGTGACCATTTTCGTTCATATGCTTAATGTGTAAAATAACGTTTTTGCACTAAAATGACCGTCTTCTCTAGTTATTTTCTTTCCGGCAAGCTTAATTGGTCGACTTTTCTAGTGATTTTTTTTCCGGCAAGTTTGAATTGTTTAAATTTTCTTTCTGGTAAGTTAAATTAAATTTAACGTCTGTCAAATAAAAGTTTAAAATGCCCGAATGTGTCGTAGTTAGGGTTAGATGTTTAAATTTCCCGCCAATATTTTGCACTAAAACGGCGGCTGATTGCGGTACTGTAATTATTTAGTGGCGGTAAAGAGATTTTCGTGTAGGCGCCATCTCGCGCTAGCTAGTCAAAAATAATTAAGGTAGAATTCTGTATTTGTTGGTAAATCATACGTCGTAGAACTCACAAGTGTATTTTCTTTAGATTACATAAATTTTTCTTCAAAAATATCGGCTTTTTGTCTTATTTTTTTATTATTTATTGAAAAAGACTGTTTTGTGTTTTGTTCTATTCTAATATACAGTGTGAGTATAAAGTTTGGAATCATCGATGCAAAATGTAAATTATTAATTTTTAAGAAAATTCCGAAAATAAATTTATTTAAGAAAATCAAAAAAATATAATAGTAAACTTATTATTCTTTATTATAGTACGCCCTTTCCTTGAAATGAAAATGTTACCCTAATTTTTGAGGAAATCTGATTATTTTCGATAATGTTGTATTGTTAATTCCTTGACAAACCACTGGCAGCACTGACGTTGACTGCTTACAACAGAAAATAAATTTTCTAATAAAGAAATATAATAAGATATGGCAAAGGAACATTTTTCATAGGTCTGTGCTGCCTATGCTTTCAACATTTTCTTCTTTGTCGGTCTATTCAAGGATCACCCTGTATAGTTAGTCGCTATTGTTATTGTTTTCCGTTATTCTTATTCTGTTTTCACGCTGACTTGGCCATTTCATCGGAGCAAGATGAAATCAATACCATGTTTTCTACGCAGAAAACACAAACATATGCGTTTCGTCTGTAACTTTTCATGCTTCATGCTTCATACGTGAAATAACCTCCACAATGTACAAGGGAAATCGAGCAAACCGGAATCGTTAGTTTCGATACGATTTTGGCAATGAATATAAAGACAGACGGGGCTATAAGAGCGCTTCTGCACAACGACAGCTTTAAAATATGTACAATAAAGTCTGAATTTCTTTCGCGATTTGCATTAAACATCACACGCACACTTTTGCGAATGCAAAACTGATAAAATCGCGTTTCTTAATTTAAGCACGCACTAATAACAAAATAAATTAACGGAAAAACGAAGAAGCGTAACACAGAGGAAAATTTAATCACGTATAATACAACCTACATTGTGTGTATTCAATGAATTTTAAAAAAAAGGTAAAATTCGAAGCGGGGGAATTAAGTAAGTAGTCATTTTCTTAAGCGTTTTTTTTTAACAAGTACAAGAGAACGTGACGATAATAGAAACAATTGCGGTGAGTCACTTCGTGCGCATACTTAAATGAATAATACATCCTCCAGCAGCGATATTATAAACTTACCGAGGCGAGGTAAAGAAACTAAGAGTAATCCAAATATATCAATAGGGAAGGTTCTAAAATTAGAGCGTGAAACGACACAACGAGGAACGAACGAACACACAACGACGCTCGGGCTTAAAAACGTTTTAAAAATACGAAACCGTGCAAGCGAAATCGAAACGAAAACTAACGTGGACGTGGTGCAATGCAGAGAGTTGCAGACTGCGTCGGCCCAGCTGACACAAACAAGAAAATCGACCAAGGGGAGCCGCTGGAGAGTGATCGTGAGAGCCTTCAGATTCGTAGGAACTCTAATAATACACGCACGAGGATATAATGCAGCGACAAACAAACGCCCCTTTTAAAACTACCAAAAATAAAATAAAAAACTAAATTAAAAACCTAATAATAATAAATCACTTAAGTTTAGTTCCTCGAGGTATTTACTGTATGTTAACACTTACTTAAATCAGTCAGTTCTATGTTTAACGGAAGTGTTAGCTTCCACTACAGCATTTTACACTTAACTGCTTAAATTGATTTTTTTTTTAACTTTTCGTCCAATTCATTTAGTTCTTCCTTAGCCTTACTTGCACCAGATTAACTTACTTACTTACACAAATTTAAAGTAAATAGGTAATCACTGGCAAAAAAATAATATCACAATGACAGAGGCGATTAAAATACCTCATCAGAATTATGTCTGTGGTTGCACTTCCTTCCTAAGCAAACAGTAACAAAGAGTAAAGATAACTTACAGAGTAAATAAATTTATCTCAAGCAAGTTGATTTTATACTTTCGTTTTTTTTTTAATATAAAATACACCAAATTGAGACAGACAGAATTAAACCAAACCACAGAGAGCCATGCCAAACAAACAATTCTTTTTTTATACATATAAACGATTGGCTTTATTAAAATATCTAAATTGAAAGTGCCTGTAAGTTTTCAGCATTCTTTTGTATAGCCATTCAATAAAAGGCGGCTTCAACAATGAGATATGCTCAAGATTAAAATAAGAAAGTGAGTAAAAGTCGATTGTATTCTGGGAAAAGTGACCGGAATGCAGATATTATTTTAATTGAATGGGCTGCCCACGTTTAAAAATTACTTTCGACGGGCGACGAAACAATGGAACTCGTAACTTACAATTTTATGCCCCTCCTTATTCACGACTGAAACTTTCGTTTTTATAACGTACAGGCGAGTGAAAAATATTGTCGCCTGTTTGAATTTGGCGCGCGCTCAATCTTCTTTTAATTAATGACAGCTGTCAACAACATTAACTCTTGTCAATATTGTTAGATTATTGACAGTGCCATTCGTCGTCTCTCGATTTCAAAGATCTTATTTAGGCTCAATTTTACAATCGTCGGACAAGCATTATTAATAGAACAACGTGACATAGGTATGACGTAGATATGGAGGAACGTTTAAGGATATTCAGCGAACAGTTATTCCGTCTTTATTTCACGATTATAAAACTGGGCCTTAGTATATTTGCTTTCCTTTGCTGTTAAAATAAATCGGAATTAAAATCGGAAAATTCAAACGGGTGACAATATTTTTGGTTCACTCTATAATTGTGTCATCCTACCTGGTGGTTGGAAGAGGCATTCGGTAGCGGTGCAGTCGAGGTGGATGATAAAAGGGGCGCAGCAAGCTGCTGTACGTGCTGCGCCTTCCGCCTCAGACAACGCACCTCCTCCAGAAGGGCTTCATACTGCGACATAGGCACCGACATCACACACCATCACCTAAAAAAAAAATAATAATAATAATAAAAACTTGGAAAATAAAGTTTGGTCTAAAAACCATTGACATCTCATGAAAATTCATTTAAAAAAAATGTATTTGCATGTTTGCAACAACAACAGTAACAATAGTAAGGCGATCGCAGTCGCAACTGACAGTAACACATCTTTCCAAGATGCGTTAGCATTGGGTGTTAATTAATAAATTAATTTTAAAAAAAGACTGTACAAGATTAAACCGATTGGAATCCTTTCCCTTCCATAAAAAGGTTTAAATCTATTTCACTATATGCACAGTGGCGAGCATAAAAAATGGGACTATTTTTCCTGGATGGTATCCACCTTTAAATGACAGTTCTGACGTTATAGGCGTTTGATTTTAAGATCGCAGCGCTACCGTGGATAAATCTGAACCTCTGTAAGCTACACGGAATTTTTGTAATGCACGTGTTTAAGTGCGTACTAATACAAATGCACAAGTTGATTTAATGTGAATGTCACATATAACACAATCCTGATACATCATACACTCAGGATTGACGCCAAACCACGATTTGTTGTGTAGCATACAAGGGTTTGTTTAGTTGACACCAGGTGGCGAACGCTTAGCTGCAAACTCCAATACGTCTTACAACTTTGGTTATGATGACATTATAATCAAACTTCTAAAAACTTATCTTTACATACAAATGCACTTTAATGAATCTAATAATAACGAAAGTTTTTAAATACAGAGTGGAAAGTTTAACTGGAATAAATTCTGTAACTTAGAAAAAACATAGATACGAATGGGTTTATATCAATATTTGGTTATAGTGGCGTTTTCAACGATCACATAATTGAAGAAATTCTACAGTCACTAAATAAATACAGTACCGCAATCCATTTATGTTTAATGTGTAAGATAAAGAAACCACGTTTTTGCACTAAAATGGCCGACTTTCCACTTTCGTCAACTTTAGTGACCACTTTCGTCGATTCAGTGACCTGTTTCGTCAACTCCAGTGACCACTTTCGTCAACTTTAGTGACCATTTTCGTTTAGTCACTAAATAAATACAGTACCGCAATCCATATGCTTAATGTGTAAGATGAAGAAAACATTTTTGCACTAAAATGACCGTCTTTTCTAGTTGTTTTCTTTCCGGCAAGCTTAAATGGTCGACATTTCTAGTAGTTTTCTTTCCGGCAAGTTTAAATTGCCGACTTCTCTAGTGATTTTCTCTATGGTAAGTTTGATCAAATTTAACGCCTGTCAAATAAAAAATTAAAACGCCTGAGTGTGCCGTTGTTAGGGTTAGGTGTTTAAATTTCTCGCCAATATTTTGCACTAAAATAGCGGCTGATTGCGGTACTATAATTATTTAGTGACGGTAAGAAAATCGCGGAGTGACTGACACTTAGCGGAATTTTGTGAAGGGCCCTATAATAAGGAAAACATTGAAATGACATCTTCCTTTTGAATTTAGGAGAAAAATTTAGTATGATAAAATGATTCTCATTTCAAATTAGGGTGATATACCAAATTTCACATCCTAGAAAAACAACTGAATTACGGAATTGCTTAAATTGTTCTATCAATAAATCAGCTGCTTGTAACACTTGACAACTATGTCGTATTTGACGTCATTACTTATTCTGACGTCAGCAGCTTGATCAGTGACGGCGAGTATACACGAATTCTTTTTTAATTACAAAAACAGAAATGCTGCAATGAACGAAAATTATAAAAATAGAAGCAGATTACTTTTTATAACAAAAAAAAATATTATTATTATTACGGAGATTAGCAAAAAATGCTTTGTTTTCAAAATATACAGGTAGCTTTAGAGTGCTAGGCTCTTTTAACTAAATCTAAAAAAAAAAATTTAATCACACTGTTCAATAATTAAAATGTATTTTTGAACTTTGCACGCGTACTTCATTAAACCGTGAGGATCCAACCAATAAAATGTATTGCAGTTATCCAGACTACGTAAAAAAAATATTATCAGGCGTGATTATTAATTTAAGTAAATATTGACTGGATGACTGATGACATTAAACAGTTGCTCTTTGTGTAACAATAAACGTGATATTATCGAGAATTCACGGCGAAACTATCTGTTACGAATGCGAGCAAAAGTATCGATTTTCCCTAAATTAAAAGCTCGGGGGTGTGACATTTAACCTTTCGGAATATGAACTGCAATTGCACACATCCTCCATAGACCAACCACTTCTTAATATTACAAAGGTTTACAATCACGATAATTTAAACGTATATTTCACAGCTAAGAAGTATCAATCAAAACAATATTAAAAGGGTATACCAATAGGTGTGAAAAATGTGTTTAGTAAAGTAGAAATAAACGACGTAATGCTTACCATGATTCCGGTGAAACAGAGCCTAGGTATGACACGATTTATTTCAGTTTTTAATAAAATGGTTAAACACAAACAATCACCCCGACAGCATATCTGCAACTAACTTCTTTTCGGAACGTATCTAAGCAGTGTAGCCACTACCAGAAAAGCTGCTTGCCCCGAGAACAGTGTTGCCGGATGCAAGTTCTCTTGGAGGAGTTGGCGTAATCGCACAACTGTGGGGCAAAATCACTAACTAAAAAAAATAGAAGTATGTGAAAGCAGAAATAGCGGAATAATTTTCTTTTGACTAAAATTAGTACTGATTATTAGGCGTTTTCCCGTTAGCTCTGAATTTTGCGCACTAAACACAGTTGACTTTTAAACCAATGAGCTTCGAGTACAAACTTACGGGAACGTATTTGTAGAGGTGTGTGAGTGTGACATACAACAAATTGAAAATGAATTTTAAAAATTGTTTAATTCAGAGATATGGTTTAATTAAGTGTTTTATTAAAATATTTGACAGTAATTATTTTTCAATAATACGTATTTGTTTTGTAGTCATCTTGTAGACACCGTAGCTGCTTTCGTTCATACCAATGATTACTAATCATAAATATTGGATTAACTTCGTGCACATTTATTCGTGACTTTCTTCCGTTCATTTTATGAAATATGAGTTTTATTCCTTCGCTTTTTATAGAATCAATTCATAAAAGTTACAAATAAATGTACACAAAGCTAATCCAGTTTTTGTGATTAGTAATCCTTGGCACGAACGAAAGCACCTACTAGCGAGCATTGCATTTTGGCATCATTTTGGTCATCATTGTCAATCAAAACGTCAGTTTTATTTCTAAAAATATTTTAATTTTATTAATATTAGTATCCTGTGTTTTACACAAATTGAATTTTTAAGAGGTTCTTCCCTATAGTTAAAATTAAGACCTCCTTATTTTTAATAAAACACAGGTCAGGTACAAAATTCATTGCTTGCGATTGTACGCTATAACCTTAAAATTCAGTACATTTTAAATTCAATGCGTCAAATTTTATAACAGTGGCAACACTGCGGGCGATACAATTAAAGATTAAAGGTACCGACACCAAATTGGCTACACTGGGATTTTATTACTAAAATGTGTTGTTTGTTCGTGTATTTTACAATTGCATAGTTTGTTGCCCAATTTAAATTAATTCTCAATTCTCACCCAAATGGCTATGTTCGGTGTCATTGTCTCAGGCAGACTGGTAATTATTTAACCATTAACTACGATTTAATTATTGTTAACATTATGTGTCTTATTTTTTAATTTTGTTTTCAGGTGCAAACCGAATTTCAACAAATAAGTGAAACTCAGTTTCTCACAACGATCCTAGAAGCAGACAATGTAAATCACATTGTTGTGTTCTTAACGGGCGCGGTGCCATTTCCTGAAGGTACTGCCGGGCAGGTATACTTCAGTTGGCCTGACCCAACTGCACCACCAAACTGGATAGTCCTGGGGCACATTTCCAACAGTAAGCCGTCGGTTATCTTTAAAATTTCTAGCCTGAAGAAGTTGCACGAGATGAGTACTGATACAAACATGACGACGTTCGGACAACAGAGTATATGTCACAATGCTCAGATTGGGATATCCATTGGTAAGGTACAAAGAATTTTCTAACATTTACTTTATTTCTATTAATTTTTATATGACCTGTCTTCTGTATTACTTATGAATAAGCTGAATCCATTGGAAATTTAATTTCCTAAATTTACTTAAAATGCAAATAGCAAAGAAAGGAAGGACCTTTTCTAACTGAAGAGGGATATTTTGTGTTAATTGATAATATTGCTATTAAAAAAGAAAATTTCATAATATAAAAAGTTTATCCTAAATAAAATTTCTTTTTTGCAGAACCACTTAATAACATACAGGAAGTTCAGCCAGCAGAGGGTCCAACTACTTACGTGAACTTCGCTCAGAAGATGCTTGAAAATTTTATGAATTATGTCTTAAGTTATTCAATTACACAAAGGCACATGGTACCCGATCCAACTGCTACATATGTCCCGCTCTCTACGGTTCAAAACTGGTACACTAATTTTGAAAGAAGACTAACTCAGAACCCTAATTTTTGGAAGTCATAATCGTACACGTTTGTAGATTTTTAGGTAATTTAATACTGTTTGACATTAACTTTTGTTTTGCATTGTCTAGAATAGTGAGCCGCATTTCTAATACCGTATTATGTGTCAGGGAAAATAAACCAAAAAAAAGAAAACAAAATGTTTGTTTAATTTGCCTAATGAAACTAATACACAAGATTAAAAAAAAAAAAAAACTTTAGAATCGAGAAATTTTAGAAATAAAATTTATGTAGATTACCAGTTTGTAAAATTTTTAAATGTTACAAACATATAGTGTAGGAATAAAAATGAAAAGGAAAGCAGTGAATATATTCTTATGTATTCAATAAACACACGTTACATTTAGAGAAAACTGATCAAATACGACTATAAACTTAAATTAAATAAATTGTCTAACCAAAAGACGAACCAAATGAAAATGAAACGACTACACTATTTTCAACAGTGCATTTACTTTGCAGGGTTTTCTGCTACTGTTTCACCACCTTCAGTTTTCACCATTTTCCCGCTATCACCTAAAACAATACGATTAGCATCAAATCGTCTTTAAACAAATTCAACGTTTACTTTCAGAGTCGGCTTGTTCACCCCCTGAACGACGGCGTTTCCTTGCAGATCTGTCACGACGGAATACTTTCTGTTGTGCAGGTAAAGGATCCATACCTAACACCTAAAAAACAAAAAGTATCAACTTCGTTCTTAAATTGATGAACTTTATTAATTGAATTGGTGAAATTAAGAACAGTAGAAGTGCAAATTTGTTTCTCATGAATTCATAAAAAATACATGTGCTGACAAGTTTGATTTTTAGTTTAAAGGATGTCAAAATGATCTACTAACACTTGTTTGTACATACTGAACCGGTAAGAAGCATAAGAAACTAAATAAACTTGCTTTTTTTAACTATTCTAAAATTCAAACATTTGGACTTGTACTGTTCTTAATCTCACCCATTTAATTATAATGTGCAGAGGTTTGGGCTACAGAATATTCTAATACTGAAAATTCTGCGAAAAACTCTAAACTTATAATATTGCCCAGGTGAAAACAGATCTTTTGAGTGTACTTAAAAGACCCGTCAAGCAAATCTGGGCTTTCTGTGGAAAAATTATTAATCTACTTGCCTTGTGGATTTGTCTGTAAGCGATTAAACGAAGAGCATACTGTGCAGAACAAGTTAAATCTTCACGTTGCTGTGCAGTAAGGGCAGCAGCTGCATCAGGGTTATCCTTTTCACACGGATCTCCTAGTCCAGGTCCTCCTGGCAGCAAAATACCACCGGCAACTGCTTCCATCACTCTTCGAAGCGCATCACCCGGAGATAACTGCATTTGTCCAGGTACCGATGATATGACTTTTTCAACCAATAATTCCATGGCCTAATTAATAAAGCGGTAGATTTTAAAAAGCACGCAAGTTTGAACTACAATAGTATTACCCATGAGCTTAGTGGAGACCATGTTGGCACTCGCTGACACAAATCTCTCAAAATTCGAATGATTACAACACAAGAATGCAATCCGAGTGCTCTAGCCTAAAAACAATGCACAGTCAAATACAAGCGATAACTCGGTCTTTGGAAGCCCTGCCAAAAGCTTACGTGGGTGCCTTTTTATTTAAGTTAATTAAAGTTCAAAGTGAGAAACAAAAAAAATTAAGGATTAAGTCGTGTTCATCGATGCAAAACAAAGAGCAACCCGTGAATTTGAAACGCAGGGCTTCCCCAACTTATCAACTACAATCTGATTGAGATGTGACTTTCTCCAATCGTAGCATGAGTTTCTTTGAAAAAATTTATTTACACGAACGGAGTGGGAATAGAAGCAAAACAAGAGTTTCTTAACATAAAATAAAAAAAATACAGAGTAAATGTGATCGTAAAAAAGAACTCCGATTCCCAAATTTGGTTTTTTTTTTTTGTTGTTTTGAAGTAACTGGTGATTATAAAACTCACATCGTCAGATCGAATACAAACAAACAAGTTATATCTAAGTTAAAACGCGTTGCGCGGTGTGAGAAGAGACACAAACCTGGAACCATTTGGTATGTCTGAGGGCTGCCAGCGCCTGGAGACACTTGCCGCGTGCGAGAACATCCCGGTCCGACCCGCCGCTCGCAGCTTCTAGACATCAGAAAGGGTGTTTGACCATCGTGCACACCACAGCTGCAGAGCCAGCCTGCAGCCATAGTGTGTCAGTTGATCAAAAATCCTTATCCCACACCACCTAAAATCAACTCTAAACCTGGCAATCAGCACAGTACAAACAAATATAAGTATTGGACCGGCTTGATGTGTGCAATTTCCATGTAATATTATACACACATACACACCATTTGCAATCTTCATCTAGTTTACAGAAGAACAATTAAAATTAGATCTAAGAACAAATAAATTATATCATACACTATAATTACCAGACTTCGGTAAACTTCAAAATCTAAAAAGTCCAATATTTATTAAAAACGTTCAAGGTTTAAGCTGCCAATAATACTTCCTTCACACACACACACACACACATACTAGGTGAACATTATTCTATTATTCCAATATTAATACAAGACGTTAAAAAAAAAAGCAGATTAAACAACCAAAACCATTGCTTATTGCATCATTCTTTATTTGACAGGTTTTTCGTTTGACAAAGTTTAAAATATAATAAAAAAATTCAACATTTCTTGCCAAACCAATAACGGAATAAAATGGAATAATGTGCACTAGTTTACACAATATATATTTTTAGATCAACTTCACCTAATACCTAAAGGGTGTCTAACACATCAAGTATGCAGACAAACTCCAGTATTATTCAACATACAAACCACACATACTTATTGATTGATTGAGAAATTATTGAAGATTTTATTTTATTGTATTTTCCAAACAACCCAACATCACACGATCTATATTAGGATGGAGTTTAAAAAGCACTTTCAAAAAATATTCTTTGTATTTGATTTAAGACACCCCCAATTTTAAACATAACACATAAATAAAAATCAACTTAAACCCTGCCTACCAACAGTACTGCACATAACATTCATTCACATTCTACCACACATCTAACCTTGCTCTCTCATGACAGGGCTGGTCAACTGCACAAGAACCGTGAGTGATTCTTCAGACACTGTAAATCCGGCTTCCGCAGCATTTATAGTTACGTTGTAATTATGCTCTGTAGTCAACTGTTTGAGGGCGGCCGGTAGCATTTCTACGACTTTTCGGAGGAGAGTCAGTGTCGGCTTGTCAGCACACAACACGACCAATTCCACATTCGTATCGCCCTGGAGGAGAAGCCCCTTGGCCAAGTGTCCCACTCGCATCACCCCCTTCAGAGTTCTGGTGGCATCGCGATCCTCACGTTGGAAAGAAAACCTAGAAAATTGAAAACAGCTAAAAATGCCACCACGTAATATATAATTACAATTGATTATCTCGGCCATCCTCTTTTTGTTCATTGGCAATCTTCTCGCCATCAGTCTTTGATTCGTCTGTGTTCAAATTCGCTTGCGCTTGTCCTGGTTGATCGTCTTTCTTTCCCGTATCTGCCATCTGATCCGATACAATCTTCAGAGCACGCTCAGTATGGGATACAATACGTTGTATAGCTTGGAGTTCGTCCTCTTTTGGATAGATTTCTGAATGGCGGGCCATTACATGACGGTCATCGCTTGATTCAATACGACGAGCAATCTGTTGTCCTTGGTAAAACTGTGAACACCGAAATGGTAATTCGAATTAAATTTCCTAAATCTAGAGGACTTACAGGTGGAGGACCACTGCCAGGAAACGGTGGTCTTCCTCGAGGGAAAGGCCCCATATTTCCTCGTCGACACCACTCCATGTAATCCTCTTCATAACGTCTGCGTTCCTCCCAATACATTCGTTCTTCTTCGTCCTCAGCCGCCATATGTCTTCTTTGCCAGTACTCTTCACGCAAAGCCTGTTTTAACAAGATTTAATATAAAATAAATGTATGTAATTACATAAAATGGTATGTTCGGAAACGCAAACCTAAAATCGAA
Source organism: Dorcus parallelipipedus (assembly GCA_958336345.1). NCBI lineage: Eukaryota > Metazoa > Arthropoda > Insecta > Coleoptera > Lucanidae > Dorcus > Dorcus parallelipipedus. The sequence goes on from OY284482.1 coordinate 33,853,762, forward strand.
TAGGTTTCAATTTTAGGGTGAAGTTTTCCAAGATAATCTTCGACGGCTCTAAAATTTTGATACAATCATCTTCAAGCATCAAAAGGAACAGCCGTCATGTCTCATTATTAAATCTTTGCAGTGACTTACAGCACGTCGCATTTTTTCTTCTTGGATTTTCCTTTGTCGGAGCGAAGGTTTCACATCAACTACCAAGTCAGGGTTTACCTTCTTCTTGTATTGAAGGCGATGTCTTCTACCTTTCATGTGCATCTCCTTGGCATTCGGATCATTAAAACGGCACTCGCAGAGTTTGCAGTTGAAACTGATAACCTTGAGATGAAACAAAGATTTTAGTGGGGGAGGGGGGGATTGGGAAAGTTTTTCAGAGCTACCTTTCCGTCATCGCTTTTAATTTCCTCGATGTAATCCTGACCTACAGGCTGAATGTCTGGCTCCGGTGTTTCATCCACATCATCATCTTTATTGTCACCGTTGCCTGTAGAAATGCCCAAACCACCAGACTGCACAAAGTTTATTTTAGGAGTAGAGCTGACCGACTTACGTGGCCCACCTATTACTTCCGGTTCTTGAGAGGGTATCGGTTTACCAAGTTTAGTGTGCAACATTACCACTTTAGAATGCTTGGCACCTCTTATGTGAGCTGCATATGCATCATTGCCTATAAAATTTATTTTCTTTTATAGACAGTCCTCAACAACAATATGTCATTCATTGATTAAAAAAAAAAAAAAAGATAAAGTTTGTGCAACTTCAAAATTAATTACAGTAAAATCTGTAATGACAAAGATTTTTGGAGCTACTAACGTTTATGTAGCAAGGTGTCTGATCAGTTAACAGAGTAAATTACTGTCGCTGAAATTCTCCTTGCAAAGTATGACCTTTGTCATTTGAAATTAAAAATGAAAATGCAATATTACACTTACCAGTGCAAGTTACATCACAAAGTTGACAACGCAAAGAATTTCCAGCTCTGTTTTGACTTGTAACAGCAACAGATGCTGTCATCTTAGTGGCAGCTTCACGTTTCTTATGTTTTTGTCCTTCAAGATGTTCCCTATATGTTTGAGGGCCAGCACAACTATAACAAAAAAAAAAGTCATTTTCCATGTGTCTACAACTTCCAAATTGAATCTGTGAAGACTTAGGTCCAGTTTTTCGATCACAGTTTAACTTCAGTTTATTCCTATAGAAACAATGGAAATAAACTGAAGGTTAAAGTTAAACTGTGATCAAAAAACCAGGCCTTACTTAAATTAAGTAAATTAAATGTATAGTTGATTTTACCTTATTTTACACACGTCACAATAATGCAACTGTTGTGGTTTGGGAGGTGCCTTAGTTCTCATATTTTTGGCTCCCCCTCCGCCCTTCTTGTATCCCTGCCAACCGCCGGTTTTTTGTTGTTGTGCACCGCTGGACTGCTGCGCCACATACATTGTGGCTGCAGAGTACAGGGCTGCGTCGTATCCGGAATACGTGGTGGTAGAGTTTGCTTCTAGACAATCAAAAATTTTTATATAAAAGTGCACCCCACTTATACCCAGCAGGAAATTGATTCATAAAAGTTTACCGTGTTGCATATAAAATAGAAAATTGTGTACTTACGCTTCGCTTGAGTTGTAGGTTGTGCGGCAATGGTTGTTTGCACAGCTGGTTGAGCGTAAGTTGCTTGATACCCAGTGGCGTTGGCTTGATATGTGCCAGTGTATTGAGCCGGTTTCGCAGCTACAGTCTGGAAAGAATTCAAGAGCTCCAAAACAACTTTAAATTTAAATTAAAGAACATGTGCTTTAAGTAAACAAGTTTTTATTTCAGAATTTAATCAAAATACAATCAGCAATGAGGCCATAAACTTGTATATAACATATAGAACAACTAACAGTGTCTGTAGAATTAACACTAGGTGTCTCTTTTAATAACAGAGATATAAGTGTAAACTGGGGTCAGAAATTTCAAGTTTTTCTCCTTTGTCTACCAATGGTACTTGAAAGTGATTACCAGCAGTTAAAAACCTCTTAAATACCAACACTACAAGAGGAAGATGTACACACATGTATACACAGTGGCGGCTCGTTGGGGTGAGCACTGCACACCCTGTTAAAGTTTATCAATGCAATTTAATCTTTAAAATAATTTAATAATTTAATAGTTTTTCAATATTGCCCACCCTCTGCATATCTTAAAGAGCCGCCACTGCGTATACATAAATCATAAGCTACTCTTGTAAGAAATTATTAAACTAATGCAGAAAATTTTTAGTATTCACTGTTGCCAATATAAAAAATTCATGGGCAAAACAGTACTTTGCATAAAGCATTGGCATAAAGAGAATTTAAAGTAGGGATTCACCGATATGTCGGCCTGTTTTTGTGATATCAGTATCGCCCAATTTTTAACCGATATGTTTCACGTACGTCAACTTGACATTTTAGAAGTAAAAAAAAAAAACACTTTCTTCCACTTTAAATCAACGAAATGATGACTATAAATTGTTACTTAGGTAATTTGGACATTTACAATTTCGAATTCCTGTACGGAGGCATTCTGGATACATCTGATTAACGTTTACGTTTAATCGCTCAGTTGACTTGCTAAAGGCCAGTTTTATAATTAAAGCCACATTCTGATGTGTAAACAAATGCGTTTTCATGTTTGTTTTGACACCTGGGGCCTATTTCATAATAAAATACAAACTAATATTAATATTGAATAAAACGTTTGGTGATCGGATTAAGGACGAAATAAAAAACTATAGCTGATAGGTTCGGTTTATAAACCGACAGTTTCGGTTTACAAACCGATACTGTCAACTGAATGAACGAATAGTTTTTTACTTCATCCTTAATTCAATCATCAAACGTTTTATATAATATTAATATTATTAGCTTGTATTTTATTATGAAATAGGCCCTAGAAAGTGACTTTGAATTTAAAGTCTCCTTTAAATTCCATTATAAAACTGGTTCAAGGCCCAGGATTATAAAAGCAAGTTAACTTTAACTCCCAGTTTATTGCCATAATAACAAATTGTTACAATTGTTACCATGGGATTAAACCGATAATTAAAGTTAACTTGGCTTTATAATACCGACCCTGAAAGTAGATTAAAAACTGTACCTTACATGCATAATGACAAAATTAAGGGTGGGTTTACAGAAAGCAAATCATATATTTAATTTCGAATTAAACTAATCACGATTAAGTTGCCATAAGAATTACATTGCGAACTGTCAAATTAACAACGTCATTAAAATTTGATTGCAATTAAATTTTCTGTAAACTGGCCCTAAATATACAGTTGTCTAAGGGATGTCTTTAAACATGTCATTATTGTGTTGTAATTAAATTTCAGAATGATGATGGGCATTGAACGAACAACGTGTGGATTTATCATGGAGTACGATAAACCATTCATGTGTTATAATTTTTAATATCGGCCGATGTATCGGCTAAAATATCGGCCGATATATTGACCGATATTATTGGCCATGATTTACCGATATATCAGCCAGACCCATATCGGTGCATCCCTAATTTAAAGCTTGAAATGTAAGGTACCTCCAAGTACCGCTGGTATAATGTAGACTCTAGTGACATATCAGTACTGGTAGACAAAAGGGTTACATAAATACTAAATACACTTGATCGTTTTAAAATTACTCGCATCTACCGTTCATGATGAATTATTTTTGTGCCCCCTACATTTCATTGATCTTGCGAATAGTGTAAAAGTGCATCCAGACTTGAGCATTTTAACCAGAACAGATCAGATCAGAATAGTCTGAAGAGCAATCAGCTTAAAAGCAAAGGCAAGAAAAGAAAATTAACATCTCGTATTACAGGAAACTCGTTCATATCAAGTTGGGAAGACAACATTACATAAAACAAGAATGAAATTTTACAGAAATTGTTAAATTAAAATGAGCTTTTACGGCCACAAAATGAAAGTAGCTCCATCACTGAATTTTTTCCTAATTTACCAAATTAGAAAGAACAAAATATAGTATTACTATTTCATAAGCATTCGTGAGGTCAAAGGGATAGAGAACCTGACGGGTTTGTTCTGAACCCTATTCTAAATAGGCACTTTTTAATTGCACAGATGAGCTACTCGGGAACTGCTCAGAATTGCTTCAAGTACAAGTGGAACATTTTGAAGCAGCTCCGGAGTGGCTCATCCAATAAGTTAAACGTCAATCAAATCTAGGGACCCTAATCCAAACATGTTAGTTAATGTACGCAAGTTATGACTTGACATGAAACAAAAATACTATAAAATATAAAATAACCAAACGGCAAACATTTAAGTTTGTCTTCAAGTTTCAGTTTTGACTCTCTGGCAATTATTCCGGTAAATGAATTTTTAATTTGGTTTTCTCTTAAAATGAAACGGAACGCAATAATAATCTATAGAAGAAAATTGAAAAATACTTACTGCTGCCTGCGCCTGAGGCTGTGCAGTTGCACGCTGCGTGTAGGTAGTTGCGTAGTTAGCCGGTTTTGCTGCGGCAGCAGTTTGATCATAACCCGCTGTATACCCTTGAGCAGCTTGCCCTGTGGCAGTCTGCTGGTAATACGTTTTAGTGGCGTCGTAACCAGTGGTAGCGGCGGCTCTTCCGTAACCGTATTCGTATGCAGGAGTGGTACCAGTACCAACAGCAGCATAAGTACCTGGCGTGGTAGCTGCTTGATACGCAGTTTCGTATCCCGCCGGTCTTTGAGTACCGTAAGTAGCAGCAGCTGCGGCAGTAGCCGGTGCCGCTACTGCATAACCAGCTTGGCTTGCTTGATACGCCGCTCCGGTTGCAGCCGCCGCGCTGAAAATATACCGAAAACAGCAATCATAAAGTCACAAAACGATCAGAACGCGGTAAATTCGTCAAATTCGCGCAAAAACGAGCCAATTGGACGTCGAAAAACATGAAATTGAGCCGAAATTTACCGGAACAAAAAAATGCTCTCCACCTAGACGGACCGAGGCTGTTTTATTGATCGAGCAAAATGCCGGCGCCATTCGCTCAAGGACGCCGGTCGCAAAGCACAAACATAAATGTTTACCGCTCGACTTTCGCAGATAATCGCTGACGTATAGTCTTAAAATAATCCTTAAAAATTGCGCTTTATTTATTCAACAACATTACTTACCTGTACTGAGTCCCACCGTGCGCAAAACCGAAATAATTATTAGTCGCCATATTATACTCACGCACTCATTGACAACTATTTTCTAACAGGCTTGCCAACTGAAGCGAATCGGAAGTGCCTCTTAGAAAATGGACACCGGAAATGCTGACATATTCTAATCAGGTGGAAACGCGGGAAATTCAAATCCTGTGTTTCTGACTTGCAAATTATTTATCCAGTAAAATAAAGGTTTACCACATTGTCCAGTAATTAAAATAAAAACTATTTCGGTTTTTTTCACAGAAGATGGTATCTTTGAAAGACCAATGGTGCCTACAACAAAATTACTTCATCTCGAATTAAAAATGAATCAGTCCTTTAGTATTTAATCCGTGAAAACTTAACATAGTTTTAAATTCAAAAATAAATCCACTTTCAGCATTTTTTCTACAAATGCTCAAAATAACACCATTTTAAACAGGAAAGCTAGCGAGAAAAAGTGGCCTTGAAATTGAAATAACCACCGAAAGATTTTAGAAAATATAAGTATAGAGTAGCGGACAACACAATAGATATTTACGAAAATTCACCCGGTGTACACAGCATAATCCGAATGTTTTCGATAATTCAACCGGTTATTTTCGTATGCCGCGTTCGATAATTTACCACGTGCACCGAAAACCGAACTCATGTATCCGGTCAATCATTTGCGTGTCGATGAAATTAATTGAAGCCAGTTTGCTAAATAAGTCATCCCTTACAAGGATGACTTATTTGTTGAGTTCGGAAATTCACGCGGTGCAAGCTCGGAGCGAAAAGTAGAGTGAGAGAGCAGCTGTCTTGATATACGTAAAAGTGAGACAAAAGTGCTCGACGAGTGGAATTAGTGAAAGAGTGATCGCGGAGGAATTACCGAATCAGCAATTATGTAGCAAAGTGGCTTCAATTTAGGTGTGTTCTTTCGCACATCAAATTTGGATCTAAAGACATTTGATTGGATTAGTAGTGTTCTTTCGTCGAGGTTACTGCATTTAAACGGATCATGATCGGTAATCCCCTTTCCCCTCTGGATCATTGAATTTTTGTGATTCGATTAACGAAACATGATTTGTATGGGGATTGTAATTGCTGGACTTTGTGTTTGTATCTGATAGCGTTTTCGATTCATCTGCACCGGTTGCACTCAGTGTATTTGCATCTTCTTTTAACCTCATGTAATAAAACGAGATGAAGATATTCTGAGTGCGCATTAATGCAGTCAATCGAAAACGCTATGAGTATAGAACGAATCTACATGTTTATTAAGGGTGCGTTTGGACTGCTAACTGCTAAATAAGTACATAGAATAAAATGAAGGAAACTTAAAAATTAAAGATCTTAGGAATTTCTTTAGGAAACAGAAGGAAGATGTTGAAAGCGATTCACATTGGTGCTTTCAGACGCCAGTGTTGGCACAATTGAAAAGGAAAATTTGGCAACACTGCTACAACAACGCAGCATGACAGCACGGAGGAGGAAGATGACAAGTGACAGTAAACATTTCTTGCTTTATTAACCAGCAGAATATAAATCGTGAATACAATGGTAAATTAATTTTCATTTTGAATAAAAAGGAAAAACTTGTTTACCTAATTCTTTTTCAGTCTGCCCTTTTTAATTTCCAAAGCTTAATGTCCGCAATTTTACTGTTAATGTGTACGTGTACGTACTTGAGGTCTTTATTTCCTAGTATTATGGACAGAAATAAAGTTGGGTACGTATAATTAATGAAGAGAAGAAGCTGAAACTGTAAGTAACTCTACATATTTGCAGCTTCGCGGGGACATTCTGGAAATGTGCGAGAATTGGCGAAAGAAAGTCACCTTACATTTCAATATTTTGTTTGGGAATGGCATTTCTGATATTATTTCTAAATTAATGTTGTAATATCTAAGAAGTTTTTAATATAATTTTTTTATATGAATTATATAGTCTGTAATCAAATTCAGTTTAAGGTAACATTACAAACAATTTTACTTATCTTTATAAGCTACTATAGAAGTATCATCCAACCAAAGAAGGAAAGATGACTTAATTAAATAATTATTTAATTGAATATCAAGTGAAATTGGCAGTAGCTTAAAGCTTAAAAACATATCAAGAAGGTTCTTCTATTAAAATAAACCAAAGCATTTCAAGTGTCTGTATATTTGATCGAATTAATTTGTAATATAAAAAGTACGTAATACATTTACTATTACATAATATTAAAATGATTATAATTAGGATTCTGCCCCTTCTAAATTTCATGTCTGTAGACAAACGCGCATGAAATATACAAACGGCCGTAAAACACAGACAAAAGTCTTCGTAGTAACAAACTATTTCTCAATGCAATTGACTTTTGCCTCAGTCGATATTAAGGTAATATATACACACTGACGTTTAGATTTCAAAAGTTAACTTTCAGAGTTGGGAAAGTACATATTTTACGTGCACGAAAGTAAAGTACACGTTAGGTCTTGCAAAAGGAAAAAAAATCTGAAATTAAATTTTAAATAAAAAGTACTCCAAAAAATCTGATTTGAAAATTCATTTGCACACTTAGAAGCTCTTCTACTTACTGACTTAGTTTAACTGTAACACCTAATTCATAAATAAATATAAACAGTCTTGTACGACAGTAAAAAACTAACACTTTTCATCATCTAACATAAATACTCCGCAGGATATACTTATCGAAGACACATATTAAAGCGTTTACTACAAAATAGATTTCTACTATTTTTCAATGGTGTTCTCTTTTTTTACACAAAATTTGGACTACCGGTATTTTTAATTTTTCTTCGAAATGAATGCCAAATGTAATCACATATCGATTTAGATTTGCCTGAGTATTGGCAGTGGTTCTGTTACAACTAAGCATCATACATTCGAACTAAACGAAAATCTACATACAAATAAATACAAGAAACTACAAGCAATGTACGATCGGTTAGTCATAACGGTGCACCATTTTTAAATTACTATCTTATCATCTCTAGGTATTTTTGTTTGTGCTTGGCCAGCATGTCGGTTACGGTGACGAGAGTCTTTATGTTAGAGTTGACTTTAGCGACCGCTTGAAGCTCCGAAAGGTGAGCGACGCATATGTGATGTAATGTTGCAAGTTCTTTCGCACTGTCCGGCTTTGTAGTTATCGTCGGCTCACCAGGGTCATTTATGGACGATAACTGATCCAAAAAGACCACCATGCGCTCTTTGTTTTTCAAAATGAATGGATTTACAACTTCCATGTACGGTTCCTAACAATGAAATACAATTAATTTGATAATTTAAGAATCTTACAAGCTCGTCTACATACCTTACCACCAAACTCGACCAAGTTCGCAAGATTCTGCAAACATTTTGCCACCATCACAAGACTTCGAGTAGCTGCGGGACTAGGCTGTTCACTGACCAAACCAAACTGTCGAGGATTCAAGAGAGCCGGGCAGAGCAATCGCAGAAATATGAAACCAGAGACCACTCGGGTTCGCACTAAACGTTCGCTCGGCCATTTCGCAGTGACTGCCCTCTGGAGACACCCGAAGATGTACCTGACTGGCTTGGGACATGTATCCGGAGACAAGTATATACAAACCGTCAACTAAAAAAATTATTTCTACGTTGTTTAGGGAAAAATTGCGGTTCAACGCTCTTACAAGATCTAAAGTTTGCAGCAAAAACTCAGCGTTACTACAAGCATCATCGGGGGAATCCATTTTGGTTGGGTTTAACTCTGCGCTCTGCTTGCTCTCTAATAAACGCAACACCGTTTCTAAAACTGCAGATTTTACGAAGTATCCGCATTCAGCTCGCATGTAAAGATCCATTAAAGTAGTGGGCAGAGATGCAGCTCGAAATAATGTAGACGTTTCAGTTTCTTTAGCAATCTAAAGTCAAAGAAAGTTGTGTCGAAAATTCAGCAAGTTTAAGTAAATACCTCGGCTGCATTTAATTCTCGTAACAACTCAGTCTCACGTCCTTCGCCCCGAAACACCCTCAGCAAAGCGGTTGCTAGGGGCACTCGATCTGCATGACATATCTCTGCGAGAGTTTTAACCGACACCAAACCGGGTTCGAGTAGAAGTTGCTGCAACGGGCTATACTCTTCGGCAGGCATCACTAAGTCATGTAAATATCTGAAAAGCACTCAATTAAAAACCAAAACCTTCTCACCCAGTGCTTAATTAAACCTTGTGCGTAATCTGAGTGAGCCCCATTCTCCGATGGGGGTTAAACCAGACAACGCGTACCATTCTTCGCGTTCCTCCCCATTTCCAAGCTGTGACAATTCCACGTGTAATTCTGCGACTTCCGAGTCCTTCCCGCGTTTCCCCTTGTTGTGTACGGTAAGAGTAAACGAAACAATATCACATGGCACATCACTAAAAAAAAGAACCAAAATTAAGAATTAAAGAGAGGAGATGTTAATGCGTTATTTCTTACTCTAAAATGAATTCTTCATCCCAAACAGGATCGGGCCCGGATTTGGCACGAGTCTTTGCAATTCGCACTTGATTATTCAATTGTATTGTCACGTACGGTTGTGGCACAAGTTTATATGGCAATCTGTGAGCGTCGGAGACGTGTAATGTAAGACATCTCAGTTCTCTAAGTCTTGGCACCTGTTGTGAGTAAAAAAAAAGTTTTGACGCTTTCACTTTTTGCAGCATAAGGATGTGTACCTTGCAGGTGGCCCTACTTAATTGTGGCACACAAAGAGGTTTAAGCGCATTCACCCATTCCTGGCACTCTTCGGCAGACGGGGCTGCTAGATGCGTGACGGTTGCCAAACAAGGTAAGGCCCTTTCAACGACTTGCAAACAATGCGGTCGTTCCCACAGACTATCGTGAACCTGTCACACGATGAAATTGCTTTAATTAAAACGGATTAGTTTTGTCGATGTGTAATACCTGATAAAGATAAGCACATGATAAATCGATGAGTCCTTTGGGTTTCGTCCGCTTTGGATTTTCGTATAGGTAAAGATGAGTGTCGGTGCCCTCGACCAACAAAACGAAATACAACAACTTCCACTTCTTTGTAACCTTATCCGATTTACGATGTAAGTAACCCTGGTGTTTAATGCCACGCATCTTTTTCAAACCGGCCTGATCTCGACACTCTCGCAGTGTGGCGTAGATTTTCTCCGCCTCGGATTTGACTTTCGGATTCTCGGGTATCCAATCCTGTTGTGTCGTACCATCAACCACCAACTACAATAACTTATAAATTGTATCGCATTTTTAATCATCCAAGACCTTTCTTACAGGAAACTGTAGGGTATATCCTTCAACGATCTGCTCTTTCCTGTACCTATTAATGACAGCGTCCAGGCATTCGAAAACTCTACCCCCCATTAAGTAACGTACGCCCTTCTTCTCTATTCTAAATCTCTGAATTTGATTGTTGATGTGAAAGAAAAGGGAGTAATCCCCGGGTGAGTTATCGCTGGGACGTACGAGGAAGCTCCCCGGACCAGCTGAAGTTGATTTAAATTGTAGCGCAAAGCATAAATGGTTTGAGGGGGGGGGGGGGGGAGTTACCCTTAACAAGCAGGTCCACGGCTTCGTTCTTTGTGCAATTCGGGTGGAACCATGGGAAGACAGTGTTCGGGTCTATTCGATCGTCCAAGTCTTCGACGAGTTCTTGAAATATCATGCCCTGTTCGCCTGTTCGATGGGCAGTCACCCAGAGCCAACCGTCTCCCATGTCGTTGTGCACGAAGAAAATGTCGCCCTTCTTGAAAGTCAGCTCATCTGTGTCGGGCATTTTTGTGTACGGCAGAATGGCAACAACTCTCTAAAATAAGTTGAAGTATATAGAAGACATCAAAACCAATCAAAAAATAATAATTTCATATTTCATTGTTTGTACATTTTTGTATTATTATTTTTTTTAATCGTCGTTAACAGACGGCATTCGCCTTCATTAATTATTTATTTAAAAGACTTGCTATTAAAGTTATTATTACTTCCAGATAAGGTGTGCTTGAACTGTTTTTGGATATCTAAATCATGCAATGAATACGTTGTTGCTTCTTAAGGAAGCGTTTAATGCTTGCTGTAACTGTAAATATCCTAAAGTATGTTGCAAGTACTCTTCATTAAGCATAATAATATTTCTGCCAATTTGTAAAGCAAGATTCCGTTAGGTACAGTACAGTACGAATTTAAACTGTAATAGTTCGGTATGAGTCTATGTAAAACGAACAAGCAATTTATTAAACAACGCTTGTTTATCGACACGAATTAATGAGTGCAAGTTTCAAAATAAACCACTGCACAATACTGATACCTGAATAAAAAGAAATTCGCATTGAGAAATGTAATGTAATATTCCAGTGATAAATACATGAAGAGCAGCAGACGAAACGAAATCAAACAAAGATAAACCGAACGGATTTCGCAGTTATCAAGCTGAACTTCCACTGTACAATCTTTATCAGGGACTTTTTTTTATTTTTATTTTTTTTCAAAGATAAATAGTGACTCATCCGATGTTCTCAGCAAATGTTTGTCTTCAATTCACATGGACTTATCAAAAGAGGAACGAATTAGAAAATTGACGGATGTTTGCACTACGGTTATCAATAACAGTTTTCACCTGACGTGTGTGTTTAAATAATTACAGTGAGCAATTAGTAAACACTTTGTAAATAATAAGTCAGCAAGTTTCTGCTTTGAGTTAATTGTGAAAATGCAATAAAAGCCTCGAGTTGAACTTCCGAGCTAAGCAATTCAAATGTTCATAATCTTTTGCAACAGATTCATAAGTAGAACACATTTTCTCTTCTGTATGTAATTAATAATGTGTTTGATTTTGCAGAAGTAAGAGCAAGCGTTAACATCATTAGTAAAAACAAAGAAACGATGAAACTAGTTATAAAAGTAAGAAATTTTCTCCATTTGAGAACAAAGAGAATAGGCAACATGAAAAAAGAATTTTTTAACTTGAAAGCATATGAATATACGACAATTTAGAGACATATTTTTTTTATATAAGTAAATATTAAAGTTGTAATTAAGAAAAGAAATTTGAATTTATTAAATTCCAGCCAAAACGCACATTTGAATTGTGTGATGTCACTGTTCATTAGTTGTCAAATGGTCGTCAAATCGTTGATTATTTGAAATGTCAAGGTAATGAAACACATCAAGGAAAAGTGTAGTTATTCGCGACCTAATTGTCAACGCGAGAGGTCTCTGTCTCTATTAATTGCAACATGGCCGATAAAAGGGTGAACAACATTGCAGCTGCGTGAAATATGAAAGTTTGATTGGTGCTTGCTTGCTGATGTTTTCAAAATTAAACCAATCCGTGACGGTATGGTATCAATATTGACCACCAGAGGTCGCTTACAGTGTTTGATTTCGTGAATACTTTTATGAAGATCATTTTCGTGTAAGTATCTAAAACGTATCCCAATAATTTCCGAATAAACAATATAAAAAGAGAAATCATTCAAACATTGGCAATTACTTATAACATAAACGTCAAGTGAAATATTTACTGAACACTGACTTCACAACCAATGAGAAGCCGTTTGAAATCACGTGATTTCTATTTGAAAGATTTTCTATTTTAAAAACAGCGTCAAGATTAAGTATTGCTTAATGTATTATTAATTATAGTTTCTATTACATGGCTTTAATTTGCGTTTCGTATTATTGTCATGTACCCTATTGCTAGAATACAGATAAAACATAGGTAATGATGATCAAGAAGAAGGTGCAATTGAAAAGTTGATTAAGTTGGTTTTGATTTTTTGACGAAAGGGGTTGAAGCGAAAAAGGGATGACTTCCTAAACGTCAAGATTGACATTTGACGAATGACACCTGTCAAACAAATAGAAAATAAATCTAAAGTGACATTTCACGTTGATTTAATTCAAGGCTTTACAATAGCTACATTCGATTCACCGATTTGGATCGATTTAAATCTATCCAAAGAGAATTTATGCGTTCGATTTGTGCAGGATTCACCATAAGCCAAACGTAAAGAAACCGATCTAGATCACTTCTAAGTGATCTACTAATAAAAATGAATTGATTTCGGCTGCGAATCGAATGCAGTTAATAATTAGCTGTTTTCCTGACAACTACTTGCTACTTGCGCCAAGATTTGGTTCATCGTCGTTCATAAATTTGATCATGATTTTCTTGATCTATCTCTTGGAAAATTTGTGTTGTTATTAAAAGAACTGTTTAATTTTTTCAAATTTTTGTAAAAACATCGTTTCTCTAACCTTGTCATATAGCCAATTTGTTGAGACCAGTAATGTCTGACATGTAAAAGCAACTACCAATATATTTCCTAATGTCTTCTGCAACAATATTCGCGGGTTTTTCAACACTTTTTTGGGTAGAATATAAGTTTGATTGTTCTACAATTACATTTATCATATTACTCATGTAACGTGTAACAGATCTATTATTATTTATTGAATTTTGCTGTTATGAAATTGCTGGAATAGTTTTCAATTTTTCATTTTACTCATACCTTTTGATAACTTTTAACTTCTTTTCGTTAATTTTCGTCAGTTTAGCGCCATCTATTATTCAAACTGACAAATGGATTATAAAATTGCAGTTATACACAAAAAAAAGTTTAAAATAATGTCTGCAATGAGGGAAACACTTTCTGCAAAGTAAAATATTGTTATATTTTATTGACAATATGATGCTACAACCATGAGTACGATGGCGACATCTATTGGTATAATGTAAAAATCTATCTATGAAGAGTCATCTATTATGAAGTCTAGTTTTTTCTTTCTTGTTTGTTTCAAACAAACGCAAAAAATCTTTAATAAAACTAGAACAAGTTTTCTTAATTATTTAAACCAAGCGTAAATTTAAAAAAAATTTCAATTTGTTAACATCTAAAAAGTTAAATTTTACAAACAGATTATTTTATACATAACAAATCAGTAGTTACAAAATGTCCTTTCCCTTTTGCATTTCAAAGTGTATAAAAAAAATAAAGTAATCGTAAAAAAAATTGATTTACCTTTTTATCGTTAACCGGTTCTGGCGGTGGAATTGGATGCACCAGTCTTTCTCTCTTCAACAAGTCACTGTAAGCAGTATAAAACCCAATAAGATCATTCAAAGAATCGAACTGCCGACCACCGATATAAAAATCACCGCAGACGGCGGTGATGCGAAAGTGATTAACTCCGGTTCTTCCTAAATACGACAGCACATAAGACCCGGGTTTTCTATCGCTTTCCCTGACCAAATAGCTCCCGAGCTTCCCGCTTGCCCAGAGTCTCTCTTCAGCTTGATACCGATCCAACCTTCCGTGATACCATTGGCTTTCTGAGGGTGCGTGAGGGGCTGAATCGCCGAGATCGGGTTCATCAGGTTCTGGTTTGGGGGCCGGCTGTTGTTCCTGTTCGTTCCCGTCCTCGCTTCCTGTGCTTGGAGAGCCCAGCTTGTCTTTCATGATGCCTGCTCCTTGGCCGCCGCTTCCTGCGCGTATCAGATCTGCCATTTCGCCGAGATTTCGACACCATGCAACTCTAGGTCATGCCAATTAATTCCACGTTTGTTTACTAGCACGCCCACTTGCTGAACGACGCTCGACAGGAGGAATTAACATAAGCCATTGTTCGTTCAACGCGACGATTCGTTGGATATTGACGTTTCAGCGTTTACCCACTTGGCTCTTTTTGACAGATCTCGGCATGGTGCGCGCGGTGAGTGAGTAATAAAAATTCCTTCTTCGAATTCGGTTCGTCACTCGAACGGAAAATCATCTGCGAATAATCATTCACCGAAATTAAGAAATTTATGCCACAAATCTGCCAATGATCATGTAGACTATTTCGTTTATCAGTTGTTTCCGAAAAAAATTCTATTGTTTAGTCGCATAAACCAAATTTTTGTTTAGTCACAAATTTTGTTTTTAATTTTTTATACATCAATACATTACTTTTCTAATTTAATTTTACTTTTAATAATTAGGCTTAAATCTTAAATCCAAATTTAAAAAATTAATTAAAAATTAATAAATAACTACAGATTAATCTTTTATAAACAAGACGCCTAATGAAAGCACCATAAAAGTAGAATTAAAATATAAAATTCCTTGTTTTAAAACCAAGTCAGCAACTATTACAAACCTAATTTTGCATGATATATCTCCATAAATTATATTCTGGTTAAATCTTTAATACATATTTTAATTAACCGCCATTTCCGATGGAAGAAGATTTAAATTTGGCGCCATAAATTAACCACGCCTCCGATGTCATGAACGTTGGCTGCGTTTAGAAGTATGACGCCGAGAAGGAGTTTGCATTTTTGAACAGTTCGGAAATTTAACAAATACATTTTTTTTTAAATATGAATATTATTGTAAATTATACAAGAGTATAATTTGAGCGCATTTGATAGGCACATTTTAATTCTAAGGCCCGGTTTTACAATCGTCGGATGAAGTGAATAAATATAGCAGTTTTATAAACGTAAGAAAATTTAATCTTATTGTACGTTCCATTACTGTTTGTAGGTTGGTTATAGAAGAAGATTTAAAGGCAGAGCCTTCCTGGAATTGTTCGATGGCCAGTGGCGCAGTAAGCATAATGTAAGCAAGTTCCTTTCAAGAACTTTTAGTCATAGAACCCCAGTGCATAGAATTCGATTGACATTTCTCAAATCTTAGTTAAATTTAGGGCCAAATTCAGAAACATCATTCATACTCAACTCACACTCAAATTTGACGTTTGACATTATTTGAAATTGAGAAATGCTTTCGTATCTACTCGTATAACCCAGTTTATGGTCAGTTTAGCTACTTTGATCATCAGTGATTTACGAGAGAGAAAGTTAAAAAAATCATGAACATGAAAATTCAAGCTTTTCTGAATTTCAAATTAACATCAAACAGTCAATTTGAGTCTGAGTTGAGTGTGAGTGATGTTTCTGAATTTGGCCCTCAATGTAGTATGTTATAAACTTGGACCGGCACGGAAATGTCACGCTTGCGCGATAGTCATTGCATTAGGACAGCTAACGGGTGTCAGCGTCGTCGTTGAAACAGCATTTATCATTTCGTTTTCGTCGTGCGTGGTATTTTCGGTTTTTAGTATTTAATTTTATTTTTAGAGTACAGTTATCTTATTGTAGAATTATCTTAACACTCAATTGAATTTCTTTTTAACGACATACATTTAATTTAATATTATTTATGTGAATCGTCCGTTTCTGTTCCTGATGCCGGTAGCGGCGCTTATGGTTACGGCGGACTAACAATGCGCTCTGCGCTTGTCTTGCATTGACCTTGACATCACTCTGCTTGTCACTGGTTATAAACAATGACGAACTGTTGGTTTGTGAACCTTTCAGAATTTTATAAAACGCTGTGTGCGACTTTAACACACTTTAAACAGGGTGATACAGGCTACAGCGACTATATTTAGTAACCAGTTTGGACGAGAAATTGTTGCTCATATTACTCTCTCCTGTTATTCTTAACTCGTTGATACACAATCCAATGTTGCCAACATTAGAAGCATTTTGTACGCCATTTCCAAACTTTGAAATTAATACCGTTTTCGATTCACGTGCACCTGTTGCACTCAGTGTATTTGCATCTTCTTTTAACCTCAAGTAATAACACGAGATGAAGATACTCTGAGTGCGCACTAAGGCGGTCAATCGAAAACGTTATAATTTTTGGGTCGCCGAGTGGCTTAGTGGTTTAGCCTAGCCGACTTGGAAAGTCGTGTCGCTCAGCGGCGTAGGTTAGAAACCTACCATTAGCCATGGATGTTTGTGCTGTTTAAAGGTTAAGACCCAGCTTAACCATACTTCGTGACTGTCTGGAAGGGCTTACGGCCGCAATATAAGTAGCATTGCTGCGCAAAGCAAATAGCACAAAAAAATTAATTTTCTTATTTTAGTACATAAATTTTTTTTGATACATATCACATATTAAATACTTTTTAAAGTAATTGTACTTTTTGTACACACATCTTTCTCCTGTTTTTTTTTAAACTGCATATAGGTATTTGCCAAACTCTTCTTTACGTACTGAACTTTAATTTTTTTCTAGAAATTCTGCGCTTAATTTCCTTTTATTGGTGCAATAATTTCATTAGGTTGGCAGCTCTTGCTGGCGAATTTAAAGTTCCACGGTAACGGTTTTCGACCTCACACACAAACAGCGAATTGTTATTTAAATATTAATTACGCACACAGTGAAATGTCCGAAGTGAGTTTTGTGAACGCCGATCCAACTCTAGTACAAAATTTGAAGGGCCATACAGACATCGTAACAGATCTGTCTTTCCACCCAGATGGAAACCAGTTCGCTAGCAGCAGCTCGGACCGTTCCATTATGCTGTGGAATTTGGCCCAGATTAACAAGAGATGCTACAAATTCATGGGGCATTCCAGCCGGGTGACCTGCGTTCAATTTTCAAGCAACGGGCAATTACTGGCATCCGGCTCTGAAGATAAAACCGTAAGATTTTGGGTACCCAGCATTACGGGAACCAGCGCAGAGTTTAAGGCCCACAGCGCTGCAGTTCGCAGCTTATCATTTGCACCAGGCGACAATCAGGTTTGTGTACTTATAACTCAAATAATCACATCGAACTTTTTTTAATGTACTTGCTTATTTTGTAGTTAATAACTGGTTCGAATGATAAATCGATTAAAACGTGGGATGTCAAGCGAAGGCGTTTCTTAAGCTCATTCAAAGGCCACAATAATTGGGTGCGTTGCGTAAGGTATTGTCCTGATGGCAGCTTTGCCGCTTCATGTGCTGATGATAGGTCGCTGAGGATTTGGGACACCAAGAGTGGGCAATGCGTGCATGTTTTTACCGGCTCTAAAGGCAGCGGGAATTATCTAGCAGTGCACAGTGATAGTAAAACCATAGCATTAGCCTTGAATACGGGCACCGTGCGCCTATATGACATTCGTGCAAAGAAACTGCTGCAGCACTATTCGCTTCACGATAATGTAACTTGTGTAGCGTGGCATCCACGTGCGAATTATCTCTTAACGAGCGGACATGATCAAACGATGCACATCGTGGATGTTATGGAGGGAAGACCTTTGTATACGTTAAAAGCACACGAGGGAGTTATATCTGCGGTGGCGTTTACGAGAAACGGTGATAAGTTCGCATCCTCTGGCTTAAATAGACACATCAATGTAATAAGTTTCTTGTGTCCTATTCGTTTAGCTTTATTTATATTTCGTTGTTTTAGATTTGGAACACGAACTTCATTTCTCCCCATTCGTCCACGACGACGTCGATGTGCTCAACGAGTCAAGAGAGTGTTTGATCAATTTTATTTTATTTTATTTTACACGTACCTTCGTTAGTATTTTTTAATTTTTTAATTTAATATACGCATCGTTTATCAAGTAAGTAAATAATGTCCTCTATTTTTTTATATTGTTGTACAAACTGTAGTGCTCTTAACTTATTGTCTAATTCAAAAATAAAAGCGAATTTTTTTTTTGCCTCCAAAAATCGTGTGCTTTTGCAATTCTACGCTTAGGTCAGTGTTTCCAATTCTAATTTGCTTAAGTAGAATAATTTAATATATTCAAAAAAGTGAAAACATAATTTAATTTTCTCGGCATTTGTTTCTAGTGAAATTTTTAGTAATTTGCTACCTCTAGTGACTTTTTAGTGATTATTTAAGATAAATGTTCAGACTTTTTGGAACGCCTATTGGCAACACTGTTAACGACGTCGATTTTTTTGCTTTTAAACTGTTGGTGGCCAGGCCACAGTCATGTGTGGCACAGTAAAATCTTAATATGTAATAATAATAATATTCATAAATTCACATATCCAGCTCGAAGGACCAATCGGCGATATTTTATGTAAAATGAAACCACATTTTCATCTTTGCTTTACACAAAGGTGGCATTTGTTTTTTAATTTTAAGATTCCGTTTTGGGTGATTTGTATTTGCGAAGATTTACGACTTTCAGCGCATTCAGATTTTGATCAAATCACTGTTTTCTGCGTCACACTGACGCTTGTTAATCAATTCACGCATTCGTCCATACTAGTGAAAGAAAATATCATCATATCCGGCTCGAAGAACCAATCGGCGATACATTAGCTTTGTTCCGAACTAGTTCATCCATGCATTCATGAAAGTTGTACACTTAAAAAGCGTTGTTAAAATCGATCATTATTTCGATGGGCATTTTATTTTAACCGTTCTGAACTAGTCCGGAACGTCTCCGCGAATAGACCTATTATAAGAGTTTAGTTCAATTCTTTGTTAATCAATAATAACATTCATAAATCCACTTATTCGTACACTCTCATCATATCCGGCTCGAAGGACTAATCGGCGATATTTTATGTAAAATGAAACCACATTTTTATCCATGGATTTATTTTTCTTTGTTTTACGAACATAAAAGTGAACCAATCGGCGATAGCCTTTGTAAATTGAAACTACTCCTTTTATTTATGGAAATTTACCTTTTTTTCTGTTTTACAAACATAAAAATTGTTCTGTATTTTAAGGCCGCATTAATCGATCTACAATTTCTACTTTTCATTGTCGATTTGAGATCGGGTGATTCGTATTTCCGGACGATTTAAGAGTTCCAGAGCAAAAATTGTGTTTTTTTGCGTCTTGCCGACATTGTTTAATCAATTCGCTCATTTGTACACATTCACCAAAGAGAGCCTCGTCAAAATGCGGCGGTTCGAAGGACCAATCGGCGATATATTTTTGCAAAAGCGAAAAATTTATTTAGATCGTTCTCAGTATTGCCGTTCACCCTGTACATTGCATGAGAAATTCAACGGTCGTTTGTGCCTACGTGACTTTCGGCATGTTTCAACGTGAGGTGATTTTGTTTGGCTGCAGTAATCCTCAACCTTTAGTGGTGTTCTATTTCACTCTTTTGCTATGATAAAGCAGAGACTATCTCGTAACTACCCCACCCCGATCTATGATAGACCGCGCGTGTTCTTTCTTCGACGCGTCACTTTTGCCGCTGGAGTCTTAACGTACACATATGAAGTGCTCACGACTTTGTGCTTCGATCCTTTGATCGAAACCTGAAACGAAAGTTACTTACTTCGAGATCTGCTTAGGTGCACCTTAAGCAACACAAGCTTTCTTATAAGCTTTCCTAAGCCTGTTGCTGCAGAAAAGGACAGGTTAGAGCTTAGAGTCTTAATGTACACATGTACATTGAAGGTCACATTCTAAGTGACGCTTAAAGTTAAGCTGAGTTAATTCGTTTGGTGCTTGCAGTCCTTACTTCCAGATCTACTTAGGTGCACGTTAAGCAATACAAGCTTTCTTATAAGCTTTACTAAGCCTGTTGCTGCGAGAAAAGAACAGGTAGGGTTTTATTGGCAAGTTTGTGCGTATTTCGGTTTGTAACACGCGTCTTTTACTATTTAAGCTTGTAGTGGTAGTCGTACCCCCTTTTCTGACTACTCCTTTTGTAACGCCATTTGAGACCGATCGTTGAGTGGAAAAGCCGTAAGCCTAAAAGTCCAAGGATCTTTGTCCACTTCTCCCCCGTAGACGATACGAGCCAACAGGAGAGATCGTGACGTGACACAGTGACACTGTTTTGCTTAGTGACGTAATTGGTAGACCGGCCTCCTCCGCTGGATTGTTTCTCGATTGGTTTTTCCAACCTCACCTTGACAGCTGAATGTTGAAGTGTGAATGTAATACAAAATCGGAAATATTTTGTGTTACTGTTTATTTTGTGTTGTGTTACACACTGCGTGGCGTTAATGTAATTTTAATTGAATATTCACTTTTGCATTTTTCTGTAAACGAAAGGCAGATCTGTTTCTCGGCTAAAGTAGTAATTAATCGATAACGATTTACATTCTCTCTTTTACTCTACGCATCGAGATCCCGCCCGTTATTTCTGTATATTATGTTTGAATTTTTGAGCAGAGTCAAATAAACAAGTGTGCTCAGCTGGTGATTTTTATTTATTCATTTATTTTATTGTCCCTTTACTTTTGGGATTACTTACGACCCATACCCATCTCCACGAGTTAGGCGACTGTGTTGGAGATCTTAATTTGCACTCCTACAATTTGCTGTCCTTCAGGTCCTTTTATATTATACAAGATACTTTTCTTTATAATCGATATAGTTAAGGAGTTATTAAAGGAATCAATTTCAATGATGCACGCTGTATGAAAAAGTCCATCACATTGAGATTTAATGTATTCGCCATAACTCGACCGTTTCAAAGAAATTAATTACTCCCTCGAGGGTTGTAACATCTACATTAAAACGAGTGTACTTAAAGTTAGATTGATTATTGAGCGAGTGCGCTTTCATGACGTTTTGTTAAGCAATGCATCCGGGCGTTCACTTCATCAAGCCTTTGGATACGTTGGCCGTAATGGTCGGCTTGTTGACACCCGACTGCGGTGGTGAAATTCCTCGATGGTACAAAGCCTATTCCATATTGTTGGTAATTTCATTAGGATTTAGTTGTGCGTGGTCTCTGCACGAGAAGCTACACCTTGCTTCTTGTGGCTTATCAAAAACCGCCATGACTATGGATTTTCTTCTCAGCATCCTTTTGACGCTCGTGAATATACTGAGTATAACCAAGGCCGTCATTAAACGGAAAACCATGGTGAGAATACTGAGGTACCTGAATGAAATCGATGGTACCATGCCGTATAAATGCCCCGTTAACAAGAGGAAGCAGAAAGTCTTCGTTGCGGAACTCCTGTTTGTTTTGCTGGTAATTGTGGGGTACATTTCATACGATGTTTACGTTCAGCTTTCCATAGCAGGCCGAATAGTGCTGTTACCTCGCCTATTAATGACCATCAACGATTATTTGGTCGCACTGACCGTCCTGATATTTTACACCGTCATGATCTCTTTGAAAGACAGATTCTCCAATTTGAACAACAGCCTGTTCAGGATTGTGCGCCGAAGCAATAAGATGTGGGACACGAAGATACTACATGACATGCTGAACATGTCCAAGACCTATCACAAGTTATGTTGCTTGATCGACCTCGTGAATAAACACTGCGGGTTTCAACTGCTCGGAATCGTTACGATTATATTTGTTTATATTATGCAGCTGGTGAACATGATACTGAATTATCATAATGAGAAGAGAATTTTTTTGAACACGATTCCCATTGAACATCTCATAAAAGAGTACTGTGTGATCTCAGTATTGTACATGGTAAGTAAATCAACATTATTTGTATTATTAGTAGACTTCGGATATTCAGGAGCGTTGCCATGGTGACGCAATACGAGGACCAATGGAAAATGAATGATAATGATTTTAACGCCCTGTATCTCCTTTATTATCAACTTTTGGACTAAATGAGTTTATCCAAGGCAATATTTTAATGACAGGAATCTACTGTTGCTCCGTGTCCCATTACTTTTGGACCACTTTGTATAAGGTGTTCCATTATAAAACACAAATTGTATTTTCTTTTTCCACTCTGCGATGCTCTTTTGTTTTTTGTGATAACTTTAAAAGATAATAACGTGTAAAACTCTACAACTATTGTTGAGGGATTTTCTGTAGGTAGTTCCTAGAATAAAGTCTCTAGATTCGCGACCTAATTGTAAACGCGAGAGGTCGCTGTTAATTGCAACACGGTAAGGTTACTGTATCGAGAAGGTAGCGCCAACGTTCTATCTCTTTTAATCGGGGGTTAATCAAATTCATTCATAAACTCCCTAGCAACAGTAACTTGTTATGTATCTATCCTTTTTCTTCTTTAGCGTTTCATCGCCTCCTTTTTAATTTGGGAGACGAAGCCGCGGAAATGAATGGCGCTACCTTCTCAATACAATAACCTTACAACACGGCCGATAAAAGAGTGAACGTCTATGGGGTGGGGTAACAACATTGCAGCTGCGATAAATATGAAAGTTTGATCGATGCAGGTTTTCACTTTTGTTTGTAATGTTGTTCACCGTTTCGATGGTATCAAAATTGACCACCAGAGGTCGCCTACTTCGTTTGATTTCGCAAATAGGGTACACAAGTACAAAAGCCTGCACACCTGGGTGTGGACCAAATTTTTTAATAAAATAGTACAAACTCAAAGACTACTTAAAAAGTTAAGTTCTTTTATGTATTACTTTTGAAATACATTGTTATATCTGCTGAAAAGTTCCTCCTCCTTTTAGAATCAACTTGAAAAAATTAAATGACAGATGCGATATTTAAGGGTGCATTCGACATAACTACAGTATTTTCATTAATCAGTAGGGACAGCTTGGGGTTTCGGTTTTCGGTTGCTATATTTTCTGAGTGCGCATGTGCGAAAACTGGCGGACTTTCCACAAATGGCCGCGTGTGGCGCACCGGTGAATTCATCAATTGCTTTTAAGTGGGCGTTTTTTAATTCAGCATTTTGTGTGATCGATGCGGAGTGATGAGAAAGATTGAACAGAAAACCATCTTTGTTAGATTATAATCAATTTATGTTGTGTAGAAAGCCTGAAGTTGTGTAAAACAACATTGCATTCTATGATTTGCTTGCATTTTTTCAACTGTTCCCTTCCCTTGCTCGGCCCCTCTAGATGGTGGCGATAGTCATATTTCCCTTTATCTCTGAAAAGGAGCAATTATCCCTGAATTTCGGAAATTTGCCTCGACCTGGCAAGCCTACCTCGGAATCTTCATGAGGAAGAGGGGGAGATAACTCAAATTTTCATGAATGCAATACGCAATAATTTAAATGTTGGTGTTAAGGTTTCAAAGATTGTATTTAAAAATAGAAACAACAGGTTCTTCGAAATGTTGATTAAGCACAATTAATTGTTTACCTACTTACCGACGAGATTATCTGCAGTTCCGTGTAAGATGAATGGCCGAAGGAAAAATACATCTAGTAAGTCGGTCGCAGCCGCCAGCCATAGTCAAAGCAAAATAAACACTTTGTTTCTGAAAAGGAAAGTTAATTAATTCATTTCATCCCTAAACGGGCAATGGTAAACATTGGGGGCGCCGGCCTAACCTGGTAAGTTTAACAGCGTTGCCAAATGCAACTTTGGCCAGTAATACATGAATGCATTGCATTTAAGGTAGAATGATTTATTATTTAAATACTTCAAATATACAGGAGCATTGAAGAATGTAGTAAAATAAAGTTAGTTCTTTAATTAAGTAATAACTGTCTTTCAAAAAGGAACAAAAAATAGGTATTAATTAATTATTAACAGGATATTATTATCTCGTTATGATGCTGATTTGATGTAATATATTACCAAATGCTGTTTTTTTTTCGTACATTTATCTTCTTTGATATTCGTCTAAGTACGACGGTAATTATTTTAACATAACGTGATTGCATACTTAAAATTTGTAGCCGAAGCTCTTTCATCCTATCGAGACTTCACTGAGCTCTTTTGTTCAAACACATTTCTAATTGGAACTCTTTTGCTACTAAACATACGAAATACCGGTATCCAAATTAAAGTAAACAGCAAAAAGTTGCGTTTTATCATTTCAATAATATAGGTATAACATCAAATTAGCGTATTTTATATTATACTATAAATTAACTACTATCGTTTTTTAATTTTCCCACATTTCAAGTAAAAAAAACTACATTTGGCAACACCGCGCAAGTGCGCAAATGTATGCGCGTTAGCTGGCGCCCCTAATCTTTACCAGTGCCCCTAAACGGAAAATTTAGTAATAGTGTTAAAACATCCCGAGATAAAGTACTTACCCTTCGTTGAATTAGAATTTAAAACACCCTGTCACCCTGTTCAATTATTTTCCACTTTTCAGTCGTCTACGCCGCTCCGCCATTTTGCCGTTTGTTTTACGTCATCAGCATCAATCCAATTTAATATTTTGGTCAAAGAGCTAAAATTTTCAACCTTCTTACGTTTCTTTAAAAATAATTCCCTTTAATTAATAACCATTCGTCTTTTCGGCTGTGTTGATTTTAAAAATTTATTTAAATAAGAGTAAAAACAGAAAAAAATAAATCGAAAGACGTTTTGGGTTCGAGGCTACGCTTCCTGCGAGAGTAACGCATTTCGGGTTCGAGATTAATTTTTTTATCAAATTCAAGATTACCGTTGCTAAATTAATTCTAACGAATATTTTCTTATCTGGTTCTTTCAAATTAACTTTTTTTCTTCAATCTGACTGAATTTCATTTCATAATTTCAATTTTTCGGAAGAAAATTCAACGAGACATTTGCGAAACGCGTTTTGGGGTCGAGAGTATCTGCCATTTTTTCAACGCTTGAACCATGCTTGGACTTGAGGATGATCCACAGAGTGATCAGAAAATTGGAAATAAAGAATTAAAGAAAAGAGATTATATTTACATAATATAAAATAAATACAATCTACAACATTCATTGCGTAGCCATGGCAACGCTCCGAAATGACCGAACTTTGATTTATTAGTAATGCACTCACACTTTGACTTAGCGACAGATTGCTTTCAAGAAAGTTAATTTGTGCCTTCCATATTGATTATTATCAATCATTTTTCTTTATTGGATTCAAGTTTTATTTTGTTAGCGTTAGACACTCATTCAATCACATGCATTTACTTGATTGTTTACACAAGGAACACATACATACTGCGTTTGTCTTCAGTATAGAAATGTAGCTGAAGCAAAATGAAAAGAAAAACTTTACGAATTGTAGTGAACGTATTAGGCAATCATTTCTCAAACAGAAAAGAATACATCGGCGGCAAATTGCAAGTTTTTGATAAAATCATAGCCTGCACGTTGATTTTAATTTTAATTCTCGTCTACGTCTGGATTCTAATCGATAAATCAAAGACGTTCTACCAAACCATCCCCGGAATGGCTGCTTCGTTAGATGCCCTCGCGGACACTTTTATGGTGGTCATAAATACAACAGCAATATACTCAACCGGGTTTGGCAAAAAGGACGTCCTAGATGATTTCAAATCGAAAACGAAGGCCGTCGAGAATTTCCTGAAATTCCGTTTCTCCGTGAGCAAGCAGTTTAGAGCTACGAGAATCAAACTGGTCATACTCTTCGTGCTACTCCTCTGCTCGTATTGCTATAATTTATACACAGCCTTCACTAAAAAATCGTTCATCTTGAAGTACTACGTCTTCCTGGTGTTGAACCAATTCATGATTGGCGTGGTCGTCCTGAAATTGCGGAACACCCTCTCGCTGCTGGACAAGTATTTCAGGCTCTTAAATAATAAGTTGGCGGTAGAATGGAGGGTTGTTTCCAAAAACGATGAAATTCGCGCTTTCGCCAGGATGCATCAGACTTTGTGCGAGTTGACGCGTGCAGTAAACGCACGGTATGGGATGAGGGTACTGGGGATTGTAAATTTGATTGCGCTCTACATTATTAGGGCTGTTTATTTAATTGTCCGAATTACGATCAGCGAGAATCGCTGTCACATCGCCAGCCAGTTTGTTATTATTGAAAACGCTTGCACTTCTTTACTCTTTTTGGTAAGTAGTTATTGTTATCAACCCCTTCGAAGTAATCCATTCGGACTTTTTTGTTTGAAGCAAATGCTTCCCTTCTTCTCCCCTTAATCTCCCCTTAATCTCATTAGTTTATATAAAAGACCTATATTATTGAGGTACTCTTGTAAGTTTTTGTACTTGCATACTACTGGAGGGAACCCCCAAAGAAATCTGTCATGGTATCCTCCGCCCCAAATACAAACAACTCGGAGAATTCCTTAATTACCTTCCTTCTCAAAAGCAATTTTTTTTTTTTAGGTTTTTGGAATAATGATTGCTTCGTCCTGTGAACTGGTAATTAAAAGCGCGACCGATACGGCACAAATTTGTCATAAGCTGCTGCTCGAGTGCCCCTTAAATGGTGACAATAAGGACGATCCTCAAGGACAACTCCTGCAAGAAGAACTGCTGTTATTGGCTCACCAAGTCACACACCTGAAGCCGAAATTTACCGCCGCTGATTTCTTTACTGTGAACTACAGCATGCTGTACGGAATGTTGGGGTCTATAGTCTCATACATTGTCATAATAATTCAACTTTAATCTCTACAGTTTGACATCAGAATAGAAATGTATAGTGCAGTTGATTACAAATGACTGTAATTAGTATATCTACTCCTAGCTTAGGAAGGAATTGATTAAGATGTTCGCTTCAATTAATTATTTTATAATAACATGTTATTGATACCCCCTCTAAATTGATGTATTGTTGGAAGACATTCAGCCTGAAAGGATGAACGTGAAAACGCTTTCATGTATTTCTGCGTTGCTTGGCCTGTCTCCCCCCTGCATCACAAGGAAAAGAAACCTGCACTTACTTCACAAAATCTACAGTTTCATTTTGATCCTTCTGGTAATTTATGACATGGTGTGGTCTGCTTACGGAAGAAACGATTACAGCGGAGAGAAACTGACGGGGTTCTTGGACAGCAGCCTAAATTTACTGGGGGCATTAACGAACGTGGTTGCGATTTTGCAGGGGATGTTTTCCTACGGGCGAATCGATCGTTTTTACCACAATATAGCACCGAGTTACAATCAAATCTTGGGGACCCAAGAGAAGCTGGAGAGGAAAGCAAAAATACTCTCTCGTCAACTAGTCGTCCTGCACGTCTTGTTTCCGATTATCTTTGCAATAATGGCTTACTCGAGCAAGTTTATAATCGAATGGAGATTCTACAGATACTTCTATCTACCATGCATATTAGACTCGTACATGATTTCAATCATGCTGATGAATTTTCGAGGTCACGTGGAATTTTTAATTACGAGCTTTACGGCGTTGAACAAGAATTTATCGATGTGCCTCTCTCAGAGCGTCACACCATCACGATTTGTGGTCGATCCCATAGATAAAAGAGTCGATCCTCTGCAACGTATAAATTTGATACAAGCAATGCACCACACGCTCTGCGATTTAATCGAAAGCCTTAACAAGATTTTTGGCATCCGGGTTCTATTTATCATACTTTATACGTCCGTCGCAATGGTGGAGGCGGTGGAGATTTTGGTGAATTTTTGGAATGCACAGGATTTTCGATGTAATGTGTGTCAGCTTGCAGCCTTCGTTCTTTCAACTATCTTATTGGTAAGTGCAATTAAAAAAAAATGGGGGCGTTTCATTAATTATTGAAAATTTATATTTATACAGGTAAGCAACACATTGATCAAATGAGAAACAATTTCAAAAAGATCCTTTTCGCAAAAAGCTTTCGCTTGAATTTAGCCCATTTTCGAAAAATCGCAATACACCCTCTTTCTCGAACGCTGCGGGTATAACTCTTAGGGCCAGTTTACAGAAAATTTAATTGCAATCAAATTTTAATGACGTTGTTAATTTGACAGTTCGCAATGTAATTCTTATGGCAACTTAATCGTGATTAGTTTAATTCGAAATTAAGTATTTGATTTGCTTTCTGTAAACCACCCCTAAACCAATTATTTCTCTCATTTTCGAATGCACTCCAGGGCTGCGTTCACAATCATAGCTCCGGGAGCGTCTGAGGCGTGTAATCGCGTCTTTCTCACTCACGATGTTCAACATATTTGCATCTCACTCATCCGTTTCAAAATGACCTGTGTGTACATTATTTCCATGACAACGGGCACATTCTAAGCATCCTACTTAAGGTCGGCATGCACAGACAGATCTCAAGGTGGACTTAAAGCTGACTTCGCATCAAATTGTGCGTCGCATAGTTACATTCTTTAAAGTGAAGGTTTACTTTGGCTTAAGTCTAAGATTTGTCTGTGCATACGGGAATAAAAGTGGTATGTTCAAATGCGTTCGTCAAGTATTGGAGGTTATGTTAGCACGAAAAAATAATTTGACAACTGTCAATTCTATAAATCTTTAGGAGAAAAAACGTTGAAATCGGAGCCTGCTTTAATTTGGAATTTAATTGAATGCACGTTATACGCGAACGATACATTTAATGCGCTATTATAGACATCAGACAGACAAAATTAATGATTTTCAGGTTAGATTTTACAATCTTCGGATAAATATTATTCTTAGAATATTGTGACGTAAGTGTGACGTCGATATGGAGAAACATTAAAGGATATTCGGCGAACAGTTATTCCGTCCTTATTCCACGATTGTAAAACTGGGCCGCAGTCATAGAACTCCAGTGTATAGAATACAATTGACATTTCTCGAATCTTATTCATTTAAATTTAAGGTAGTAAGGATCGGTTTATCGACGCTAGGTTAAATTTATCTTTCAGTTTGTTACCAATAATGGCAACAATTATGAAAGTATAAAATAAAAGATAAATTTAACCTAGCATCGATAAACCGACCCTAAGTATGTTATAAACAATGATGAACTGTTTGTGGACGTTCCAGAATTTTGTAAAACGCTTGCGTGCGCCTATGTGCCTATAACATACAGTTATTTAGTTACCACTTTGGACAAGCAGCCATATTAGGTGACCAGATTAGATGAGACATTAATGTTAGTGTGACCCTCTCCAGATATTACGATATCTCTTAATCCCGAATGGTTTGAAAAAGATCCTTAAAAAGAGTTTTATCCCTTAAGTTGGCAATACTGGTTACATGCAAATGTTCTTAGTTACGCAAGTCAAATTTTTTCAAAATAGCCTTTTTTTTTAAAAACCTTCAGGAGTCACATTTTAAAATAGGCTTCCTGTATAATATGAATGCACAAAATTTTCTTTTTATCTGTTTCTACGAGGGTGATTCACAGTCGATGCATTTGTGTAACATATGGCGTGTACATCGTGTTTTTTTTTAATCTGGCGTCGAAGTTGGCCATGAAAATTTCAATGTGAACCATCATCGTCATGACAGTTGTTGATCTGACGTTTGAACTTGCAATTCCTAACCTTGATTTCTAGGTTTCGAACTCAACAATACGATAGGACAGCACACGAATGTAATCTATTGTAATAAACGAAAAACGACAATAAGAATGAGATCTGTTGTAACAAGGAAAACAGATAATAAGAAAATGAGATTTAACAACAAATAATCAAAATTGTCGTGTGCCACGGCCAACTTCGACTCCAAATTAAAAAAAAAAAAACACACCTACGTATAGAGTTCGTACAGTGTGATTCTTAATGATGGAGGATGATTTGAATTTACCGCCACACTAGATTGTGATTACGTTGGCAACACTTGTCATTGTTCTTCTGATATAAGAATCGTAATAGAAAAACAAAAAGAAGCAAAATATCAAAAATACGCCTGCAAAAGCCAGGCAAACAAAATAACGTGTCGATTCCGAAATTTAACACCGACCAGTCAATACTTAATACTTATGGCGCCAAACTCAAAGTATCCTCACTCTATACTTAAATACAAGTATTAAGTTCTACTTAGTACTTAATGGGCATGACACGCATAACTTTGTTCTAAAGTTTCCTGCATTTTCTTAACTTGATTTTTGCTTCGCTAAATTTATTGGAAAGATTTTATTCTGTTCTTCAGCAGACAACAGTTTGCTGATTATTCACTGATTGCACCTTGCGAATTTACGCTTTCAAGCTTTAGGTTGAGTTCAGAATTTTTATTTTGTATAAACTTAATTTCCTGCTTTAGGTTTCGTATGATCACGTGCGCCTTGCCAAGGTCAGCTACTGCCTTAGAAAATTTGCTTTGCAAAGTCTCCAAATAATTGTCACTCTTTTTCTGTTCCTTCATTTGCTCTTCGGCTGATTCAATTTGTTCTTCGGATCTCTTGCTTTCTGAACGCAATTGCTCTTTTAAAGAAGTTATTTCTTTTCGATAGCTTGTAGAATCGACCTTGAATTTCGTTTCAAGCTCCTTGTAATTTTTCTGTAAGAGAGTCAACTGTGCGTTGAGATCTGCGTTATTATTGGCGTATTTAATCAAATCACTTTTGCATTCGCTCAGTTCTACCAATTTTGATATCAATTCGTCGCTTTTTACTTTCAAATCATTTTGCAGTTCTGTCGATTTGCTTTTGATTTCTTGCAGTTCTTTACTCTTTTGTTGACGTTGCTCAGTTTCGTACACAGCTATGCTTCCTTGCGTTTCGACTTCTAGTTCCAGTTTCCTTAGTTGATCCAGGAAGATTTTGGTTTCGTCATTCTTTTTTTGTAATTTTTCTTGTAAAAGAGTTTCTTTGGTTTCAAACGTACATTGTTGCTTTCGCAGATATGTTACTTCCTCATTTAAATCTTCGATTCGTCTCATTTTCTTGGCCAGTTCTTCCATATTTCCTGTTTGCTGTTGCGCTAATTGAATATTTAAATCAAAAATTACTTGATTTTTTGATTCAATCTCCTTTTTTAAACTGGCGATTTCTTCCAGCAGCTCTTGCTCGCCGTTTACTCCGGAAGTAATAAAATGGATGTGACGATTATCTCTTGTATTTGTATCACCAGGATGATTAGATGTTTTGATAAAATTGTTAGCCCCTTCATTTATTCTTGACTTGCTGGAGTTATCAAGTTCTCCTTCGCTTAAATAATCACGTTCTTCTTTAAATAGTACCTTCCCATCTTTTTTATTTTGGATTGACGTAATTATTTGCTTTTCTTCTTCGTCATTACTTACACTAATTGCGTCCTCTGAAGCCAGGACTTTTCCAAAGTTTTTAGCTTGACGCTTCAAATTATATGAATGTTTTAACCAATCAAGGCTGCGCTGTGGCCTTTCAGTAACGCTGATATAAAAACCGTTGACGACATCTTGTTGAAAAAATTGTTTGAGTACGTTTATAACGTTTTGTAAGACTTGAATATCATCGGGGCTTGTTGGATATTCCAAATAAACTTTCGAAATATTGTCAAGTGCTAGTTGAAAAATTTCGTAATGTGTTTGTGAAATATTTCTTTCTGAAAGTGTTCTCTCAATGACGTCGATATGGCGTTCATAAATTCCATTGTTTGAGTTCATCGTTGACTGAAACATGCAAATTTTAGTCGGGGACAATTTTAATTTTAGAAACTGCCAATTTGATACTCACTTAATGTAAATAATGAAATAATCCGCAAGTCCCTATCTTCTACGAACAATCGTAGCTTCTGAAGGAGGTCTGCTGAGGAACGCACGTGACTCTGATATTACTTATCTTAGTTAGATTAATTATTTTTTTTTGTTTTGTTTTTGTTTGTTTTTTCTTATCAATATATTTTGAACGACTTTCCACGAAATCGTTTTCAAGATTTGTGATTTGTTTATCTTATTTCTTCGTAGTGCATTATGTATTAATATTTTATGTGAAGTGCATACTTCATAAAGGATACTAAATATTTGTGATATCAATAAAACCTATCGAATAGATTTTCAGCTTTCTAATTTTAATCTGTCTTAGTTCTTACATGTGAAAAGCCTCAGAATCTGCGTCGTAATCTGTTGTAATTCAAAACTAGAAAAATTTTGTTTTGTTATGTGAGGGTTGGTGACATTGGTCGGCGCTTAAAAAAGTAGCATTTTCCACTGGCTGCACTAGTGCACAATCGTTATATTTTCATCTCATTTTAACCTCATGTAATAATAAGAGATGAAGATACACTGAGTGTACACTAGTACCGCCAGGGGAAAACGCTATAAATTTCAAACAAATGTCAATTTGAAGGTTATGTTTATAGTTTGAGATGCCAACTGTGGAGTGAGTAAATATGTTTAGATTTATATACAGAGCGATGATAAAGTACCGCACCAACTTCATAATTTGTTCATTTAATGTTTTTTCTTGCAAAAACAGGTAAATTTTAAATTTTTAATTGTTGCATGAGCTGTGGAAATATAAATTATGCACAGTGTCACCAACGTGTAAAAAGCAGAAATCCTTCAAGAGCTACCAAACCTTTTCAACGATTTGTTACTACTGATTCAGGAATAAATTTAAAAGAAAACGTAAAGAAAAAATCAACGACAGCAAAAATTAATTAAGTAGTTGGTAGCACCGATTCTAGAGGTAAATCCTTGATGAATAACGCCGAACACCTAAGAATTATTGAAAAGTCACTGACAAATTGTAAATAATAATTAATTGTAAGTGCTTGGTGCTCGTCATTCTGACCTGCATATTCCGCAAAATTAAAAAGGCACTGAACAATAAACTTTTAAAAATTCAATTCCTTGTAGTGTTCCTTGGAATAAATATAACCTTCTTTCCCCAACACTTTCTAGGATTAAGAGGTATGCCACCTGAAAAAGTGCTGCCAACTGTTTCTTCCATTTTAGCTAAAGAAAACGGAAATAAAAAAACGATCGATTTTACAGCACAATTCAGTAGATTAAAAAAAAAAAAACAATTTGAAATGAATATTGACTAAAGAAAGAAAACAATATAATAAAAATTCAAAATTAATGAAATGAGAAAAAATAATGAAAACAAGACACAATAGATTCTACAATACAAATTAATAGATTAATAAACTAAAGAGAAATAATGAGAACGTTGGGAAAGCAAAAAAAGATGAAATAATAGAATTTTTAAAAGTAGGTACAAAATACATAATAAAGAAAAAAAATCGTTTAATGAATCGATTAGTAAACCAAAGAGAAATAATGAGAACGATGGGAAAGCAAAGAAAATGAAATAATAAAATTTTTAAAAGTAGGTAGAAAATATATAATAAAAAAAAAGAAAAACAAAAGACGATCGTATATACAGCACGTTTCAGTAGATTAATAAATTTAAGAGAAAAAATCGTTTGCAAGGAAAGGTGACAAAACGAAGAAAAAAATTTTTTTTTTAGTATATGTAGATCACAATAATATTTAAATAAAAATAAAAACAAAACACACATCAATTCAACACGCAGAATTCGGCTGATTCGCAAATGAAAACAAACGAAAAGCAACTTTCGGTATGTTGAATGTCTTACATATAACAACGCAAATAATCCATCAATAACCAGTGAATCACCCTCATAAAAATAAATGGAAGTAAGATTATCGGATAGTTTCAACAGATGGCGTTGTTGAATGTCTTACAATAGCGCAATAAATGGTTTGAAAAAATACGCAAGAGACAACCGTTGTTATAAACAATTATGAACTGTTGATTTGTGGACGTTCCAGAAATTTGTAAACGCTTGTGTGCGCCTATTAGCGTTTTCGATTCACATGCACCGGTAGCACTCAGTGTATTTGCATCTTCTTTTAACCTCATGTAATAACACGAGATGAGGATAATCTGAGTGCGCACCAGTGCAGTCAATCGAAAAAGTTAGAAGCTATAAGATTTACCGCGGTCATATTTAGTGACCACTTTGGACGAGAAACTAATTTTAGTATGACTCACTCCTGATATTCTTAACTCGTAGTATTTCATAACGAAATGAATAACGAGAGTGCAATGGGTTGCCTATTTTCGATTTTTAAGGCGTCATAATTTGAAAGTGGACGCACATGTATAAATGTTGACAAATACAGCAGTAATACATGTCTCAATAAATACATATAATACGCAAGTTGCAGAGAAAAAAATCATTCACTCTAATGATCATTATGCGTTTGTTTCATTTAGAGTTTAAAACGATGAATATTTTAATCTATACCAAATTAGTAGGTATACTTTATTAACACTCGAGGGAATTACGTAGGTATAAGACTGTAATTAATACATTCGTCAGGCCGTCAATTGCTGGCGGACTTTACGATCTAGAACACAGCAATTTTAATAATGCAAAGTGAGAAAGTGCTTTCGCTCTTAACTGTATTTGTAGCTCAAGCACAACTCCGCTCGAACAACAGATTCATTTTACTTTCATACAAAACGTACAGTTTTATAGTCCTAATTATGTTATTAATACAGGCGGTTTGGGCACACCAAGGAAAACTGCCTGTCCTCAAGGAAGCGCTCTCATGGTCTTTAGACACGTTGATATCACTACTTGCCACGTTCATAAATCTGATTTCCGTGTCGCAGGGATTATTCATGAAGAAAAATCTGACTCGTTTGAAACAGTTCGAAAAATACTTCTGCGAGACTATGAAAGTCCAAGGCGAGTATGCACAACGGAAAAGAACGTTTTTGCTTCAGTTAATCGTGCTACATCTTGTATTATTAATGATCCTAGTGCTCATGTACTTCGCAAGTCAACCAATTATTGAATGGAGGCATTACAAGTATTTCTTCGTAACGGATTTCATATCAACTTACATGATCGCAATAGCTTTGATGAGTTTTCGTAATTTCATAGCGTTCTTGGCCGTCGATTATAGCATCATAAACAACAGACTTTTTATTTACTTCGATAGCTTTAATAAACAGGGTGATGGCAGCTTGAATTTGGCGGATCTCCCCAAGTTGGAT
Organism: Dorcus parallelipipedus; assembly: GCA_958336345.1. Classification (NCBI taxonomy): domain Eukaryota; kingdom Metazoa; phylum Arthropoda; class Insecta; order Coleoptera; family Lucanidae; genus Dorcus; species Dorcus parallelipipedus. Next base: position 33,889,155 of record OY284482.1, read on the forward strand.
TTTGTTAGAATCGTACAGAACTTGCACGACGTACTGTGTGACTGCATCGAAGGTGTTAATCGATACTTTGGGTTTAGGATTTTGTTAATTGTGTTTTACACGTCGCTTGCAATACTGCAAAAAACTCTGTTAATCCTGCGCTTGTGGGATTTTGAGCGTTGGAAAAGTTCGTTGGTAATAGCGACATTACTTTTACCTCTTACGTTATTGGTAATATTAATGTGTTCAAGTTGAAGAACTAAAAAAAAATTGTTGGGTTTCAGGTTCTTTGTTTTATGTCGGCGTCTGCGTGCGAGCAAGCCGTTAAAGAGGCAAAATCGACGTCCCCCCTGAGTTTCAAATTGCTTTTGGAACACCAACCGATGTTCAACGATTTGAGTTCCGAGGAGAAGATAATACGCGAGAGCTTGCTGACGTTGGCATCGCAAGCTCTGCAGAGGAAGCCGCGTTTTACAGCCGCAGGTTTTTTCACCATAGATTACACCATGCTCTACAGCATGATAAGTACGGTGCTGACTTACGTCGTCATTATAATACAGTTAATTTTCAAAAATTAAAATTTTCAAGAGTTTTGGACTTTGGCACTTTGCACTGGCACAGTGAAGAATTAAATAAAAATATTAAAAATTCATTTACTTATCATTGGTGAAGAAAATTATCATATTATCACCGATTAGACTTGCAAAAGGAATTTTTGTAAATGTAATAAAATAAATACTTTTAAGCAGAATATACTTGAGACTTATTTGTTTCTTCCTATCCCTTGGGTGTAAGAGTGTGGTTGATTGTCAAAGGGGTGCTGATCTTCCATTAGAATAAAAACCACTTTTTTGGTTTTAATTTTTAGTTGCTTTCGCATTCAGGTCTTCCTTTATAATTACATATGGCTTACGTCTTAGTTGTAAGTTGAGAAGATTGAAAGTGTAACGATCGGGGGTGCTGTGAACAAGGACTTATGAGTCAGGGGGTCGTAGGGTACAAGCAACAATTTGTTAAAATGGCGAGAAAAAATACCTTCCTCTGCCGGAGAATGTTAGAAGAAGAACGTTAACTTTTACTTTAACCAAATCGATAGTTTCATTAAAATGATAGGTAACATCGATCTTCGACTGAATTCCTTTGAGGAAACCCAATCAGATATGCAAAAATAATTATCGTAAAAGTAACCATTGAAATAAACACTTTTAAAAAGACCTCACTTCCTATTTCATAATAAGTTTCATTGTGAAGAAGTGCGATGCATTTCTTACCGAATTTATCAAGTCTATTAGGTTTTGAACCACTCCACACAAACAGCAAAGTGCATCATCGTATTTACTGCACCGGATTAATGCTCTTGTTATTCATGTTAACAGCATGGTCTGCAGTTGGGAAATTAAACCATGATTTTCAAACATTAACCCTCACCATGGACTTGTGCATTAATTTCGTAGGGCTATCCATAAGCACAATCTCTCTAGTAAAGGGGTTGACGACAACGTCGAGAATGGAGGCCTTGAATGACCCCAAGTATTTCGTCGCCCCCAAAAACCCTAAATGGAAAATATTTACTTTGAATATTTTTTACTTTACAATTTTTGCAATCATGTTCTATTCGAGTCAGTTAATAATTGAGTGGGCCACATACAAATACTATTATGTTCCCCTTGGAATAAATACGTACGTCGTGGTCATGTTCACGCTGTTTTTACGAACAGATATCCTCTGCTTATCCGAAAACTTCAAAATCCTAAACCAAACGATTTCAAACTCTTTCGAACGTCCTAGAGGAAGCGAATGTATCACGACGTTATTAAAAACACATTCTCGCTTGTGCAATTGCTTAAACGATTTGAATAAGAAATTCGGATTCACTGTTTTGTTAACAATGCTTCACACTTTCCTCTGCATCGTCCAATCAGTGCAAATTTTATTAAATCGTTGGGATTTGAACAGCCGTGATTACAACGTTACACATTTAATGAATTTCTGCGTGGCACTCTTGCTAGTCGTAAGTACTTATTTTTTTTTTAAATAAAAAGTTAAATCCTGCACGAATATATTTGAAATTTCAGATACTTTGCGTTCTGCTAGTGTCTGCATGTGAGGGGACAACAAAACAAGCGCAGGGGACGTCTTCTATAAGTTATAAGTTGTTATTAAAATATTGTTATTCCCCCAAAGAGTTGAGTGAAGAAGTGCGAGAAAAACTGTTGACGCTAGCACTGCAAGCAACTCAAAGGAAAGCAGTAATCACTGCGGCAGGATTTTTTAATATAGACTATACCATGTTATATGGAATGGTTGGTACTGTTTTGACATATTTGGTTATTATAATACAACTGTCTAACTAAAAACTCGATAATTCGTAGCTCAAAACAAAAGTTACTTCCTCATTATCGGTTTAAGTATACCAAACACCTCTCTTCACACATAGGTATAGTCGTGCGCAGCTTAAGTGCAACAAATTGACAGTTCTGTGAGCCTTGGACCACAAGGTCTTAAGGGAGAGGTTTGCGTGCAGGAGGCGCATTTTAGAGCATAATAGAGTTTTAGAATATCATACTGACATTGGTTTCTCATAGGCGCACAACTAGATACCTACATTGGGTGCTGCACTGACGAATAAACATAGGAAATCCACAATCTCATGTTAATTTAGAGTTCATATATTGGCTCTCCTAATTATTTTACAGTAAAATTCCAAGTACTTTTTAAAATGAATCTGTCTGTGCAGTTTGAGGAATTTTTCTTTTGCTCAATTTCAAAATATTTTAAAGAGATTTAATAACCAAATTCAATTTATATCAAAGTATCAGCAAGGCCTTCATCGATGAATGGAATGTCAATATAAATGACTAGAAAACATCAAAGTAACCTGACTTTATTTCTGTCAAATTTGCTTTACTTTATTACTTTACTTCTTTCGTAATTCAAGCAGGTTCTTGTGCAATGAGCATTGTATCACAAATTCTTTAAAACGTACACTGAATATGCGCACTAATATTTAACGTTTCGCCGTCGTTCGACAGCTTCGTCAGAAGTGAAAAAATAGAAACAAGTTGTCAAAATAAACAAGGTTGTCAATGGAAACTGAGAAAGTACATTGATCTTTTTTTTATAACAAATCTATAAACTAATTTTATTTTTTTCGTTCGGAAATTGAATGTGAATTGTTCATTTATCTTTAGCAAATAATTTTGCTTGGCAACGGCCATACCATGCTGAAAGCACCGCTTCTCGTCCGATCAGCGAAGTTAAGCAGCATCGGGCGCGGTTAGTACTTGGATGGGTGACCGCTTGGGAACACCGCGTGTCGTTGCCTCCTTTTTGTTTTCTTAAAATTCGCTAATTTATTTGGCATCAAGAAGTTTTACATTATTATTTAAGTATTACATTATTAGGTATTTAAGTATTACATTATTATTATTATTATTATTATTATAAATAAATCAAAGTAGCGGTACGGATAGTCATTAATTGATCACACCGTATGTACTTATTAATTCAGATAGATACAGCATTTAATTCTACACTGTCTTTCAAAAAGTGCGCTAGAAATGGGATTTTTTTAATTATCTTTGCGTCCCTTAAAGTCAATTTGGGAAATGTCAGATGAAACTTATCTTGAACGGTATGCAGCGTGAACACCGAGAAATGAAAATGGTTTAAGAGTAAAGTACCCTTATTTTACAAGATACAAGAATATGTCATAAGAATAAGTCGTCCAGAATTAAAAGTTATAGCTAAATGTAAAATTACAACCCCCTATCTCAAAAATAAAAAAGTCACAATTTATTGTGAATCACTCTTTATACACACTACATTATGAAATACGGTGTTCGGTAAAATAATATGAATAGGAAAATATGAAATTTGTTCTTATTTCTCAATTATTTCATTGGGTTCTGAGTGGCGTTCCGAAACTTTGTGCTTTCTTGTAGCACTCTTTTTGAAAGGCACTGTACACATATACTATGGTGTATGGTGTATTAAAATATTGATCGTTTCATTTAAAAAAATACTTCTGTGTCTGAATCAACGATTTGAATATTTTCGAGTCCTGCCAACTGGGTTGTAAAAATTCCGCTACATTTCCCTTCAACCAACGCTACGTTGACGCTACGCGCAGAGTTCGGAAGTATAGTGCTTAAAAGTATTCGGACGACCGACGTGACCGCCTGACACTGTGGAAGTTTACCACAAGGGTCAAATTCAAATTATTTTATTGCTTTTCATTCGGATACTTTTAAGGACCAGTATACATAGTAAATAAAACAAAATAAGGCCCGATTTTACAATCGTCGGATAAGCATTATTAGGTGTGTTTGTTATTCTGCACTAGTGCAAACCAGTGTACACTTTTTTCTTAATACTTGTTTGGTATTATTCATTGCAGTTACACTACCTTGTTTGTTATGTTAGTGTAGTGTATTTCGTGTTACACAAACTACACCAACACGGGAGAAAGAGTAACGAGTGCAGATAGGGTAGACATGCGCAATAGATTATTAAACGTCATTTGTGCGATCGATTGCACGTGGATATGTTATGCTAAATCCCACAAGGAAATGCAAAATGAATTATTCAAAACGTAAAATATTCGTTTACAAACGTTTTTTTTCGCCAGATGCGTTTACAACTAAAATAGACTACCATGTATGCATTTTAATTCTATTTTGAAATAACATGTAAGATTTTAGGTTATAGTTGATGTTTACAAAGTTCAACGATTATAACACGTGGAAAAATAAACGGCACTAACTACACTCAAGCAGTTTGGTAGCACCAACTTCACCGCTGTACACTTCCTACACTCACGTTACTGCACTCGTTACACGAATGCTATCTCGTGTAATATTACCAAACAGACCTATTATTGGTATAACGTGACGTAGGTGTGACGTAGATATGGAGGAACATTAAAGGATATTTGGCGAACGGTGTTATTTCATTCTTATTCCACGATTGAAAAACTGGACCTAAGTACGTTAAAAATACACGCAGTTTTTATTATTTACTGCATCTCTATAATCTTGAATAAACTACGTTAAAAATTGCATAATTTTCTACGTCACTTACATAGATAAAGATAGACACTCACTTATACCTAGATGGTCACTTACATCTGGATTCTATTTTAGAGCTGAATTAAGAAAGTTTAAAGTTAATTAAACTGTTTAAGGCCTAATTTTAGTAGTTTTTGTAGAAAATATTTGTTACATCATTGAATTTAATGGTTACATGTAGTTTTCCGAACACTGTGAGTGGCGTGTTGCCTAGAACGTCAATTACCGCTATTCCAATTTCAATCGTACGAAGGCGGGCGTGGTGGCAACATTGCTAACTCGTGAGTTGACAACATGGCAATTTTGGTTGGAAAAGAATTGTCGCCGGCATTAAAAAAGAAAAGGTTTACCAACCAAGGCCGTAGCCGTAAGTAGGTACGTAGTGGTGTTGTAAAAAGACGGTATTTTAAAATATTTCGTGCAGCCCTATGTGTATTTTATGCACGCATCTTAAATATTAAAGAAAAATCATTTTTAATTAATTTCAATTTAAATTCGTTAGTTTAGGGTTTCGTCAATCCTTGGTGCTTTTTAATTTCTTAGGTTTAAGTTACCTACATTACAGTTGACTGATTTCACGTCACTGTTTCTTCTTGTGCACTTGTTTGTCAACGTAATTTTTAATAATGGAAACAAATTTAAATTGTTCTAACGTCGAAGTTTGGTGTCCAATTTATATCTCTCTAGTTGTAAGTGTTAATTTTTTCTTACAATTATGATTATTTTACTCTTGTTCATAAAAACCGTAGTAACCTCCTGATGATGTTACAAATTACAATATTGAGGCCTAACAAAGGAGTTGCCTTTTAAATGATGTCCACGAGACCCGCATTCCGTTAGATTTTTTCATTTTTCTTTGTAATAAATAAGGTTAATTTCGAACGAGTTTATTGCTTTCCGTTCCGTTATTAATGCCGGCGACTGTACAATGTAAGGAACAATGAAGCACAAATGACTTTAAGTTTGTTTTGTATTTTATTACTATAATTTAGCGTTTGCTTCAATAATTGATTACTTTATACTGCATTTTCTCAATGTAGAAAGAGATTTTCATCTAAATACATATAAAAAGAAGACCTTTCTTTTTTAACATAACAAAGGAGATTTTTCTGTTTTATATATTGGCAACACTGACAGTTCCCATTGTGACCAACTTAAAACTTCGTGTCAGCTGATTATGGTTATTTTTCATTTCGAGGTCGATATTACATTAGCAAAACGTAACCAAAATTTTATAACCTCCCAGAGCTTAAATTAAATCGAAAATGTTTAAAATTACCAGGTAATTATCAAAATCGCATAACCTAGAATGCAAAAACAATTGCACGTCGATTCCATTACATTCAAGCTTATTCGTAAAAATTTCGGAAAATGTCACTGTTTCATAATCGTTACTGGAAAAATATAAAGATCGCCAATTCACTTAGAATATTGTCCGAGTGAAGTGTGCTCTTAGTGAATGTCAGTTTAATGTGAATTTTTTTAGATTCGCAGTGAAAGTTGGCTTGGCAGGAGGAGCGGTGTATTATTTATCAGAGCAGGGAGTTTGGAAAGAAAGCACAGAAACGACTAAATTGTACCAGCAAATTTCAAATGCAATCAGTCCGTACGTGAAGGAAGCTAAATCTCAGTTACCTTTCGAGGTATACCACGTCCTTCATGCAGTTTTTGTAAATAAAACGTGAATTGTCTAGATTCCAGACTTACCAAGCACCAATAAAGTCTCCTACTTAACGAAACAGTTTTGGAATCAAGGTGTTACAGGCACGTTTACGTACATTGGGGATTTACCTTCACACGTATGTGGATGGACAAAGCAAGGCGTGGAAGCAACAAAGAAAAATCCGGAAATTAAAAAATTTTTAGATTCATTTTCAAGTAGCCCAGCACCTCCAGCTATAAAGGAAAAATAAGTAATTTTTAAATTTTATTCATTGTAAATAGTGACTACCTAGACACAATAAATCATTTGCCGCTTTTATACAAGTGATTGGTTGTTCTTGAATCGAATAAATTTGAAGCAATTCAGTATTTTCTTTGTATAAAGAAAGAGCACATAAAAAGCAAACAAACAATCAAAATACCAAATATTTATTGATCTGTGAGACATGATAATTTAAATTTCTAACATCTTAGTAACATCATGAGAGAATACTAAATAGAAAGTTACAAAAAGAAATATTACTGATTATTATTTATAATAGAACCATTATAAAAATCGAAATTACTAGAATGTAAATTATACTTTGCACCATGTAAAAATAAATTGACGCATGTACGGCTTAAATTTTTTTCCAAGGTCCCCTCTCTATTATATAAAAGTAGTTCTCAGTTAATCAAAAGAGAGACAGAGACAGAGGGCAGTGCACAAAAACTATGTCAACTTATAAAAAATCGAAAATAAAATTAATTCAACGGCAAATTTGACGAATCGAAAAAAAAAAGGAGATTAGAAAGTCTAACTAAATTGCTTAAGCCGCCGCTTCAACTTCCATCGGTTGTTCCACTGCGTTTTCCGCCTTCTTTTTTTTCTTCTTGGCAGCTTTGGGGTTAGCGGAGGTGTTAAGTAGAGATTTAATTTCAGGATCGATTATGGAGTGCTCTGATTGGTACAATTCTGGTTCGAAAGGTAACCCGGTGATTTTATGTGGCCCATTCGGCATCAACAACACAGTAAATTTATAGTGTGCCACATATTCACCTAAAAATATTATTACATCATTATTCATAGCACTTTAACATCAACTAAATCAGTTTGCAAACAACAAAAAGCATCAGCACAAATTCATCGTCATAATTCTTGATCAGTTGGATCAATTGGAGTTAATTTAAAGAAATAATCATCATGTTTGATCATCACCTAATAAAAATAAAATCAAGACTTTTTCAGGGGGTAGCTTACCTGGTTTTTCATAAAGCACTTGAAATGGTTCAATAAGTTTATGGTTAACACACTCGACGACCCCCATCTTCGCTTTAGTCTCTTCTTCAAAACTTCTCAAGTTGAACGGCATGGTTCCGTGTTTCGTTCGTACTTCGCTGTAAAACATCCGAGAGGCTTTCAATTTAAGCTGATATATTTCGTCGGTCTTTTTGTAAATTGACACTCTTGTATCGGCCTCCTTAGCTGAAAAGAAAAATACGACCAATTGAAAAATTATATTAAAACACTTTTCTTGCTTAATAATAAGTAATACGACAAAAATAATAAATATTTCTTTACATTCAGCAAAGCTTTTGAAGAATATAATGAAAATCTCTGAAGTTTATTTCAAATAAATCTTACCAACACCGTCTCCTGTACTTATCAACACGTCCATCGCATACACCTCGTGCTTATCAAACTCGAACTTCTCGTGTTCTTTCTTCTGCGCGTCATTCGGATTTTGTATGATAGTTTTCTCGCCGTCGATTTTGAACTGTTTGAGCTGATGACTTAACATTCCCTCGACCGGCTTACACTTGTAAGATTCTGCGATTTTTTGTACTGCTTCGGTGACTGCGTAAGTTTCATTCCCCGGCTTCAGCAACCTCAGAGCCGCTTGAGAGGCGAAGTAAGCCGCTAAAATAGTGTCGGCTTTCCTGCCCGTTACTTTATTCTCGCTAGACGCGCCTATTACGATGGTGTGGGCCACAACCGCGATGAAACCATCTACGTGAGCTCCCAAATCCCTATAAAGTTCAGTTCAGAAAAAGAATAACACCCTCTCTTATGCCTCAACCACGTCTATTAAAAAGAAAAACTGTCAAGGAAATGAAGGATCCTTAGCCAGCATGCATCTTTCTCTTGCTTCAGAATTTGAAGAAAGACAGCTGTAACATAAATGTATGTTCCTCACCCTAGATTAATAAAGAATCAGTCCTTTCTCAGTCATCTGGCTGGTTACGTTTGAAAAAACTCTGTTCCATCGTTCCATGACAGTTCTTGTTAGTGTGGCTCCCTCTGTACAATTTTGAATGAAACTTGCACTGTTGCTACAGTTACCATGTTAAATGTTACATTAGAGCCCAGTTTTTGGCGGTGCACTATTTTGAAATTATTTCGTATGTTTGGAAATGTGCATTTTTTAGCGTTGAAACAATGACGTCATGTTTTGAAACGGCTGCATACATTTCAAAACGCTGTGAAATTATTTTTTGAAATTATTTCAAGATGGAGTGGGGGTTAAAAGTAATAAGTTAAGTGCTACTCATAACCTACAAACCGATTGTGTTTTGAAACGGTATAGGAAAGTTATTTTAGTGGGATCATCATTAATGACGTCAAAATTAAAATAGTTTTGAAACAGTACCTTTCGGTTTTAAAACAGTTTTGTACGCCAAAAAACGGCTTTGATTTAAAATTCAAATTTTGTACATTTCATGTCAATTTGAATAATAATTTGATCGCATTCTTATCACATCAAAATGTTACACAATTAACTGCAATGCAAAAGCCGACATCACTTCTCTGAAGATAGTAACAGTTAGCTCTAAAGTGGCTCCCTCTTCGGAACACAAAAATACAACCAACCAAGATAAAGGCCTTTGACCTTTATTAATCTAGGAAGCCAACTAAACACGTCTTTCTTAAAACTGTTCAAGGAAAAGAAAGATACTCAGCGAAAGTGCATTTCCTTCTTGATTCAGAATTTGAGAAAGAAAAAAACAGCTGCAACATGAATGCACTTTCTACTTAAAAGCAACAGATGGCGAGAGTAACTTCTCTGTGACATTTCCCATTTGCTTTGTATTAATATTTTGACCAAAGTAAACTGAAATTAAATTAAAAAAAAAGAAACACTCACACTTTACATACATCTTCATCTTTCAGGGTATAATCCGGCTCACTAGCTACCGGAGAGAAGTGACAGACGCAGTTATTCACAGATATACATGTCGGGAAAGCTATCCCTTTCTTCAGCTCCTTTTCTTTCTTAAATATCTTGTTGGTTTCTTCCGTCAATAAGACGTCTCCGAACTCGCAAATTTCTCTAACAGATGCGCCAGACACGCATTTGTCTATTACCTGTTTCAGGACTCCTGTAAAAACGATAATGACAGCAAGGCCATCGACGAAAAGCTCGACAGACACGTTTAACAGGTCTTCTACCTAACTAACAGCACAAAATAAACAAATCAAGAAGCCACATGGTTACCATACAACCGGTGGTGTGCACACAGGCCATATGGCCTTCAGCTTCTTTTGTTAATAGCGTCGAAATTTAGGAAGGAACATAGAAATTTTTGCGTCAAACATAAAGGTAACGTGTAGGTGGTGCAAAAACTCACTGTTAACAATTTCTCCAGCCATTTTATACTTGGTAACCACCAAGTCTTCCGCGATGGTTTTCTCGACCACATCTTTCTCGTCCGCCATATCGTCAACGTTGTGGTCACGTGACATATTTCCGTTTGTCGTCTGACGCGGGGAAATTAAAAACGAAAGTTACTATAAAGAGAAAAATTATTACAAAATTGTAAATTCTATTTAAATTCGATATTTGGATACACGGCAATGTCAACGCTGTCAACGTCGAACGAAAACTCAACTTTTAAATTAAATTTATTTTATTATAGGTATTTTATTTATTATAATTTACTAAATTATACTTTTTATTTGTTTGCAAATTATGCACAGTAGTTGCAAATACAAGTTAGTTCATTTCTGCGCAAACACTTTGTAATTAAATTCAAAATGTAATAATAAGCAACTGTTGCCAACTATGCAATAATTATCGTATATGTACAGTATTTTTACCAAAATACGGTCACCTGGAAGTTGCACTTGGCTTTACACTGGTCTGCTTTGAGGTTTATTATTTCAATATTTAATGAATATTTTAAAACTGGAAAAGAACGTATATTATCGAATTCGTGATTTCACACAAGATGGCACTGGTAACTCAATTATTAAAAAAATTAGTGCGATTACAAATTTGCTTTTTCCTTTTGCAGAATGGGAGACATTATCAATTTCAATTTTAGAGAAACTGTCAATCGATGTAATGAAACGTCGGTTAACAAGCTACTTTAAAGACATCAAAATTTAGTTGCACTTATACAGGGAAATCACAAATGATTTCAACCCACGTGACCCCACCGTATAGGCAACACATTGTACTCTGTTGGTAACAATGCAGAGCTGTGTGTTAAATCATTCGAATATGTAATAGGTATATTCGTTTTAGAAATCCTGGGTTTGCCACAATAACGTCATCGTCAAGTAATTAGTGCACATATAGATCAAGTTGTGGTTGTACTAGAAATTCATCTAAAACGAATAGATTTTGTGTTGACAAGTTGACATTAATAACTACGTAACCTCACTAATTTAATATAATAAACTCATTTTTACGACTTTGTATTATTTATTTTTATGAGCATAACGGCCTACGCCGGTTTTATTTAAGGAAATCTCGAAAGTATTTTGAATTCGAGCAGAGGATTTTGTATTTACTTATGAACACATACAGCGGGAATGTTTTTGCAGCGAACATATACATAAATCGCACTATATATGTGATATCCATAGTAACAAACAACTGAAATGAAACTAAAAATTAAGGTTAACCTGCGGCTGACGCAACTAGACCCTACTCTCGAGTAGGTGCGCATTACGTCAACACCAGCGTTGCCGTAGTGGCAATTAAAACGAGTATGTCAATGTCAAATCCGGCAGGCCGAAAATCTAAAACGAATGCACATTTCGTTGACGTAGGTGACTTGGGGCAGTCCAAGTCATCTAAAACGAATATACCTAATGCCTGCGATTTACAAAGGCATGGTAATTTACATCGGCACTTGGAAATGCTTGGTTAAAGTGGTTTGTTCCAGCAGCATTTTCTGATTAGTTCTGAACCGTCAAAAAAAGTTGACCTACGCCGTCAAATGTACAATTTTAATGACTGCCTGCTTTTGACGATTTCGAACTAGTTACGAACTGTTGCTGGAATAAATCTAATGACAAATAGAGGAACACAGTAATTTGAAACCAAAGATTGAAACAGCAACCTCACCACAGTATAAGTAATTAGTCAGTAGTGTCACTTAAACATCAGTGTCAAAAAAAATGGCCATTCTGTTTGATACCCTTATGGAAATGCAATGTAATTTACAGCTGGGTAGGTATCAGACAAAAGAGCAAATGTGACAGTTATACTCGAGTGACGCTACTCTGTGATTCTTATACTGTGACCTCACCAGACCTCACTTTTCTGTGTTGCCATCTTTACAAAACAAAACCTAATTAAAATTAGTCACGTGCATTGAAGTATGTACTTTCACTGTATAAGTACAACAGTATAAGCATTGCTTATATATGTCTAGTTAGTCAACCGACGGAAATTAATTTTAGTTCTGGACCAAGATTGATAGGGGGCGATGGACTAGAAGTGTAGCACTCCAGCAGACGTTAACAGGTTTGAATCTCCACTCATCAACTGTTTTCAATAAATGCCGTCTTGATTTGTTTGCGCTGTGTTGCACTGTGGTGTTGCCGTGTATTTCACCGAGTTTCGTTATAGTTGTGAACATAATACTTAAATTAGTCACATTTTCTTTAAATTTCTCGACGAATTTTTTAAGATGTCGGGGAACAAATGTAGTTATTTTATGTGCGAAAAGAGCCTGAGAAGAAACACTGGACTTAGAAAATTTATTTTTCCCATTCATTACGATGTACGATGTAAAAAATGGATTATAAATTCAGGTTAACGAACATTGCCGCTAACAAGGGAAAGTCCCCAACCCGAAAATTCAAAAAAACTGAAACTTTCACCCTACGGTGAACACGGAATTATTTTACCTGCCCAAAAAAGCCCTAAGTGAGCAACAACACCCTTTGAAATTTCTGCGATTTTCGGTTTTCTGCAAATAACTCGGCAACCGATAGAGATAAAAATTAAAATTATATGACAAAATATTTACAACACAACAAAAGCAAATGAAAATTTAAAAAAGTTATTGGTGGACACTGGAACCATTTGGATCCTATTTCCATTGCGGCACTCTACATGTTTTAAATGGAACACTCTATGCTCGATATTTTGCTGGAAAATTCATTTTTCTTGCTTAATTAATACTTTTCAAATTTCATGTAAATAGATTTAAAAATAAAAATTCTGGAATTCACATGTCGAGGGACTCTCAATATATTTATACACATTCTTTAAAATAGTTTGTGATGAAGAAATAAGAAAATTTAATTAAAAATTTTTTCACAAAGTTAACAAAAAATAGGATCTTGTAATGCATTTTTCTTTAAATAAATGTAAAACGATAAATAAAAATAAAACAAAATGCAGGCGATTTTGATATTTTTTTTAAATATACAATCGCGTACAAAAAAGTGGACTGTTTTACGTCAATTTTATAATATAAAACTTTTGCCTGCTGGTTGTAATTATGAACTGAAACTTATGGATTACAATCAGAAATATTTATTTTTTGTCATCCGTAAATAGCTCATAATTACAATAACCTAGTAAAAATTTTATATTATAAAATTGGCTTAAAAAAGTAAACTTTTTTTGTCCGCGACTGTAGTACGATATTTTTGTAAATTTTAGTGTGATAACAAATAAAACAAAAGTCTCAAATGTTCCAAAACTAAAGTAATTAAACACAGGCTCTCGTTTTCCTGCAGATACAGGGTAGCCCAACGAAAACGAAACAAACTGAATATCTCCCAAGAAAATTTTTGTTTGAAAAAACGCAAAAATAGGTCGATTTATAATCCCAGGGGGACACTTTTCTGTCCTATACCGAACCGTCATACGTCATCCCCCTCCCTTCCAGCTCTCTGACCAATAGAATTTAAATAGGAAATGTACCATGAATGGCATCTCATTGAAAAGGTAATTTTATAGAGTAATGTGAATATGAATGTCCGAAAACTTGATTTTAGCGCCCTCTTTCGGGGAAAAAATTGTTACAATTTAATTAAATTAAATTAAATTTAAGTAATTTAAGAATTCTCTATAAAATTACCTTTTCAATGACATGCCATTCATGGTACATTCCCTATTTAAATTCTATTGGTTAGAGAGCTGGAAGGGGGGGGGATCACGTATGACAGTTCGGTATAGGATAGAAAAGTGTCCCCTTGGGGTTATAACATATGTCCAAATAAATTTCTGATAAAGGTAGGCCATGGAAGATAAATTATTACTTTTGAATTTAGGAGTTGTTGGTCGGTATAAGGACAAAAATTTTATTATTTTTAAATTGAACGAATTGATTTATTGTTCAATCAGCTGACAAGTTTCGAACACATTTGTGTTCTTCTTCAGAGCCTAAACACCGGTGTTGTGCTCAAGGCTTTGTCTGTTTACAATTTTTAATGTGTTGTGCTCACCAAGTTTACTGTAATATTCCAACATTATTTTCATGATATTTCTTTGATATCTAACCTGTAAGTAATTGGGAAAAAAATTTTGTACCTACCAGTGTTTACTGACAAGTGTTTTTTGGTTTTAGGTTACTTAATGAATTTTTAACCACTACCTTTGGTAGCGTTTTACTTTGGTAAATGTTATGTCGCAATAATTTAGTTCAGAGGTAAAAATATGCTTTTCAAATTTTTAAATATATTTCACAACCTTTAATTAATTTTAGGCTCTGAAGAAGAACACAAATGTGTTCGAAACTTGTCAGCTGATTGAACAATAAATCAATTCGTTCAATTTAAAAATAATAAAATTTTTGTCCTTATACCGACCAACAACTCCTAAATTCAAAATTTACTGAGGGCACCATTTTGGATGAAATAAATTATTACGTTATTTACATTAAAATATTGTCCAGTTCTTGAGTAGTTAAGTAAAATTGAAGTTTAATTCGCCATATCTTACAGCTTGATATGTCACAAGGGAGGAAGGATCTGACAAATGCATTGTAAATGTTCAGTTAGGTACCTTATATCTAACTTTCAAATATTAGTTTGATAACTTAAAGGATTCAGAAGATGTTGCCAAAAGAAAAATAAGTTTCATCCCTCTTTCAGGGAATTATAACTCCCTTATTATTGACTTTTGGAAGAAAAGTATTGAAAAAAGTTGTTTCTTTTGCGCCTCTCTATATACTGTTTCAGTCTCAAACGAGATTTGGGACATCCTGTATAATCCATGTTAAAGTAATTAGATATTTCTGTCTGGAAGGTAGAAAAATACAGAGATTGGATAAGAGACCACATACTGTAATTAATTTTATTCATGATAAGACGGTCGAAAGAATTTTAAAAATTACTACAGGAGAAATTAATTGCCATATAACAAAAATGATAAATCATCACAGAGCACCGTTAACTTTTGATTGCAATATCAATCAAATCAATATTAACACGTATCAGTTAAATACCAAAGAAAAATTTTATATTGTTATAAGAAACACAAATATGTTGTAAATTAATGTCAGTATTGCAAAATGTGAGTACAAACCCATTTTGTAAACATATTCACTCTTGTTGAGAACATCACTAGGGATAATACTTACGAAAAAAATAATTATTGTAATGAAAATGAGCAACCAGAAACATATTTGCTGTCTGCACCTATTACATCAAGTATAAAAAATAACACATGCAATAAGGTTAAAAATAAAAGTGATAATTTAATAAATAATTTGAAAGATGTATTTTTTTTAAAAGAAGATCAACAATCACTTTCTGAAATATACCGAAAATTGAAGGAAACAATACCACTTTCAATATTATTAAAAGGCTCCATGTAGGTGTGAGTAGATATGAAGGAACATTAAAGGATATTCGGCGAACAGTTATTCAACGATTGTAAAACTAGACCTTAGTAATATCAATTACAGAATCAGCAAATAAAAATAGCAGATATCTTTCCATAGTACTAAAAGAAAAAGGCAAACCACAGAGAAAGAACTAAAAAAAAACAGGTAGACAGAAATTGAGAACTTGAACATTATAAGTTATTTGTAATTTTTTTCATAATGTAACATTTTTTTGTAATAACGTATAAATAAATATTTGAATTTTTCAGTATGTTATAATGAAATATTTTATGCCCTTAAATTAAACAATATTTTAAGTAATTTTGAAATGAACTTGGTTCAATATATTAATTTTTGTGGAAAATTTTAGCCTAATCAATCAATTTATTTTTTAATTTAAATTCTTCAGTGTCTTTTCTAATTACTCAAATATGTATTTAAGAGCTTCCGAAATCCTAACTTCGGTAGGCACAATTCAAATTAACCGCTAATTCTCTCCCACCACAAGGAGTCGTGCGGAGATTTTAGCCGCTCGTTAGATTTCAGTGACAGTAGATAAAATAATTTTTCTTTCAGCCGAGTTTCAAACTTTATAAACACATGCCGTTCATGTATTTTGTTTTAATCAACAGTTATTAGATGGCAGCACATTCTGAAGACTAGGTTGACTAACTATAAATACATAAACAATGGTATAAGTATAAACCATGAAAGGTCATTAATGCTATATTATTCAAGTGATTTATATTATTTGTCTTATTTATTGTTCATTCACAATCGTTCTATTGTTCATTTACAATTATTCCTCTGATTATTCACATTCTATTACTCACAATAATTCAATTCATTTACTGACATTTTCTGTTCACTTATACAATCATTCGTCATTCCAGTGTTCACTTACTCTACTGTTCATACACAAACATTCTACTGTTCATTTTCATCACTTTACTAAAAAAAAGTTATTTCCAAATTCAAAATTCCACTTGACACTCAAAACTTTGAAATTTTTTAGAAGAAAAAGTGTATGATCTAATACGAATAAATCGCATAATCAACAATGTCACCATGAAATTAATTTTATAGTTACATACATCAAAAGACATTGCGAAGATTTTTGGTGTATAACTAATTAGTAAACACATGAGCCTTGATATATTACCATTTATTAATTAATCCATTTCAACATCGTTAACTAAATATTTTAATTTTAAAACCATAGTACTAGGTGAAGTTAAATCCGCCACTAATATTTCAGAATTGTCTTTTAAGCCTAAATCTACGAGACTTTTGCCGAGGTTCTCCCTCGTCTTCTCCTCGATGCTTTTTATAGACGACATGTACAGAGTCTTATTCTTTCCATCGACGACGGTGGTCAGCCCGGGACTCTTCATTTGAAAAGACGCACTCTCACACAATAACTCTATAAGATCCCTGAGTTTATACTTGTTGGGATCTTTAATCGGAAGCGTGTATGGGATCTGCGAACAAACCAAGCAGTTTTCTTTTTTCTCCGCTTCGTAAGTGTACGTGTAAATTCCGTCTACGTCATTGAACACCATGTAATTGTTCATCGGGACGCAGCAACTCGTAGCTAACTTGAATACCTACGTTTAATATTTTTTAGAGGGGGGAATTAAATATTTGTAAGGTATTACCTCAGTAGCGCATATAGCGGCGATAACTGCGTTCGTAGAAGCAACAGCGGGTATAATGTTTTTCACCACCCCCTGGACTAGTCGGAAAGTCAAGCCCGTAATGTTAAACTGTAAAGCCCGTTCCATTGATTTCTCATACACCCAACTAATATGCTGGGGATCATCGCCGTCGAGAGACACCCCCCAAGGATTTTCTTTAGGCCACTGAATAACTTTTACATATTCGATGCAGTGCTCTGGAAGCCGCGGCGTATTTGCTATGGTGCAAAGGGGATAGGTGACTTGTGGGGGATACAAATCCAATGTACAATCAATGCAAGCGCTGATTCCAGGTAGGATTACCCGTGCATTGCCCTTAAAGCCTTCCGTACCTAAGTTCAAGAAAAGTATTAACATGTGCAAACCTAATGCAAGTTTAACTTACACACCTCCATCTACAATTGGAATAATACTGCTCTGATCTACAACATTATCTTCGTAATTAAGCATAGATACTATCAACCCGTTGATCCATCTTCTAGCAACGATCGAGTCTAACCCGCAGACTATTATGTGAAATTGCCTGTAGAAAGTTTCATCGTATTCTTGTATCTTCGTAAAATGCGGAGTAACGTGACAACCGGTAACTCTTCTATTAATAAATGCGGCTGCACATTCGGCCTTGGACTTGCCGATGTCTTTATGCCTGAAGAGAAACTGCCGGTTCAAGTTTGACAGTTCGATGGTGTCCATGTCGATGACGTGCAGCTGCTTGAAGCCCATGAGGGACAAATCCTTTAACAATTCGCAACCCAATCCACCCGCTCCGATTACGAGCACTTTGCAAGTTGTCATTATGAAATCTAATATCTCTGACGACGGCTCGAACTCTGGATGACAAAACGGGCCCGGCCGTTCCAAGATTTTTCGCAAGTGATCCCATCTTTTGTGGGGCATTTCTTGAGATTCGCTCATCCTGAAAGTCCCTTTTTATTCTTATTTAAATACACACTTCAACAGCAACTTGCCGAACATAACCTAAAAAATACCAAATGACATAACTGTGACTCCATCTAACGTGAGATTATGACACTTAAGTGAAATGAAGTAAAAAGTAAATTATTTTAAAAATTAATATTTAAATCTATTATGTTATTTATTTACGGTAGTCTTTATCTTTATTCGTTATTCTTAACTCTCATAATCATAACCAACGTTGCCAACTGACTTTCAGAAAAGTTACTTATCGTGTCGCCATCTATGATGCAATTGTGATTAAAGACAGAATTCTGAAATAATTCTGTTTTAAATAAACATTTGATTGTGTTTATTATTATATCGAGGGACATTGATTAATTTTTTGTAAGCCCCAGATTTGTTTATACAATAATTTTTATTTACGTCCGTTAGTGTTTATAATAGTGTATTTAGTTATCGCCACCACAAACAGTACAAATATTCCTATCTATTCAGACTGCCCACAGGAAAACGTCACACATTAATCTTGGACGGTGTTGTGTGAGGACATGATTTGTGAAAAAGATACAAATTCAACTGATATATCATCGCTTATAAAAAGTGGTGATAAGGTCACCGTTGCCATAGATAACCGTTCTTGCACAAAACCAGCGGCCAGGGTGAGTTTAAAGTTTGAATACATGGTGGTTCACTTTCTACATTTTTTTCATTTTCATGCTCATAATGAACTGTATCACTTTGTTATTGTTTATTTTAGTCTAAGATCAGTGACTCGATTACGTTCAAAAATTGCACATCTGTGTTTATATTGATTTTTTAAAGTTGCTATGTGTCTGGTCAAATGGATAGAATTATAAAAGAAAAACCTCTTACCTAATTAATGCAAAATAAAATTTGCATTTTTCTCAATTAAAAAAAGTGAGGGTAGATTTTCAAGCATAAATTATTTTGATTTCTAAATAATCAGAGTCTTAAGTTACAAGCCAAAAGATGAGGAGTCAGAAACATCAAATTCGTTTTTACTTTTTAAATTTCTTTAACACTTATTTTAAAGGCCGTTGCTGTATGGCAGAAATAATTTATATTGAGGCACACTGGCAAACTATTCACATTTTGGCATATTAAACTGCATACTTAGCACTAAAAATAGATGAAGTGCTGACTTTAATTGAGGAAGAATTGATTGACCCATTTGTAATATGAATATGTAACTTGTTTTATCGAGGCGAATATGTTGTTGAACCCTGTACTCTTATTATTATTATTAATTAAAAATTAACACAATTAGAAAATGCTCTTCATGGAAATGCTAAAACAAAGATAAAGTGTTGACTTTAATCGAGGAGGAATTCATCGACCCATTTGTAATATGAACAACTTATTCCGTCAATGCAAAAAAAGTTGTTGTCTGTAGCCTGTACTCTTTTCAATTAAAAAATAATTCACATAAAAAACAATAAATTCTCGAGTTTTCAAAGAATAGGCTCATGTTCTAACTCAAATCAAAGAAAAGCAATACTTGTCTCTTAATCTTATCAGCATGTAACAGGTAGATTTTATTTAACAACAGACCGAACCTGTCTATTTTTTATTGCCGCAAAGATAACGATTTTATGGAAAAACTATTCATCATTATTCCTTGATAATTTGTTTAAGGGTAAGGGCATTAATGCCTTTCTAAAATGCACTTTGTTTTCCTATCTAGGAATATTTCTACCTTTTTTTTTTGAAATCAGATTATTTAATAGTTTTTTTTTAATTTGGCGTCGAAGTTGGCTGTGACAAGGTGCTTATTGTGAACACACCACAATTTTGATTATTTGTTGTAAATCTTATTTTCTTAAATTAAAAAATGCACAGTTTTTTACTTATTTTCTTATTGTATGTTTTCGTTGTTACAACAGATCTCATTCTTATTGCCATTTTTCGTTTATTGCAATAGATTACATTCTCGTGTTGTCCTATCGTACTGTTGGGTTCGAAACCTCGAAAGCAAGGTTAGGAATTGCAAGTTCAAACGTCAAATTAACAACTGTCATGACGATGAAGGTTCACAATGAAATTTTCATGGTCAACTTCGATGCCAGATTAAAAAAAAACACTGTTTATAAAATCATCTCCAGAAAGTGTGAATGGCGATTGCATGAATAACAATTGACGAAAATCAGTAATCAAGAGATGGGGCTTTTAATAAGGAAAAAAAAAGCAGATGTCATTAATATTTAGCTTCCAATCATTATTATTATTAAGTTAGATGAAGTCTTTGCATAGGCATAATAAGTACACTAATCACCCAATACGTACCAGTGGCGTAGATAGAAACTTGTTTCGGGGTGAGGAGGGGGGGGGGGCGAACAAAAAATCTAACGAGTACGGACTCTACTTGACATTTCATTTATGAAATGTAAAACCGCGAACAAAAAATAACTTCTTACGAAAAGCTTCTTTTGTATGAATTACGCGAAACATTATAGAAATTTCGAGGAGACCTCGGTCCCCCCCTCCCCCAATCTACGCCACTGATACGTACATAAGAATATTTATTCGTGTAGAAGCGTCACGCCTAAATTATTCAATTTAATGTTTATCACAGGTTAACCAAATGTTATTCCAATGTTTTCCTTTAAAGTCCCTAGATAATATATACAAGGTGTTAATAAAAACCTGTACACCGGTTGATCCTACAGTGGCCAGTGGTATATCGAAAAATTCAGCTTTTTATTTAATTTATAGCTCTCGAATTTTATGTCAAAAATCAAAATTCTAGAAGAGTGAACACATGGCGTGGACACCCTATATTGAGAATGGGACATGGGTTTATTGGAATTTTTTTCCTGTTTTGATCTCTACTATCACCTGCCAAACGGTTTTTATTAAGACCCTATATACAGGTGTCCCAACAGTGTGTTCTCGGGCAGTATCTCGGTAACTACTGAAGATACAAAAAAAATTTCCACACAATTTCGTTTTCAATTTTGAAAGTCTACAACATAAAATTATTCTCATCTATACAGAGTGAATCAAAACATTGGTGCCGGGCACAGCTTTTTTTATTTCAAATGGAACGCCCTATATATGAAAGCAAATTTGGATTGCTCGTAAAATTCTACACATTTCCTGTATACCATTGTCTATACCTAAACCTAACTGTTCTTGAGATATTTAACATTTTGTATTGTATTTAATTTTAACTCTAAGTAAAAGATTCTTAGTACAGATGGAGTTGATACAAGCTTATTATAAGCCATTATTAAATGTACTTTTATCGCTACAGAGTGGTCATGGTAATAAACAAAATACAGTCGCACCTTTATAACTCGAACCTCCACAACTCGAAACTCTCTGTAAGTCGAAGTTTACTGATGTCCCTGCACATTGTGTATAACTCAAATCTCTTTCTTTAACTCGAAATTTCTATAACTCGAAGTAATTTTCCGGTCCCTTGAGATTCGAGTTATGGAGGTTCAACTGTATCAGAAATTTCAAAATGACAGAACTCAATTTTCTTAAATAGCATGCCCTATATTTTTCAATTTTGCTCAAATTACGTAACATTCCAGAATAGATTGTCAAATATATTAATCCAAAAGGCAAACATTGCCATAATATTATAAGCTATAAATTAATGCGCCATTGTTTTATAATTATAATTAAGAGATAAAAGCGCAAGCATGTATCGTAACGTTAATTACCGGCGAAAGCGTTATATTATTAACAGTTTACTAATTTTTTTATTGTCTCGTCGTTATGAATCGTGAAAGTGATTGTGTTACCTGTGAGCATCACCAGAAAATATCTTGATTTAAATATAATAATGAATAAAGAATGAGTAACTGTATGAATCGATTTACCATTTAATTACAACATGTAGAACATGTACAGGGAGATCGAAATTAATTGTCCAAACAAAGCCAAGTTCACACCGATATTTTTTTTTTAATTTCGCAGCTGGACGTTAGAATTTTTCGAAATTTCTCCGTCTTCGTTTTCACATGCTTGTTCAATTCACATGTAAGTACACGGTGAGAACTTTATTTGCATATTGCGTTGGCTTTCGACAATTGTGTCACACACCGAAGAGGCAAAGAAAAAAAATTGTTACAGTTGTTGATTTCTGCTTATAACTATCGTACTGTTTTATTTTGGACATTTACATAATTTTCTAATGAAAGTATCTCGTTCCTTTTACTTTTAACGTAATGATTTATCGCATTAGCAAATGATTTTATTTATTTACCAGCAATAAACAAGATGTGCAATTTTACTTTCGATATGGAGATAAGTTTACCCCTCACAGATTTCACGCTTTGCAAAAATACTTTTCACGAAATTCTAAAATTCTCACACAAGCCGGTCCTGTCCGTCATTTCATCACGAGCACGCACCATCTCTCTGCGAGCAGCTGTTAAGTTTCTATTTGAAAGCAAAATTAATTATTGTATATTTGAGAGAGTAAGATACGGTTGGTGTAATAGCGTTTCAAAATTACGACGAAAGTGGAATTACTTTAAAAAAATGTAGCTTGTGTTTGCAGACGTTGATTTCAAAGTAAACGGGCTTTTAAAGTTGGAAGTTTATTTTGCTTGCTTTTCCGTTTATTTTTCTTTTTATTGTGTATGTTTTCCAGTCTTGAATGTTCTCTATGTTGCATGAAGCTGGAGTACTTACTGGTGTTTGTGAATAGCACATTAAATTTGGATTGAGGATGACGAACTCACAGGTAAGTGTAGATTTTTAGAGGGTTTTGGGCCTCTTTCAGATTTATTTCGGCTAGTACATTGGCTATTACATGAAATATATTTATTTGCACGGTTGATATTAAAATATATTTTTTTATTTATTTTTAATTTTAGTTTTTAGATATGCCTAGGTTTATTTTAATAAATTGCAGCTTGACATAGATAATGTAAATACAGGAACTTTTAAATAATTTTCTCGATTTCTATTCTAAGATTATTTAATCACTTTATTTTTTGCAGTTATTGCATATACTATATGTTTCATTTTTAGTTGAAAACGTACACGCAATTATTTCGCGCATTTGTCGTAAATCGGCAGACTTTCCATGAGCTCAGAATTTATAGCGAAATACGATGTTTTATGTCCTTTATTTTATAATACAACCATTTCTATTTTATCTCCGTTTTTTTTTCAAGTTCCAGTGATACAGTCGATATGATGTATAAGTAGGTACATATAACGAAAGTTTTTTTTAAATCAATCAGTATTTTTTTTAATTGGTAATTTCAACAATATTTTAATTTCAAATTTCGCGCCTGAAATAATGTGGAATTGTGCGACAGGAACCGTAAGAGGTACAAGTAGATCAAACAAGGAAAGGAAACAAAGAAAGATCGATGACTTTAATCAAAAGGAATAATTTCAAATTTCGCGCCCAAATAATCGTAGTACTTCAAAATCTTCATAGATGGCGCTCGCGTGACACAATTTCATTTTCTAATACAAAGTGGTCAAGAATAACTGTTTGAGTTGGCAATACAATTAAGAGCATTTTTTATTCGGCTATTTGCAACACTGCAATCGGATATATGTTTTGTTGATTTATTTGACATAACCCGAACAGCGATAAGATTGTAGGTTGTGAATAAAAATTAGCGTTTTAATTTGAATTTGAAATGTCAAATGACGTTTGTAAAGTGACGGCTGTCAGTGTCAAGCCGTCCACAACCGAAAGTTACTCTAGGGGCCCGTTCAGGAATAACGCTCCGACTAAAAAGAGCGCGTTCTGGGTAATGTTCTTTCTCTCTCGTGTAAGTGATTTTGTGCATTTTGCTTTTCATTTTAAACGCCCAAAGTGCTCTCGCGATACAGTTCCTGAACGGGCCCCAGTTGTACCATTTAAAAATAAAATTCAGCACTACCAACTCAAACAGTGATTCTTGACCACTTTGTACTTAATTGAAATCGTAAAAAAAAACTTATCTAAATTTAATTTTCGAGCAGATTTAAGAAAATCGTTATCGGCATCGTTTAATAATTTTTGTATATTTTCAATTTGGCACCCAAAAAATTCTAGTATGTACGTAGTGGTAGCGCACGACAAAAGAAAACTGAAACAAACGACAGTGAAACACGGAGTGTAATGAACGGGAAACAGGAGAACATCGATGACATTAAGTCCGAAGAATAATTTCAAATTCCGCGCCAAAAAAATTCATAGTGCGACAGTACTCACACAGTATTTACACAGACGGCGCTGGCGCAACACAATTTCATTTTTAATACGTAATTAAAATCGCATCAAAACTTATCTGAGTTTAGTTTAGATTTGGGAAATCTAAAAAAAAAAAAATCGTCGCGTCGTTTAGAAGCTTTAATCGTATTTAGATATTTTAAATTTCGCGCCTAAAATAATGCGGTATTGCGCGACAAGAATAATAAGAGATACACGAATGTAGAATGAAAGAAAATAAAAGATGATCGATGATTTTAATCACGACAAATAATTTCAAAATTCGCGCCGAAAAAGTTATAGTGCGACAAAATCTACATAGATGGCGCTGGCGCGACACAATAACGTTTTTTTAAATACTAACGTAAACATCCGAATTTAGTAAAGATTTGAAAAAAAAAATTAAAAAGAGTCGACTTTGTTTAGTAACTTTCAATAATTTTTTGAAGTTTCAAATTTCACGCCGAAAAAGTTTTGGCGTGACAAAAACTGCATAGATGTATAGAATCGTAAATAGTACAAATGGATGAGATAACAAAAGAAAACAAAAGAAGATCGACGATTTTAATCACGAAAAATAATTTCAAAATTCGCGCCGAAAAATTTGTAGTGCGACAAAACTTACATAGATTGCGCCGGCGCAACTCAATTTCATTTTTAATACCAAATTCAAATTGTATATAAACTTTTCTTAATTTACTTTACGTTTAGAAAACCTTTTTTTTATTATCGACGCTTTTTAGTAATAAGAAACTAGTAGATTTCTCACATTCATTACTATTCATAACATTTTACGCACAAAAGAGTTCTAATTTCAAAATTCTACCCTTTTTCCCATTCATTAAATTCAGTTTTAATTTTCCCCATGAAAAGTGAAATTCCCCTCAAATTGGCAATTAAATTTTCATGGCCAACTTCGACGTCAGATTAAAAAAAAACTGTTTAAAATAACTTAAATTTAAACTTTAAATTTGGCGTCGAAGTTGGCCGTGACAAGGTGCTTATTGTGAACGCACCACAATTTTGACTATTTGTTATCTAAATCTTATTTTCTTATTGTCTGTTTTAATTGTTACAACAGATCTCATTCTTATCGTCGTTTTTCGTTTATTACAATAGATTACATTCTTGTGTTGTCCTATCGTACTGTTGAGTTAGAAACTTCAAAAGCAAGGTTAGGAATTGCAAGTTCAAACGTCAAATTGACAACTGTCATGGTTCACAATAGCTGCATTCGATTCACCGATTTGGATCGATCTAAATCGATTCAAACAGCTTTTCTGCGTTCGTTTCCTGCCAGATCAGTTAACCCCCACCATAATTTAAAGTGATCCAAATCACTTCAAAGTGATGCTGCTTATTTAAAGAATCATTTAGATCATTAGATCGATAATGTAAGGCTATGTGTTGGTTATGTGGCGACAACAGATAATTGATAAACAAAACAGTTGATAAACTTGTTCGTTTCGCTATCAAGAATCACATTAATTTCCTGATCTAAACGAATTGATTCAACGCGTGAATCGAATGCAGCTAATGAAATTTTCATGGCCAACTTCGACGCTAGATTTAAAAAAACACTCTACACTTCAGCAGATACTATAAAAATATGCCTTTTTCATAAATGAATTGCTAATGGGAATTTTTGTGTGAAATTTCACATTGCAGAAGTCCAACATGTAGAGAGAAAGTTGTGCAATGCAATTAAACCTCTCATCTATTCGTAAGTTCATTTTCTAATAATTGCTTTTTAATTTTGTTGCAATTTCTCAAGTTTACCATAATCGAAAGGAAATATTCATTTTCACTTTTCACTTCGTAAGTTTCATTTTATAACGCATTTCGTATTCAAAGCTTGCGCTCGTTAGCCTCTGCGTGTACGCTGAAAAACGTTTTTGCGTGTAATTAAATGAACCGGTCGATATTTCTGGTTAATTTTCAGCAGTTCGCTGAAACATTACCGCGCACCTACTCGTTTTTATTTTTTTTAACCACGGTGTTTTGGAACGTCATTACTTGATTCGTTGTTATCATGTTACCCATTTGTTTATTGCGAGTAATGAGCGTGTGTGGGCTCAAATTATTCAGTTGTCATGTGTTAGTAACTTCATTACGTTCATTACTTGTTTAAAGGTTAATGCGTCTGTAATATATACAGAGTGTTACGATAAAGAAGACCTATATCACATGAAAGATCTATTTTCTTACACTCAATTTTACAATGAAGATTATTGAAGTGGTAAGGAATTAGGAGCTCAAGAGAGCAGAAATTTGTTAAACATTTGCAAAAGTGCAACAATAAATTTCTATAAACGCAAATTAATTAATTTACATAGTAACAAGGTAAAGGTAAAGGAAAGGTAAAATTACCTTGGGTTTCTTGGTAGTATTATCTATGGATTTAATTCTTGGTTAATTCCCATGGAAACAAGTACAGATTAAAATTACCCGGACGTTTATATTAATGCATTGTTTGTTGTTATCGTTGGAGTGCATACAAAATATGTTGGGAATAGTTTCCTGGCGTAAAATATACGAAGGCTAAAGCGACCTTCGATCTACTTCCGTATCCCATGTGAGATATAAGTAAATATAAGAATGACAGGTACGCTTAAATAAAGCGAACAAGTATTTATGTAACTACAAAAACGAAGAGAAGGAAACGGTATACGCACGAAAGATATTATTTTGTCGTACTCCCACGCTCACGTTGCAATTTATGCCTATCCTGTCGTTTAGTATCATCTCGTCACACTAAAAGGAATTAATGAGCTCGTTTAAGGGGCCCGTTACAATTATTAATAAACAGAGCAAGGCGTAAAACGTCTCCTTGCGGTAGAAGATAATTGTAATAAACGACCATCTTCACAAGTGTTGTCTATAAAAATTATGAAATTTTTTCCCTGGTTTTGATTAGTAGTATTTTCCATTTGTAGATTTAGGCTCTAAATACATTTTTAAATAACTCCCGCGAGATTCCGGGCGTCATGTTTTCAATTCCGTTTTGTTTTCCCAGCGTCATCTGTGTTCGATCTACCAATTAAAGATTTTGTTGCGTTTTAGTCGAAACATTAATATTTACAAGACTTTTCTTGTACCTTTTTGTGACAAATTCGTTTAAGTAAAAGTTGTTCTCCATTTTTAGTCGAAAGGATTTTTCAAATTCTAATTTTATTAGAAATTTTGAGTCGAATGTAAAAAAAGGGGTTCGAGATTATGCGCATCGGGTTCGAGATTATCCGACATAGTTTGATTTTCTTAAGAAGTTTTGCCTTCAAAATTTAATTAAGGAGTTCTAATTTGATGAAAATTCTTTAATTAATTTATTAATTGAGTTTGTAAAACACTGAAGAGTATCTGATGTCTTGTGCCTGGAATATTTTTGTGTATTTAAATTGTTTGCCTTGTAGTTATGGTTTCGTGGAGTTCGGAGCTCCAAGTTCCGGCACGTGTATGGCGATCCCGCAAAAAGGGAAAAATGTTACGATAACATTAAAATAACGAAAAACGCACACGATTCCCAGTTCTGTGCGGTCAACCCGAAATTCTTGGCCATCGTTACCGAAGTTGCCGGCGGTGGTGCCTTCATTGTGCTCCCCATTGACAGCGTAAGTATAATTTATGTAAGTAAAAAAAATTCACAGTTTTTAGTTCATTATTAGTGAGCATTGTCAACCTTAATGGTAAATTAATGCGACTTGCGTAATTACAGAAGTTGATAGCACTTACATTATCTTTTTTTTTGTTGGAAATAAACAGTGATTTTTGCATTTCTTCTTTAAAGAAATAAAATTTTACTTTGTAGGATGCCAATATTTACATAAAAACAAGACTGTTTTCTTTCGTTTATTGTTCAATAAAAAAATGGTCACGTACGCCATCTTGTCTTAACCTATCGACGCGACGTTGCCAACAGCGTTGATATTTCGACGTTGCCAAATTATATCAATCGCGATGACAAGGTTTATGGCGGATTTCACAAACGTTACTTAAATTTAATCATCCGTTAAAAGTAAACGTTGCCATGGTTACATGTGTTGAAGGTATAGGAATGATTATTCTTAATCAATGATTAAAGTTAAGTGACGTTTGTGAAATCCAGCGTAGGAATGATTATTCTTAATCGATGATTAAAGTTAAATGATGTTTCTGAAATCCAGCGTTATTATTTTTTTTTTAATCAAACGATTTTTTCGCATGGACAGAAAATGTCCATGGTGGAGTCAGTGTTGCCAGTTAACAATTGTTATGTTGATGATGGTTCACAATGAAATTTTCATGGCCAGATTTCTGTTCTTAATCTGTTGTCTATTATTTTTTCATACGCTTTCATAGGTGTATTCAGGAGTGAAATGCCTCTGTAGTTTTTACAACATTTACTATCTCCTTTTTTTTATAGATTGGTAGTATCAGCGCCATCTCCCAATAATCTCCAAGTTCCATACTTTATTATAAATTTCTAGTAATACATCAGTCCCTCTTTGTCCCATATGTTTTAACATTTGCGATGTAATTTTATCATAGCCTGGAGCTTTTCCATTTTTCAGCCACTTAATAGCACCAAGTAGTTCTCGTTTTATATCTGGTGTGTTACTATTCTCGACTACTCTGTTTTCAGTTGTTTCATCTCTGTATCTGTAAACGCTGTAAACTCTGTTCACAAATTAAAAGACCACTGGTGATGTTGCCTTGTCAAAAGTACAACCGGCAACAGTGTCCTAGTTAGAAATTTGGTAACATTTTGGCATTTAAAATATTTTTCTGCTTTCGAGGCATTGAAATGGCTTCTTGAAATGAATATAAATGTAGACAATATAATAATAAAATTGATTTGACAAATTACTTTGGCATGAAACTTCAAATACCTTGCCAACCTTGCTATTTTGATAATGTTTTATAGGGGACTTATGTTTTATACCAACATAATGCAGCAGGTGGTGGTTTTTTAATTTGTGAACAACGTATACCTTGCAGTAGCTCTTGGAAGTATTCTTTCCATCGTATCATTATTTCCTTTTTGTAAGTCAGCGTCTCTTCTCTTTTTTTTGTTGATAAATAAGTTAATCTCTTCTTTTTTACCTTGTCTGAACGATTTTAGAATCTTATAAAACAGCTTTTGGTTACCCTTACTGTCTTCGTCCAATTTATGTACAAGTTCTTCTTCGCCTGTGCAACTAATTCTTTAACACTTTTCTTATATTCTTCATAACTATTATTGTTCTATTTGCAGGGTATTTCTTCCACGCCACTTTCTTCTTTTTAACTGTGTCTCTTATTGTTTCAGTCCACCAGAATGTTTGCCTTTTATTTTTAATCGTTCTACAAACCCCGCAAGCTTGTTTTGCTGCATCTAGTATACTTTCTTTAAATGTCTTCCATAATTGTTCTACATTTTGGTCTTTGTTCGCGTTTTGTTTTAAATTTAGTTTTTCCTCCACTAACTTCTTGAATTTGCCAGCTGTTTGTTCGTCTTTTAATCTAAAACTCTTGATGGTTACACATTCCCTTTATTCTTTTCTTCTTTTGCCTTGTGTCTAATTTCCTTTTGGATATCTCTTTCAATGCTCGTTAGGTCGTCATTAATAAATATCTTGTCGCCTGGTTTATTTATTAGTTCATTTTCATTTCACCTCTATTTTATTTTCTTCAGTACCTAATTCCACCATATATGTTTTTATGCCTAATCTACGTGCGGATTTAACTATTGTTCTTACTCCTAACTCCTCTTCTATTAGCTTTTTCATTGTTTCTTTTAGAAGAATGGTAACCCAAAGTCACTAAATAAATATAGTACCGCAATCCATATGCTTAATGTGTAAGATAAAGAACGTGAACTTTAGTGACCACTTTGGCCAACTTCAGTGACCACTTTAGCCAACTTCAGTGACCACTTTGATTAATTTCAGTTACCACTTTGGTTAACTCCAGTGACCACTTTCGTCAACTTTAGTGACCATTTTCGTTCATATGCTTAATGTGTAAGGGTTAGTTTCATAATGGAATTTAAAAGAGACTTTAAATTTAAAGTCACTTTCAGATGTCTAAAGAAGTCAGAAGTCTCCTTTAAATTCGTTTATGAAACTAGCCCTAAGTTAAAGAATAGCTATTTTTGTATTAAAAGCGTGAAGGAGGCGATTTTGGCCCGCGGCAGAATTAAATTATAAGCCCGAAGCCCGAGGGATTATAAGACGCCAAAGGGCCAAAATCGTCGTTCACGCTCGAAATGCAAACAAAATTTTTTGTAAAATCGTTTAAATCCACCTTAAGCTTTGAAAAAATAAATGGCACGATTCGTTCTCAAAAATAAAGTTATGTTGTTGGTTGCCAATGTGATGCAAATAAAACATTATGTTATTATTAAACATGTGATGCAAAAGAAAATATTAGGCCTTAGGGCGCAAAAGGCACTATTTACGCAAATTATTGTATGAATTACTTCATTTTGATACGATTTTACAAAAAATGTTTCTGCACTGAAATGACCGTCTTTTCTAGTTATTTTCTTTCCGGCAAGCTTAAATGGTCGATATTTCTATTAATCAAATTTAACGCCTGTCAAATAAAAGTTTAAAATGCCCGAGTGTAACGTTAGGGTTAGATCTTTAAATTTCCCGCCAATATTTTGCACTAAAATGGCGGCTGATTGCGGTACTGTAATTATTTAGTGACGGTACCGCTGTATACCGTCACGCTGTAACTATGACGGCGCCATCTATTACCAAATATGAAAATCTATTACGATACTCAAGCGACATCTATGACTCTATAGCAAAGCATTTTTTTTTCTGGCAACATTGGATGTAACACATCAAGATATTTTGAATATTTTCATAAAATTCCTCTGTGCTTGCTTAAAGTGAGCTAGAAAGTGACGAGACTTTTTTTATTTGCAGACTGGTAGGTTAGATTTTAATGCGAGTAGAGTAACTGGGCACACAGGTGCTGTCCTCGACATAAAGTGGAACCCTTTCGATGACAATATAATCGCATCGTGCTCTGATGACTGCACAGTAAGTTACAAGCGCATTCCACAACATAAACTGAAATATTTATATTTAGTATGTCATTAGATTAAGCTCTGGCATATACCGGATAATGGCCTTTCCATGCACCTCAACGAATGGCTGGTGGAACTACAAGGGCACAAGCGCAGGATCGCTTATATCGAATGGCATCCGACTGCGGCCAATATTTTGTTCAGTGCAGGATTTGATCATTTGGTAAGTGTAGAAATGTTTATTTGTGGCATTCAGGAGATAAAATTAATAAGAATGGAACCATTTGTATTTGCACATTTGATTTTGATTTATCTTAAGGTGATAGTGTGGGATATTGAAAAGGGAGAAGCGGTAAACATGATCGACTGCCACACGGATGTCATTTATTGCATGACATTAAACAGAGATGGAAGTTTGCTTGCCACAACCTGTAAAGATAAGAAGTTAAGAGTGATTGAACCTCGTACCGGTATAATTAAATCAGTAAGTTTTTGGCAAACGAAGGTCACACATTTAATTTGCACGTA
This sequence comes from Dorcus parallelipipedus, assembly GCA_958336345.1. Lineage (NCBI taxonomy): Eukaryota > Metazoa > Arthropoda > Insecta > Coleoptera > Lucanidae > Dorcus > Dorcus parallelipipedus. The sequence continues at coordinate 33,921,255 of OY284482.1, forward strand.
ACTAATTTATTTTAGGAAGGTGTGTGTCACGCTGGTTCAAAAGCAAGCAAAGTAATCTTCCTGGGCTCTTCCGATCGTCTTATGACGACTGGGTTTTCACGTCATTCCGATCGCCAGTATTCAATTTGGGACCAAGATGACCTCTCCCAGCCCCTGATTACCGACACCATAGACAGTTCATCAGGGATCGTGTTTCCCTATTACGATTATGACACAAATATTGTGTACCTCGCTGGTAAGGGGGATGGCAACATTCGATACTACGAGATCGTTGATGAACCACCGTATGTGCACTTCTTAAGTCAATTTTTGTCTGGCAATCCGCAAGTACGTTTAAAAGAATTTCAAGTTGTAATTTATTTATGTCGGATAATATGTTTTCAGCGAGGCTTAGGTTTTATGCCGAAGCGGGGTTTGAACACGGGCATATGTGAAATATTTCGCTTCTATAAATTGCATACAACGAGGGGGTTGTGCGAACCCATTAGTATGATAGTTCCAAGGAAGAGCGATCAATTTCACGAAGATCTTTACCCGGACACTGCGGCTCCAAAACCATCTCTGTCTGCCCAAGAATGGATTAGTGGAAGAAACTGTCCTCCTGTGCTTATGTCAATGAAAACAGGTATTTTATTTTTTTTAATGACCTGGGGCCTATTCCACCAACAACTTTGCAACCTTGCACTTTGCACTTAGCGTTTTCTTGTCTTTTCGACATTGCTATTATTATATTATGTTTTTGAATTTTATGGCTTGTAAATTAATATGCTTTTCATAAATTGCAAATTAATTCAATAATCTGCTAAAATGTTGGTAGAACCAGAATAAACAAAGTGAAAAGTGCAAAGTGCGAGGTTTCAAAATTGTTGGTGAAATAGGCCCCAGATCCCGGAGGCATCACAGCCATTTAGGTTTATTGTGCTCTACTAATGTGAAATGTTGGTGTTTGTTCAGAACAGAACAGAAAATGTAAATTTTTTTTAAATTTAAGGGACAAATATCAACGGTGCTTCCAAACCGAGGGTACAGAAATGTGCTGTGAATAAACCCTCGATTCCCATAATCGACAACAATAAAAGAAAATTCGCTTTCCTTGCAACCGAAACGAAAGCCGACTACAGACCAAAGAGTATAATAATCGAAAAAGAACAGAAGACAACGACGAACCAAAGCACGAAGTTCCAGCAGTTGCAACACCTTTTCGGAAACAACATGGAGGCTTTCGGAGAGGGTGAAATTCCTTTGCTGAAGGAAATCAATATCATCGAAGATAATGTCAACGCCGAGAGGGATGTAAGTAATACATAAATGAAACAACCCCTCATCTCTCTATCTTTTTTTTAATCCAGTTACGCAAAGCCTATCTGCGACAGTGTGAAGAAATCAGGTTATTAAAGAAACAGTTGGCCAACAGTGAACAGCAAGTGAAAGAATTGGAAGAACAGATCAGGAAGCTTAAAAAGAAATAAAAAAACTTCGATTTTTTTCCACACTACAAATCTGCTTTGATGCCTCAACGCAAAGCAAAAGCTCTTAAACATGGAAGTCGCTTAAAAAAACTGTTATACATGTAAGTTTACTTTTTTAAATTATTTACCGACTATTAAAAACATTAGCTTTTAAGTTTCAGTTTTCACCTTGTTACCAAATGTTTATTTTTTTATTAAAGTTAGTTGTTTTTCTATAACTTGTGGACTCTGGGTCTTTATTCACATAATTATTATGTGTGACGTAAAGATTAGAGAGTCCTCCGAAATGTAAGTAGTTTGTTAGTTGTGATATAATTATGTTAAATTAGTGTAAACCTTGTTTTAATATTTTACGTTCTTGGCATAAGCCTTATTCTTGCAGATTTATAAGTTGCTTTATAAATTACTATCATGCACAAATGATATTCATTGTATTCCACGTTTTATCCATTTTATTTTAAATGCTAAACACTTAAATGGCTTAAGCAATGCTCAAGTAAATTTTTTTAATCTTTTTACATAATTTGAGCCTTCGTGAAATATGTAATTGTAATAATAAGAGTAAGTATACTTTTAAGGAACCTGTAGGAATTAAGTTGCATTTATTTATTTAGATTTGTTTTGTACTGGAGCAAAAGAAGATCACGACTGCCAAAGTATAGTCGCACTCAATTCTTTAAATTTAGTCGAGTAAACTGTATGCAAGTGTTTCCGAATCATTAATTTAAAGACAAATTATTGTTTTAAATTATCCTTCATTGTGGTAATGACATAACAGTTTACCTATGCAAATAAATAAGAGCTAAGTGCTTCTGAGAATATTTAGCTGCCTTTATTACATATATGATTATCATATTTGATGTGCATATGAATTAAATCGATAATCTCGATAAAAAAAATGCTTGTAATTTATAAATTCGGTACAAAATATACACATATTTGTATGCACACGAATGAATGAAAGCAGAAAGAAAAGAATATATTTTTGCAATGCTTTAGGTGTAGTGTTCTTTTATATAAGAATTTTTGTACATATATACTTTGTTTTTAAAGGGAGAAATGAGGTCTGTTTTTATAGAAAATTGAAGCAGTAATGAGATTGCATCTTCAATTTTTTATGAAAAAAAGTTATCAGTGAAAGCACTCAGACTTTTTTTTCCTCCTACTTACCTATATACATGTAGGCCTTGCATTAGCTTAAATCAAACGTAAATTTCTTCAGACTGTAGAACTGTGTTCAACTACGTACAAACTTTGTAGTTTTCTGAAAGTACTTTAAAGAGTAGCGGGGTAACGAAAATCAAAGCAGTTTCTCAGGAAAGAAATTTATGTGTTTCAAAACGGCACAATCAGTATTAGATGCATATTCCAAATTATATTTAGTGTCTCTATGTACAAAGTATTGTTCTTTGACATAATAAAGTATGAAACAAAAAAAAAAGGAAAAGTTACTGATGTTAAACTCCTACCTTAAATCGAAAACTAGTTGCTAAATAAAAATTTAATATGTAACACACATATATATAAAAAAAAATATAATATATACATAATATTAATGACAGTGAAAGATTGAGAGAAAATATAACAAGCAGAAGCTGCCCTGAATACTTATAATAAAATTACACAAAATTGGATACCTTAGGTATTTAAAAAAAACTGTTTTGCTTTCAGCTGATGAAATCAAGCTTATTAGTTTTGATAAATTATGATAAAAATATGATATTACATAAATTCATGGCCGGCAATTGAAAATATCACATTTATATATTTGTTTAAACTAGTTTTAAAATTATAAACCCCCAAATGCACTAACATTAACAAAGTATTTTAATTGAAATCTTAAAAATATATTTTTTTAATTTATGTTAATTACTTTTATATACAATGCTAACTCAAGACATACATAGATTCATCTACCTACCTAATCATTATTATTGTAACAAATAAAGAAATGAAAAAGCTGGTGTACGTCGGCCTGCTCGTCTGTGCAGGATTGCAACCATCACCGGTGCATGTGAATACACACGTTCTGTAAGTTAAAATATCCCCAGGTTGTTTGACGTAGTTGCAGTAATTTCCAAGGTCCAACGAAGAACAGAATCGTTTTGCACCAATACCTCCTGGAAAAAAAATTACTTTATGAACTTGAAACCTTTTTAAATCAAAGCCAGCAAAGACCCAAAGCTTTAGGTAGATTTCATGCAAAAATGTGGTTAATTTCATACCATCTAAACTAGTAGACTTGATACAGTACTGTGCCTCGAACACGTGGTCACAACTCTGCGGAGTCAAACCTGCCATGTGAATCATTCCATCTGAGCAATCGATTGATTCAGACGATGAACACTGGTAGCATTCTATCGTGCTGCCTGGGATGATCCACGCAGCATTAAAGCAACATTAGTATTGTTAGCCTTGTTCGTAAAGTAAAAAGTTAGTAGTAGTTGTATTAGAGGAGGAAATGGTCAGTAAATAGTACGCCACCACGGTTTATGAAATCAGGTGGATACCTTCAAACCGTCCTATGTGTTTTATACAGTATTTGGCATCGTAGACGTTGTCACATGATTCTGGTTCGATGTCGACGTCACTGCTTAGCCACTCGTTGCACTGAAAAGGTTCCGAAGGATCTGTTCCCTTACACTGGTAACAGTCTATTTCTAAAGCTGTGGGTTAACAAAAAAAAATCATACATGTAAAATGTATTGTTTTCTAAAAATTTTGACGATTAGAGCGATTAAAATAAATTGGAATATTTCAAAAACTAAGAAAGATTGAGATTTTTTTGTTACTACAAATTAATATAAATACATAATGTAAAGAAAACGTTTCTTTATATTTTTACGTTGCATTAGCATATTATGAATACGTCAATTTTGTTCGGCTTTAAAATTTAAATCCCTTTATTAATTGCAGTCATTAAAACGTAAATCCCCCTAGTCGAATTTAAGCATCGTTATTAACGTCGTTAAAACGAAACGTACAGATAACTTTGAATAATATTCTGCTCTTTGAGACTCGATTATAGCAAGAGTTCTCGAGGGAGTACTTCAGTAAATTTGCTTTTGAGTAAACACCGTCAGGCGAAGTGTTTGCTCTCAAATCGAATCTAAAGAAAGCGGAGTTTAAATTTGTATCGAAATCAGAATCCTATGTAAACAACACAACAAAAATTGCGTGTACCTAACTTGTTTACCCTTTTTGTATGTAATAAAACCAATTGGATTTTCTTTTTTAGGAAAGAAATTGATTTCGTCTTATTCTTAAGGGTTCTCAATCGCTTTTCAGTAAATCATTAAGGGACTTGCTTAACGTATAATTACTTGCGCGAAGTCCTTTGTCGCAAAAGCAATATCGTAAAACTTTGGAAGTAGTTCCAATAGGTCTCGTAGAATATTATGGGAGCGCATAAATTGGCTTTCAGCCAGTCGATTGAGAGCGTGACATTGTAAAGTCAATAAGTACGTGTTTGAAGCTGTTTGCAAATCGGCACTCCGGCACGGGGGCTCTGAATAATTCATCGCAACTATTATGCCAAAGCTGCAGATACTTCAAATAAAAGGCCAAAAAAACTTCTAATAAAAAAAAACTAACATTATGTTGAAACTGAAAAAAAGGAACTTTATTTACTTTATGTCTTTTTCTTTTGGTTTTCCCTTTTTGTCAATTATGTTTCCGAATTTGTCAAGTGACTTTCCAATCCGCGGGCCTGCTGTACTTTGAACGGAATGAATGGAAAGTCATTTGACAAATTAGGAAACACATTTGACAAGAGGGGAAAAGCAATAGAAAAAGACTGTATTTTATAATTCGTTTTCTATTTCAGGGTTTTATTAAAAAGTTTCTCAATAATATAGGGTCTTCATATAATATTGTACCCCACGTGACCTGTGACGTAGATAACCAATTACCAAAACAGTTGACTAAAATTATAGCAGTTACATCTTCGTTTTGGAATACAATTATGTACAATATACTTGTATGCATTTTGCAAATGTGAATACTCATTATTGTTGTACCTTTTTAAAGATTTAATTACCTATAACTATTTGACAACTGTCATTCATTCAAACGTCAATCGTCCCAGGAAGTCGCCCACTATTAATTTTTATTTTATATTTAATAACTGAATATTAAATTTTTAAATAACTTTACTTATTTATATAATTTGCTTGCATTGGAATTGCGTATATGTAGGTCTGTTCGATAGTTCTGCACTTTTTACACTTTTAACACCTTTACTCTATTTTTCTCACTCCTATTTATTTTGTGTCATATATATATCGCACTCTCTCAGGAGCGGTTGGTGCAAAAAGTGTAGAAAAGTGCAGAGCTATCGAACATACCTTGTTTTTTATTCCTCCCTTTTTAAGTGTAATAATGTCCGTTTACTTGACATCTGCACCAGGATTGCCAATGTGCGGGCAATTACCCGAATTACGGGTAATTTAAGCAACTTTGCGGGTAAAAAAATACGTAAGTAAAAATGGGTATTTTCAAGGAAGAAAAAAAAACAGATTAATTTTTAAATATTTGATTGACGACTTGTTAGTGATGTTTCAGCTTTACTATTGACAACAAAGAAATCACTAAAGCCAAATCCACATTGTCGATCAGTGCTGCCAATTCTACCGATAATTCGGTAGATCTACCGATTTTGAACTCAACTTTTTATTTATTTTTATTTTTTTATAATTTTATCAGTTTTCTTTATTTCTAGATCGTCTTTTGTTTTATTTTTCGTCAAAAATTGCACAAATGTCAAATCTTAATTTTAGAAAGTTTTGTTTATTTAATGAGAATTTTATAATTTTTTGTAATTTTATTTAATGAGTTTTTTATTTTTGTATTTTTTTTTCTAGTTTTATCCAATGACACTTTTTTAATTTTATAAATTCATCGATCGCCTTTTGGTTTATTTTACGCCAAAAATTGCCTAAAGTTCAAATCTTAATTTTAGAAAGTTTTGTTTATTTAAAGAGAATTCTTTAATTTTTGTAATTTTTATAATTTTTTGTAATTTTATAGAAAGTAGAAAGTATTGTTTATTTAATGAGAATTTTTTAATTTTTATTTTTTTCTAATTTTATTCAATAAGATTTTTTTATATTAATTTTTTTTAAAATTTTATAAATTTGTCGATCGTCTTTTGTTTTATTTTATGTCAAAAATTACACAAATTTCAAATCTTAATTTTAGAGTTTTGTTTAATAAAAATTAAAGAATTTTTAATTTTATATATACATATAATATAATAATTGTTATATATAATTTTTTAATTTTCATAATTTTTTGTAATTTTATAGAAAGTATTGTTTATTTAATGAGATTTTTTTAATTTTTATTTCTTTTAATTTAATTTTTTATTTTTAATTTTTTTAAATTTTATAAAAATAATAATTTTATAAATTTTCTTTATTTCTCGATCGTCTTTTGTTTTATTTAGCGTTAAAAATTGCACAATAACTGTCAAATGTTTTAATTTTAGAAATTTGGACCCAGTTTTGTTTTTTCGTGGGAATTTTTTAAATTATTTTTAAAAATGATTTTCAAAAATAAAAATCGCCCGAATAAAATCAGTGATTTTTAATGAAGTGATCTAAATTAGCTCAACCGAAATTTAGAGACATCTATCGGAATTTTTCACAACTATCTTCCGAAATGCTTCGCTTGGTCGGTTGGCAACACTGGTCTGCACTGTCAAACTGATAGTATGTTGGCATCACTGCACACTCGTGACATTTCCTATTCTATTTAACAGTATTTTAAATTTATTCTCAATAATTTAATGTATTTTAGAGAGGCGTCGTTAATTTTGAGTGCAAACAAATATTTTCTAACGTTATTTATACGCCGTACCATACCTAATCGGCCTTTTATCCACTGACAATTTTTTTCAAACTTTGACACTGACAGTGTCAAGTAAACGAACAATTAATAAGTACGATATATCTCAATCAATTTTTTATTACAGTAGGCCACGGAAGACGAAACGTTTTTCTGAGATTTATTTGACAACCAGTATTGCCACAGCTAGTACAATTGTACTAAATTCACTACAATTTATAAAAGAATTTAGTGCAAAAGTGATTTCAGAAAATAATCTAGTACACATTTATTTTTGGTCCAACTGTCACTTAGATTAGTTGCCAAATAAAGATCTATCAGTGGCGGTTGGAACTATAAAACTATGAAAAAAATTCGAACTTTTTACAGCTAGCAGGTATTTGGTCGTTGATAGCGTTGGTAGTTGGTACTAACTTACTAGGAGTTCACCAAGTGACAGTTTTGACATTTCACATTACAGGAGATATTCCCCCCCTTTCCCGCTATTTTTATCTTTCGACCTCTTCAAAGAATAGTTAAGTTATTAAAGAGAAGACACTCTGTGTCAATTCGTTTGATCTTTTCCGAGTAATTTCTATGACCTTGAAAAAGTTGTCCCTTTAAATTGGTGTAGCTGGTAACGATTCGCATACCTAATGGCATTGGCGTATGGCGTACAGTTTTCACCAATCAGATTGTCTGCCCACTGTCGCTCTCACATCTAACTTTTGTCCGGAAACACTCGATAATACACGAAAGGACATTTAAATTGGCGTAAATCTTTTTTTCTAATTTGCACTTGTTTGTTCGAGTGTCTTCTCGTATATAAGTTAACTATACTTTGGCCCCTAGAAAATAGACAGGTTAGTAATTAGTATCACTAGTAATGTCAGTGTCACTAATAATGTCAACTTCACTACTAATGAAGTTCAGTTACGTATTACGTAATGAGGAACTCGTAGAAATAGAAAATGATATAAATATGTGTATCACATTTTTTACTTGCAAAGATATAAAGACTGACAAGAACTGTTATTTTGTTAGATGTTTGAGGTTTGAGTAGATAAATATTTTATGTTTGTTTTAGCATTCGTCTCGTAATAAATAAAAGTAATTCATTTATTTAATAGTTAGTACTTTTCTTACTCGAAGGTTAGTACAGTTTTTAACAACGTTGCGGCTTGCGGCAACACTGTCAACAACTTGTCAGTTTGACTTAACCTATTATTTATTCAAGTGTCATTTTACAACGGTTTAAGCTCCCGAATAGAAAAGCTCTCGCCATCAATTTTTTATTACAGTAGGCCATGGAAGACAAAACGATTGTCTGAGATTACAACAATTTATTTGACAACTTGTCGGTTTGACGTTTGACTTGACTTTTACAACGGTTTATGCTCCCGATTATTAGAAAAGCATTCGCGGTAGAATCTTACTTATGAAATGCAAATAAAGTAAATGTTCAATAGCTCTGTACTTGTATGAAATAATTTCGAAGAAAATTTGACAGTCTGAGATGTTGTAGATTACGACATACGTTTTCATTCTCACGGCATCTATCAACAACAGAGCCTTCACGTAATATCGAGGGTCACGTGACACGTGACCGACATAAATAGGCAATCAAACAAACCCGTGTGGTAACACTGCTCGGTCAAAATTCTCAACATTACAGTAGCCTAAAATTGTGCAATTATACACCACGAATATCTCTCACTTATAGAAACTATTTATGTTATAGAATTAGTCTAAAAATATATATAATAAAACAATAATAATTACATTAAAGTGAAATAAAATAATAGAGATAAAATAAAATAATAGTTGGAGTTAGTTACACTTATCAGTTTGGGGCACCCTGTATATTTTTTTAATTCAGTCCGGAAACCGAAGATGTAAAAAAATATATAGGCTGTTCCATATAAAACAACGAATTAACATAACGTCCAGACTAAACGGAGCACTCTGCATGCAGCAAATTATTTTTAAAATACGCTCCACGATATAGTGAAACTTTCATTTGAAACATTTTTTTTGTAAAATGGGCATCTAACTAGAGAGATATGAACGAAAGTGGAACACCCTGTATAATTTAAAGAAACTTAGAGTCGTTTGGAGAGTATACGTGTAATCAACGATTTCATTGCGTACTTTTCGAGTTCAATAACTTCTTTCTATTGATGTAAGCATACTTACAATGTAGTTGCGCATTTTTTCACGATTGAACAAATTGAAAAAAATAATAAAAATTATAAATTGAACCTCAAACAAGTATGTAAATGCCCCATATAAACATAAACACCCAACGTAAATAAAATTTCTTACATTTAAAAAACAACTCATTATCACTGTATACTTACATGCGTTGATGTAGAGCAGGAGAAGCGTGATGCAGATGAAGAAATGCATCGTTTTCGAGTTTTCTGGTCACTTCAATCGATTTTAATTAGGAAAATTAACCGTAAACGTGAATCACACGCAACCACACCTCCGCTGACCATCACTCAAAAGTTTTCTTGCGTTTGTCCGTCGTTTGCAACTCTGGTGGAATGAAGGTAGGCAAACTGCAGTGTAATCTACAATACAAACGAGCGTGCTGCGTACAGGTCAGGCGCAATGAAAACTATGCAGTTGCCATGGTAACTATTTGTTTATATCGTACTGATAAAAACTAGAGACGTCGGTTACACAGTGACAAATATTCTAATTAGAACAAAACTGAAATGACGTTTATTGTTATGATACTAAAAGATTATCTAATTCTACAAATATTACACCTAGGTAGCTGCGTAAAACAAGAATCGTGCCGTTTACAAAATGAAACTTGAATTCGTTTGCCTAGCCTTTATGCAACCCACAATGATTAGGTGCTAGGTGTTCACTAAGCGCGTAGGGTTGTTGCTTTCTTTGAAAAAGATGGATTTTTCAATTGTTTCATTAATATTTATTATTTATAATACCGTATGATTTTTAAAATTTTAGATCAAGGGAGGCCGTGCAGAGGAAAACATATAGCTTAAATTAACTCATACGTACGTTTTGGTTGACACCACTGGGAAAATATCGTTCAATTATGAATGCATTTTGAAGTTTTGTAAATATCATTTTGAATAAACTGTTGTATTTGCTAATTTATGCCATACGTTTTGCTTTCACGGCCTCCCTTGATCTAAAATTTTAAAAATCATACGGTATGATTCGCATTACTTTAACAGTGGAACAAAAATTAATTTATAAGTTACAAAAATACCCGAAAACGGAAAAGTTATAGCGTTTTCGAATGACCACTCAGAGTATCTTCATCTCGTGTTATTGCATGAGGCTAAAAGAAGATACAAATACACTGAGTGCAACCGGTGCACGTGAATCGAAAACGCTATTACTTTCCAGCAACAGAACATGTTTTCATTAAGTAGGTAATTGAATAACAAAAAAAAAATTATAAATAAGATATAAACAAAAAATGAAGGAGGTTAAAATATTGAACGAACTTGAAGGTTTTTAGCAATAAAACTAATAATTACAAACTGCTTAATTCGAATTACGTCTCTCGTAATAATTCGAGTGGCTGTCTTTCCAACAGTTTTAAAACTAAATAAATCTGTTGCTAGAAATGGTTATTCAAATAATTTATAAATTTCGCAAACAAATCAAATTAATTTGTAATGGACTAATGAAAGTCTGGTTTAATTTTACCAACGAGGTAAGAATATCAGGAGAGAGTCATACTGACATTCGTTTCTCGTCTAACCTGGTCACCAAATACGGCCGCTGTATGTCAGGTGTATACAAGTTCTTTTACAAAATTCTCCGTCGTCAAACGTCTACAAACCAAATGTCAAGTGTATTCTACACAAGTGTGAAAATAACTTAAGGTGAATAGGTTAGAATTAATTGACGCTATGTCAGTTTATAAATAAATATGTAGATTAGGTAAATGCTTAATACCGTTAATATCTAATGAATAAAATATTTAGCAATTGCTTGACCTTGTAGCAATTGCTACGACACTAAGGAAAAGCTTATAGCAAAAGGTTCTTCTTAAAAATTTCTAGTATTTGCTTAATGTTGTATGAATAAAAGTAGCGATTGCTTTTTCTATTTAAGCATTTACTTAAAAGTTATTAAGGTTCCTCTGCCCTATCCTTGCATTTGCTTAAATCAGTTATAATTTCGCATTCATCGCATTCGCCATAATAATAATGGCGTAGTTCTTTATATTCGTAAAAAGAAAAATTATAAAATACGTAACGAATGCCTAGAAGAAGATTATAGAAAATTACATCGGTTTAATAGCGAAAACGTTTGATGGCTTGCAAACTATTTCTTAGAAGATAGTGGCAAGAAACGTGGAGGTGCATTGTCAATTATAGGCGTTTACGATAATTGGAGCGGTCTGTACCGGTTAGTCTATTTTCTCACTCTTACAAGCATTAAACGCATTCGTTCTATCTCACTCTTCTACCTCGATACATGTACCGCTCCAATTATCGTAAACGCCCTATAAGGTCTGTTCCTGTTCCTGTCCCTGACTGGTTCGAAACCGTCGGAAGCATGCGCCGATCAAAGTTTCACATTTAAGGCAGTTCTTGAAAGCGGTGATTAATTCGATGGGCGAATATATTTGATAGTTTCAAACTAGTCCAGAACGTTGCAGGAACAAACCTATAGAAAAAAAGAAAATGTTTCTTCGCGTCGTATCTGACCCAAGCTTTCAGAATACAGTTGATGAAGACATTGGTGTTCACCAAACAACTGTTTCTAAAACCTATACGTTTGTTATGAATAAAATTTCTTTTTGCCAGGATACCAAATTTGTGTTACGAACCTTATTTTTAGTTATTTTAGTCAGTTGTCAATTTCTTTATGTAATTTCAATTAGCGCATTGAATTACTATTAAAATTAGCTTTCATATGATATGTCATACTTTGGCTTATGTAACAATTTTTCCCCGATAGAGGGCGCTAAAATCAAATTTTCGGATATTCAAATTCACATTACTGAATTCTCTATAAAATTACCTTTTCAATGATATGCCATTCATAGTATATTCCCTATTTAAATTCTATTGGTTAGAGAGCTGGAAGGGAGGGGGGATGACGTATGACAGTTGGATATAGGATAGAAAAGTGTCCCCCTGGGATTATAAATCGACCTGTTTTTGCGTTTTTTTTTAAACAAAAATTTTCTTGGGAGATATTCAATCTGTTTCGTTTTCGTTGGGCCAGTCTGTATTTGAATTGTTTAGAAAATGCGTTAAATTGGCAACGTTGGCGATCTTTATTTTTATCCCAGCGACAGTAGCGACATCTAACGGATCAATGTTGTAAATTGTAAATAGTGGAAAAAAAGTTAGGGTGCGATGAGTGCGTGAGTATGTAAATAAAATTACATAAATAATCTTTAGGAAGATGTTAAGAAACCCAAAGCGTGAAATTCCGAAAATATATTCACTGTGGTAAGTCACCGGCCCGCAAATCGTTGGCTTTCTTGATTCGATTTTTTAATCCGTTATTAATAACCTAGTCAATCAAAACAAAAACAGCTGATAGACATGTCAAAATTTATTTAATGTGGCCTCGAGGATTTCTTAATTGTGCTCAGTCACGGTACACCTCGTTTTGTGAGTACGTTTCGATTTATCGAGCGTTTCCAGCAACATAAAATTCCGGGGTCAAGCTAGGTCAAAATGCCTTGCCTGACACCTTGCTCTTTCAGTCACTACAATCGAGCTCAATTCTCAATTTCAGATATGTTTGCTTAATTTGAGAGCCTGAAAGTGATGGATAGAATTACGTGCGATGGATTTGAATTCTTTAGTGATTTCGATTCGGGAAATTTATCGAAAGTAGAGTCAGTTCCGCAGATCGAACCCGGTAAGTATTTGTATATGTCACTTGCACACGGTGTTTAAGATTAATAATAACTATGTTACGCAGTCATTGTGCCAATTAATAACAGCGGGAAGTTTGTAATACCCGAAATACCTGATGTGGAATTTAATGTGTGGACGAGGCCGGATTGTGGCGGCACGGAATATGAAAATGGGAATCGGACGTGGTTTTATTTTGGAGTAAGAGGTTCGTGTTGCTTCTCATTTTCTTTTACTTGTAACAGCTTCGGAAATTAATATTTACAATTCATGATTAAATCCGTGCAGCCAAAATAAATAGAAAAGTTTGATGAAACTTCTGCCTTTATTAAAATACATTAATTTTAAGCAAGCGCACCCGGCTTTCTTGTGAAACTAAATTTAGTGGATCTCAACAAGCAATCGAAAATGTACAGTCAAGGTATGGCACCCGTTTACAGAATAGTTCCGGGAAAATCTCATTGGGAAAGAATACGTGATAAACCTACGTTCACAGTAAGTCCTGCTTTTTCTTGTTCTTGGCTTTAGGTACGACATCGACTGATCTTGGTTCTTGCAGACGGACGAAATATTTATCTTAAGTTTCAAGTTTAGGACGCCCGAAAATCTCAACAGCATAACGTACTTCGCGTTCACATATCCTTACTCGTACACCGATCTGCAGAACAGTTTGTTTATTTCGGACAGCAAGTTTTTAAACTCGGAGCCCTTAAGCAAAGACGACATTTATTACTATCGAGAATGTCTGTGTAAGTCACTGGAGGGCAGAAGAATTGATTTAATTACGATCTCATCTTATCATAATATAAGTACCGAGAGAGAAGCGAGATTGTGCAATTTATTTCCAGAGCATAATATTCCTAGGCCTTTCAGGTTCATCGCAAAAAAAGTGAGTCGCATTTTATAAACAATAATAAAAAGAAGACGGAAATTTTACGCTCCAGTTTAGAAGAAGAATCAGATTATTTTTTCATTTCAAATAATGGGGTGGTTTCGACTCTGCTACAATTGTTGGATCACCTAATTAAGGGTGGTCTATAATTTTTGAAAATAATGAATTCATACAGAGTGTTCATTTTTCGACTCTAACCAAGGGGATCTCGGTTCTACTTTTAATTATTACATAATGTAATTTCTGTCTTCTTTTTTGCTTTCTTTCTATATAACTGAATTTTTTTGATAAAATATACATTTTAGGTTATTTTTATATCAGCAAGAGTTCATCCAGGTGAAACCCCGTCAACTTTCGTCTTCAACGGTTTACTAAACTTGCTTACGACTCGTGACGACCCCGTCGCCATAGTATTGCGCAGGAATTACGTCTTCAAATTGATACCTTTCTTAAATCCAGACGGTGTTGCACGTGGCCACTACAGAACTGACACAAGGGGTGTGAACTTAAACAGGGTGTACCTCAAACCGAATCTGGTGTTGCATCCTTCGGTGTATGCGGCTCGCGCTCTCCTGCGTTACTACCATTTCGGTTTCGAAAAGGACGACGAGTTCACTTTGAGCGATTCATGCATATCAGACGAGTCCACCGGTAACTTGAAGGCGAACGACAACAAGCTCACGAAGAAAGTGTCGACGATGACGTTGGAAGAGAATAAGAAAAACCTGAAAGACGAGCCCGAAACTTGGTGTTCCAAATGTAAGAGAAACATTTTAAAACTTGAGGAAACCATGCCGGGCATTTCTAGTATTATACCGAGTCTTAATCATAACAATCGCGTGTCCTTAGGGAAAGAACGGTGTTTAAGCTGCGGCGTTAACATATCTGACGATTCTATTAACGAGCAAGATTGCGAAACCGAGGCTTACCCTCAGGGAGACACGAACTGCAATGAGTCGGGGCTGTTTTTGTACATCGACATGCACGGCCATGCTTCGAAGAAGGGCATATTCATGTACGGGAATCATTTCGATGAGTTGGAGCAGAACGTCGAATGCATGCTCTTGCCGAAAATTATGAGCCTCAATAATCATAATTTTCATTTTACTGCGTGCAATTTTACAGAAAGGAATATGTATTTGAGGTAAGTTTTTTGTCTTACCTACATTTATCCGTGTAGATTTATATTGTTTAAAGTGTGTTAAAATGCAACCACACATTAAGTTCATTGTTTCTTAAAAATATTTTCATTTGCCTTTTGAAATTTTCGTAAGAAAAAAGCTTCAGATTTCTTTGCTTGAAATTTAACTTATTCGTTGTAATATACTTGGAAATTATTTGCTTATTAAAAAAATCAATTCATTTCAATAAAAACATAATAATTAAAATTCCAGTAGACATTGGTTATAATTTAGTTTAATTATAGTCTAATAGATGGCGCCACAATTGTCAAGGCAAGAAATTTAGATTCTTTGGTTGTTTGTACACACAAACTTTGAAGAAAATTTTAATTATTGTCCAATAAATAAAAAACGAAATAAATTTTTCGGCAACCATTTATTTTGATTTAGTTTAACTTTGGTCCAATAGGTAGCACCACAACAGTTAATAAAAACTTGCACAATAAAAATACCAAGAAAACGCCCACTGTTTGAAACCCTGCACATAAGGAAAAAATAAAATAACGTCTTAACTGCCGTTTTGTTTAGTTTATTTTAATTATTGTCCCGATTGATGGCACTACATTTATAAAAAAAATAGCTGCGTACAATCAAAATAATACGAAACAATGCGCACAATAAAAGTGGGGTTCAGTGGTTCAGTCGTCTTTTACTTTAATTATTATTCAATAGATGGCGCTGTAATTTATAAAAAAAAAGCAGCCGACGTTTTAGTTGCGTCGATAAAAATCACATGCATTGCAAACTAAAGAAAATTAAAGTTTTATTGAAGCTGCTTGCTCCAATTAACTTTTTGAGTATTGTGCATAGATGGCGCTACAATTGTCATAAAACTAAACGTTTCAGTTGTTTACACAATAATTAATATGAGAAATTGCACGTAATATAAAAATCGCCTTTTCGTTCATTTTAATTACTGTGCAGCAATTATACAAAAAATAGTTGCGTTTCAGTTACACCAAATAGAAACTGCACGTAATACGAAGTGACTCGCACAGTATAAGAAAAAGTACGGTTGCGTAAAAAAAGCATACACTCAAAATGTCTTGCTGTGAACTTAACTTTGTTTGAAATATTTTCGACTTTTACGTCAAAATAATTGTCAAGGTGACATACCGACAGTAACATGCCGCATTTAACTGTTGCCCAAAAACCGCAAATAATTACACTAATTGGAGAAGGGTGGTCACTAAGAAGGTACATCTAGAGTTGTAAAAAACTGGCTTCAAGAAAATAAGTGCGTTTGCCATGACCTTCCAGAAGCCCAGATATCAACCCCATTGAACATGTTTGGGGTTATATCGTGAAGAAAATGTACGCCGTTCATTTTAGACCTGCAAATGCACACGAATTATTAGATAAGATTGAAGAAATTGGGAATGAACTTTCCCCTGACTATATCCGTTCTTGTATTTATTCAATGCCTGAGCGTTTGTAAAGTGTTGTGAGAAATAATGGAGCTGCTGTGAAGCATTAGACATTAATTTGTTAAATATATTTATGTACCTATGTTATTTTATCGTAAATGAATTCTCAGTTTAGTTTACTATTACCACAATCTATGGCTTTCTTGTTGACTCCTAAAAGTGAAAGTTGAATTATGCATTGTGTCATTTTAAGTCAGCGTTTATGTCAGCCTGACAGAGATCGATTTACACTACTCTAATATTGCAAAATATAACCTAAACGTCTAAAGACTTGTATGCTTTTTTTGATTCCGCAACCGTACATAAACCTTTTACTTTAACTATTGTCTAATAGATGGTGCTACAATCGTCAAAAGAAAACGACTGAAACCAGCTTTTGTTACGTCACTAAAAAAATACACACATTGCACAGTTGAAAAAAAAAACTTTCGTTTGTTAATCGCTTCATGTATTTTTGTGTATTATTGTGCAATAGATGCCATGTCAATTATTTCTTAGATTTAAATCGAGTTCTATGCTTTCTGAATATAGAAAGACATAACAAATACATTTTTTTTCAAACAATAATAGTAAAAAGATTTGAAGCACGTGTGACGTTAAAAGCACATTAAATGCGCAAGCGCAATTGCGTCGATTAGGGCACGAAGTCGTGCATTGAAGAGTGTCTTTAAAAAAGTATTCACTAACATGAAGGCCTGGTATTTGAGTTACGGTATCATTTTCAGTTTGTTTCCATAGGAACAATTGTTCTTACGACCGGTTGCACCAATATTTTAAACAGAACTTAAATTTAAGTCGCAGTATAAGATTCTACACAGTGGCGTCACTCGAGAATAACTGTCACATTTGCCATTTTGTTTGATACCTTCCGATTTGCAAATTACATTAAATTTCCATAAGGGTATCAAACAGTATGGCCGCTTTTTGACATACTGACGTTTAAGTGACGCTTCTGGGTAATTACTTATACTGTGTTTAGTGATGTTTAAACCGACATTATTTGTGGGTTTAACGAAATGTTAGATACATTCTAATTGATACCTAAGTTGAAGTTTAAATGTCAATCAGAATGTGTTTGACATTATACTGACTACACGTAAACATCATATTCTATACACTATTTAAGCTGTGCTTAAAAAGTTGGTGCAACTGGGTATTATAATTGTTACTGGGAATGAACTAAAGCGGCATTTACATTTACGAGTACTCGGATCCGAGTTGCGATACTCGGATGTTAATTCGGAAGTGTAAACGCCTACTCGTATGCGAATTAACATCCGAGTATCGCAACTCGGATACGAGTACTCGTAAATGTAAATGCCGCTTAAAGATTAAAGTTAAACTGTTACTGAAATACCGGTCCTAAGTTGGCAAAAGTCCTGCAAATTAATTTAGCTAGTGTTCGATAGAGGACTTCATTTTATTTTAACTATTGTTTAATACACGACGCCACTATATGGCACTATAAGCCAAAGTCTCCAGTTGTCTCTTTAGAATTAAATCTAGTTCACGTTTCTTAAAAATAGAAAGATGTAAAAAAACTTTAAATTTTTAAAATTATAATACGCGCGAAGTATTGATGGTGTTACAATTTAGTTTAAATATTGCCCGACAGGGGGCAGAACACTTTAAAAAATTATCCAAAGCCAAATTAAACCACATTTTGACGTACATAGGCTTAATATCTAGCGCCACCGCTAGGGTGTCGAGAGATCTTGTACAAAACATATTTTGGCGCCCTTGAATAATGCATTTTAAAATTCTGAATAATATTCTTTTACCATTTTACTCAAAATATACAGAAGAGCCAATATTTGCAAAACATTTAATTGTATATGCTATTTCCCTGCCTGAAAAATGAATCTACACAGTATACATACAGGGTAACTGACAATTGTTCCGTCATAAAAAAAACCGCCTAACCGAATGGATGTCGCAGGTTACGCGAGAAATGTTTAGAAATTCTAAGGAATAGTTTATAATTAATGAGAAACTATAAAACACTTACGACTGTATTGCGTTTATCTGCTGTTCTTTTTAATCAGGGAAGAATCGTCGTTTTGGGTATAACTTTTGATTATTTCTCGAAACCTAACGTACATAGAATTTTTTCTACATTTTCCCATTCTCTGGGATATCGCTTCTCTTCGTGTTTCTTTTTTTCGCGAAACAATAATTATCAGTCACTCTGTATATACATACTGTTTTATGTTACGACGTTATACTGTTTCATTTATCTACGTACAGTAGCGGACACTAAAATCCGGGCAAGATTTTGACATATCGTGCGTAGAGAAATTTGATTAGCTAAGTTCATATGCATTGCGGATACGCATAATTTTTATTGCGGATCGTTTCTAATTGGTTCATTTTGATTGAAATATACATAATGAACCAATTAGAAACGATCCGCAATAAAAATTTTGCGTATCCGCAATGCATGTGAACTTAGCTTAAATCAGGCTTGTATTTTTCTGTCAAAATTTATATTAAACGTCAGAATTACTATATAGTGACATTTTGTATAATACGTATTAAACGTCAAAAATGTTAAGAGTGAGGTTTACATTGTACAAATGGTGTGCCCGGATTTTATTGTCTGCTACTGTACACACTTTGATAAAAATTAATTATGCTGAAATAAAGTTTACAAACAAGGTTCTTCTGAATAATTATTTTTGCTTTTAACCTCAAGCATTTCATTTTTAGTTAATATCGACAATTTGGGGCCCCTCTGATTAAGCACCCTTGTGCTTTGCATAATCTACACAAAGGGCAGCGGCGGGTTGCCAAGTAAAGCGCAATTACTTCTCAAGAATTTCTTTTAGCTTCCCCTAAATATAGAAGGGAGACCTTGAAAAAGTCCAATTCTTTCAAAAATTATTTTCACCAATATAAAATCGGTAAAATATCGAGTCTTGCAAATTAATTGGATTAGTACTCGACTGAGGACGCCACAATTAAAAAAATACAGTCGAGGAAAACGATTGATTATTAAATACTTTCAGTTGTTTTTTAAGTACATGTGTATTGATTAATTAATAAACAAATAAATAAACAATAAAAAAATATTGTAGTGCGGTACATTCAGTCATTGTTGATTATGGTCTAGTTAGGTTTATTTAGCTCCAACGCTGTCTAACAGAGGGCGTTTCAATTTTTCCTGCTACATGACATTGAGATTCATTTTATGAAAAGAAAAAAGAAAGATATCTAGTAATTGACAATTATTGTTTTCTTAATGAGATAAGAAAAGAATAAATGAAAATAGAAAGTTTAAGACCAAGAACAAAAATGACTTTTAAGTTGTTTACATTTGTCCGGTAGATGGTGGTATGACAATTATAAAAAAAAAGGTGGCGTTACATAAAGTCTACATTTTTCCAAATAGTTTTGTTAATGCTGACAACCTAAAAAAATTATTACGGCTTAAGGTGAGATGCTTATTGACTATGTATAAATTAAATACATCATAAAATTGTGTCAAGGCCGTTTTAGGTAACCTTATTTTTTTGTATATTGATTCAATGTTTTTTTTTTTTGTCAGGGATCGAAGGGATGGCATGAGCAGAGAAGGATCTGGTAGGGTAGCCGTGCTAAAAATGACCGGTTTAATACGTAGCTACACATTGGAGTGTAACTATAACACCGGGAGGTTAGTCAATGTTCTACCGGCGACCATAAAAGAATCAAATTCTAAAAACGTCCACACAATACTAGTGCCTCCAAAATACACCCCTGCTATATTCGAAGAGGTCGGTCAGACCAACGTAAAGTAAGAATTTAATTTATGAGAAGTAAAATTTCAGGTGGGAAGAGCGCTTGGGGCTTCCATCCTGGATCTGACGGGTCAAAATCCGATGACCCGTCTGCCATGCTCCGAGTTCCACTCTCTCAGTGGACTCCGCGAATGGCTTCGCATCCACTGCGCTAACGGTTTCGGTGAGACGAGAAGTCTATCGAGCAAATTGAAAATGCGACCCTCGTCTAGCCTATATTCTCAGGTAGGCAAACAGAACAGTTCGGATGATATAAACGTTACCATCCGTCAGTGTTCTATTTCTTGATTTAAGACTGTCTCATACTACCACATGTGTGTCTCAATTTTGGGTCCAATTTTTTATTTTCGTCTTCCACTGAACTGACCACGCTTTAATTATTATTATATACTTTTTTTAAATAAATGTATATAAACGAAGGACGTTCGTTCTTGCCAGTATTGAAAATTTTTTGTAGAGAAATGTGATGGGTTTTGATCACAGTTTAACAACAAGTCATTTGGTGTTTTGTATTTAAATGTTTTATACGTAATCACCGGAAGCCTTGTTAACGAGATTAATTACTTTGTTATATACCTTTTTTTCTTTTTTTGAAATATTGTAATTTTTTTTTATATTCGAACGATGTATTTATGGCAGTGTTTTATTAAATAGTTTCAAGAGTTACTTATTTATTTTTTTGAACTCAAACATTTTCCAGACTCCTTTATATTCAAAATGTCAAATGTGTGATTCTTTTTTTATATTATCCATTACAAATTCAATAAACAAAGTATTTAATTAAAAAAAAGTTTAGTCATTTTTTGTACAGCATGAAATTTTTATTCTTTAGTTCACTGATGAAAGAGAAAAAAAAATCTACACGACAAAAGAAATTTTAGAACAAAAAATTGAAATTGCCAACAAAAAAAAATACTAACAGAGGATTGTTATAGTTACATAAGCTAATTGTTTTTCTTTCCCTTTTATAGCGAGTGTTTGCAAACATGCATTTACTAACATTATTATTTTTTCGCTCACTCATATCTCATGCACATTTTTTTAATTTTTCTACACCGTACTGGATAATATAAAAATCATAACGTAAAGGGAAAACTAAAGAAAAAGAACCTAATTTTAAATTAGCAATATCAGCCACATCTAGCTTTGGTAAGTCTTTTATTGCTCCAGGGTAAAAGTCTACGTGCTGTTGTCGTCAAATCACGTTCGACAAGTGCAAAACCCTCCAGCAAGAAATCCGTAAAGGTATCCAGATCCACAAGTGTACCCATCGATCGCAAGGAGAACATAATCCTGAGCAGCGACGTCGCATCTCAGCCCAGCTGTTCGCATACGAGCTCCGTTGCAAGCTCGGTGAACGTTTCAATGCAAAGGATAAGGCCCAGCTTAAAAACCGTGAGGAACCGCTCCAAGAAAGACATCTGCATGAGACGCTCCGTTAATAACGAAAAGCTTACCAAGTCTGCTTCACGTGTGTCGCAGGGCTCCGTGAGCTTGGGCAAGCAGAAGCTCAAAGTTGATCTGTGCTCGAAGCTTCAAACCGTGAAAGAGAAGCAGTCGAAGCAAAAACTCAAAGAGAGCAATCCGGAGCGTTGCCAGTTGCGCGAGATTTGTTTCGTAAGGGACAGCGAGGGTAAAAAAGTCATAGCGAAATACAACAAGGCCGAGAAATCAGATGTGTGCGAAGATAACCTCGTGGTTTCCTGGGAAGCTGGAAGCTCTAACGCGCAGGTTTTCTCTCAAAAAAGATTCCCCTGCTTCACCCCCGGCAAGACCATAAGCGAGACTTGCTCCAACACTCAGAAGAAGAACGCGTTTCGAGTTCACAATTTTGCCAGAAACAGCACGTTTTCGAAGGTGAAGAGGAACAAGCGCAACCTGCACAGGCTTGCCGGTGCGAGTGATAACGCCGGGAAGATTGATAAATTGAAGAAACGGAAAAAATTGAAGAGTAAAGTCACTTAATTTTTGTTTGCTTTCGAGTGATATTTTATTTATGTGATTATTATTGTACAAAATAATTTTATGTCCTTGTATAGTAAATTACTTGTTGCTTTGTGGTACCCCCTAAATTTGAATTACATTTTTAATTTTGTGCTATGAAGAAATTCTATGTTTTGTTGGTTATATAAATATTTTATTGCATGTGTTGGCATTGGATAAAGTACACGCATCCATTTAATAAATTGACGGGTAGTTATTAACATGTACCTGAAATATTTTGAAAAAGAAAAGGACTTTTTGTAAATAAAATTCGTGTTTCTAAAATTCTAAGTTGATTTTCACTGTACCGTACAGAACACTCAATGCCAACATGAATAGTTGAATGTTAAGTTTTTTTTTTTCTTCTAATATTAAACCCAATAAATCTTAAAAATTCTTTAGTAATGTTATTGATAAAATTTACCTGTATTCATAAACGTCGATTAGAATTCATTTCGATTTAATTGATGTTTGTGATTGCAGAGATATTAGAATGAAATATTCTGTTGCTACTACCTACTGTTAAGGCTTTCACACTTGTTATGTACTAGGAAAGTCGTGATACTAAAAAGTGTTCATTTTTATATCGCCAGACTAAATTAACCTAGTTAATTAATAGCACTGATTCGGTTGTAAGAAGCAGTGGCTTTGAAAATAAATGCACTAAAGTATTTCGGGGCTGGAACTCGAAAAATCTGTTCATACATCAAGGATTATATTAAAAATTATATTGAAACATTATTATTTTGAAGGCCCATTTTTATAGTCGAATATTTATTTTGGAATGTTGCACAAAACTAAAGAATACTGGAGCAGTGTTATATCGTTTCTAGTTTCAGTCTTACATTATGAATTTTAAAACGAAAAAAATATCATTCAGTTTGGGAACTCGGTGAGAATTATTACGTTTTGGTGACAATATCAAAGTCACTAATGCTTACAAAATGAATCGGCAGAATGCTAATAGTATAAAGTTTAATAAGTCGCCCCCTCTCCCCCCCAACAGTTACTACTTTAGAAAATTACCAGTGTGTCTCGTTTTGTAAATACAACTCGATTAGCAAGTTAATAATAAAACATTTACATAACGTTAGTGTTGTCATTATGCCATCTGTATGTTACACCAATAAAATGGTTCTTTCATTATTACCAAGTTTTTTTCTTTATGTGTAAAAGTGACTAACTACTACACAATTAATGATTGAATTGTAAAATTAAAGTGTGTAGTATTTATAAAAATGGATAAACAATTCGTTTATTATTACATCTCAACATGCTATAAAAATATACAAACAATAATTTATTTATACGTAGAAAGTACATTATTAATAAATTTGGCAATGAAAAACATCTGATCAAAACAAATTACAACACCTGCAGTATATAATTAAGAAGAAAAAAAAAATAACTGTACAATTAAATAAGGAAAACGAAATATTTTCGTTAATACATTAATGAAAACAAAGTCAAAATATTATATACTGCAACGAGGTACATCAGATATAAAATAGATACATAATGTAATATCCGATATTCGTTTTAATGAGGTAGGGGTACAGAAAATTCAACTTAATTTAAATGTGGAAACGAAACTAATATTTTCTGTAACAACGTTGCTTTAAATTAGGCACAGCAGATCATGTTTTATTCCATCAGAATAATTTACGTATCTAGTCTTAAAGCTTCGATAAACAATCAAAATTTCGATCTTTTTTGGCTGTGATTGAAATTAAGACATACATGATGAAATCACAGCCAAAAACTTATTTTCTATTGATGTAAAAAATTGCATTCATGTAAATTTACATTCGTCAATGATGAAAGTGTCTTCGACACAAACGTACCTATCTACTTCATATCACTTAGTTTATTTGTAATTGTCATTGCGTCTGTAATATAAGGATTAATTGTTGTTTATACCTTTCGGCCTCGGCTTCTTTCTTTTTTAACCGAATCTTATATTCCTCGATGACTTTGTTAGCTTCCGCCAGTTTCTTCTTCATGTCTTCGATGTCGGGAGGTGGACTCGGCTTTTTTATTTTGGAAATCTTACAAACAAATTAATGAAAACGTGGAAAGAATAAAATGATATCGTAAGTTTGCTTACATTTATTGTAGCCGATATGGGGCTGGTTTTATTTTTCTTCATGACGATTCTTTTCACGCAAGCTTTCGCATTAACACTTGGTTTACTATTTGCTTGTTTCAATATGTTATTCGAAGTAAGGTTGCAATTTGTCGTCATGGCCAAAAATTCCTCGGGTGTGACCGTGATGATCTTCTTCATGTTCACAGTCGCCAGATTATTCTCTCGACTCTGTTGTTTTACATTATTTTTTGGCGTTACTGCTATTGGGGGTGGCTCTGACGGCTTGATCGAGTTCAAAACTTGTTTTCCAGCTTCTGATGACAATTAAAAAGTTACTTATTAATAAATTACGGTGATGTTAAACTACCTACCTGTTAGCACAACTGTATGCCCATTTTCTATTACTGAATTTAAAATGTTATTATTATCAGCTGGCAGCATGGTAATTCCACGTTCTTGTAAATATTTTATCGATTCTAAATACGAACTTGTGTTATTAACCTCCACGCTTTGTTCTGGCACAGAATTTGAATCTGCAATTCACATTTTCGATGAATTATGTATAGTCTATATATAGAAGTCTGCTTTCCACAAATGGACTCGATTAGTTATTGTATCGGACCTCTCAATTGTATCTCAAATTTGTAGAGTAACTTACTTTGTGCTTCTGGAAGTTTTTCAGGATCTGTAGAATTTTCACTATCGACTTCTTCCATTAAAATAGTTTCTAAAACAGAGACCGATACAAAATGCATAAATAAGAAATAATTCCTCAAGTTTCAAACAATTGTCTCTACAATTATAGGCATGGGAAGAAGCCAAAGGTTAAAATTAATCATTGACTAAAGTACTGGCCCTTAGTCGGCAATGTGTTATTAATTAAAGTAATCCTGCAGTTTAGGCATGTATTTTATTTTAGGTATTTAGTAGGAAATGAAGTATTTATTTTACTTTTAATGCTTACAACAAATTAATCTTTGTCATCATATTTATTAATACTGCAGAATTACCTTAATTAATTAATATTATCGGTTATTGAAGACCATACCTATAGGAACTGGATTATCAACATCGTTTTCAGTCAAGTCGATCATCGGCTCAATCGTATCATTACTATCACCCGTCATCTCCAACTGCAAATGCTGCGTGGCTATCAAGGGATCCCTAATCGCCACATTTATAATCTCCACTATGTCATGCCTGTTAATCTGCGAAGCCAAGTCCGAAGCAGTCAAGTCAAATTTATTTACTAAAGTCGTCGTTGCTCCATACCTAATCAGCATAGTGGCAACGTCTGCATGACCGTTTTGGGCGGCCCAATGCAACGGTGTCATGCACAACTGAAACATGACTTATTATATTTCTATTTCACAAAAAAATTGTTATACCTACTTACCATATCACGACAGTCATAGTCAGCCCCATGTTTTAGTAGGCATTCGACGATTTTGATGTGGCCTTCATACGAAGCCATGTGTAACGGAGTACGATCGACTTTCGTCCTTGCGTCCCTCGATATTCCCGCTCTCAATAAAACTTCGCACACCTCCAAATGGTTATTTTGCGCTGCTAGATGTAGAGGACTAGTTCCAAGCTGTAAATTTACCGTGTTTACTACAGCGAGGCAAGATTACTACACGATTTTACCCAATCAGCTGTGAAGGGTGCCCCCTTCGTCATTAAAGTGCGAATTTCTTCTATGTTACCTTTACCCGCGGCTCTCAGTAACTGCTTGCCTAGTTCATTTATCGTCTGCGTCTGTGGCATAAGCCCCCCCAAATCAAGCTGAAAAAATCAGGTAATAGAGGCAGGCGTGCAAGATTTTAGTACGAAGTGACTTACTGGGATCAACTCTGGCGCATCCACCCCGATTGTATCCGTAATCCATTTCGTGGAATGTATAACCTGCTTGAGTTGCTTGGGGTCCGCTCCGACGATTTTTATCATCTGGAAAACACACGGGAAAGTTCATTTTCGCCTTGCGAGGGGCGAACTCTGAGAAGTGAGGTTAGGTCCGCGTCGGGCGGCTTTCTTTTAAATAGCCAGCAACAGGAAAATCACCATCTTGAATGAAGTTTCCTGTTCCTGTTCGGAGGCGGAAATGGAAACTTAACGTGGCCATTTCGATCAATATTTTGGAAATGCGCGTGAAAAAAATGTTGCACTTACGTTCTGGAGGTCTCTCGCGATTATTTGATAAACTATTTAGGCATTTCTGAATTACCGCAAACGCACAGGCCATGCGTCATCGTTTTGTTTTATTGCCCTCGTCCCATCTAGTGAGCTTTCTGGTGAAGTTAAGTTGGCAATTACTTACGCGCCACATTGTAATCAATTTAAACTGCGATCTTTCAAATTCAAATACATTTTTATGTAATAAATAAACATTAAAGAACTATTATTGATTGATTGAATAATTGATATCAATCTTATCTTCATGAAAATATCAACGGTAAATTGAGGTCTAGTTTCATAAAACGTAGTTAATCCCTCAAGTTAATTGTGTGATTTAAGCAATATCATTTTACCAGTCTCGTGTTTTCAAATGAATAAATCAACAGATATACAAAATCAATTACAAAAATTTTGGAAAATTGAAGAGATCTCAAAAAATATAGTCATTTTACAAACGAGGAAATGTATTGCGAAAATTATTTTAAAACTACACATTCACGAGAGCAAAAGATGGTCGTTTTATAATTAGTTTGCCCTTGCGGGATGAATATGTTGAACTTGGATTGGAGATACACAAGATAAGTACCGCAATTCGCGACTTAATTGTCAACGCGAGAGGTCGCTGTTAATTGCAACATGGCTACAACATGGCCAACAAAAGGGCGAAAAACATTGCAGTTGCGTTAAATATAAAACTTTGATAGGTGCATGTTTTCAACGGATTGGTTTAATAAACCAATCCGTGAAATGTTGTTCACCCTTTTGATGGTATCAGTATTGACCACCAGAGGTCGCCTACTTTGTTTGATTTTGCGAAAAAATTACAAAAGAATTATCGAAAATCACAATATGATGAGTTTTTGCTTCAATACGAATCGCTTGATGATAGGTATGACAAAATTAACTGAATCTGAAATAATTTCAAACAAAATTAGTTATTATTTGCCATCACGCAGTAATAATAAAGGACACCAGTCTTACCACAAAACTACGTGTGGTTTTTGATGCATCTGCTAAAAGTACCACTAATTTATCTTTAAATGATGTTTTATTGGTTGGACCAAATATTGAGGATGATATATTTAATTTACTTATCAAATTTAGAAAATATAATTATGTAATTACAACGTGTATATGTTGTATTAAGATTCATACATAATGTGAAATAAAATACAGGAAGATTTAAAAATCATTTAAGTTCCTTTGAATTGAAGAATGCAACATCACTTTTGATAAAATTAGTTCAACAACAAGAATTTCATCATGACATTTTCAACATTAAACATTCTAAACCATCATTAAAAAAGTAGTCGGACTTTTCCAAATGGAATTGCCAATTTGCATTATAATAATACATTTGAAGGATCTCCTTTCAATCCGGAGGAAGTCGAAAGTTCGGTTTAAGACAAACAGCATCCCATAAATAATTCCGCGCAATCCTTTGCATCATTCATTATTAAGCGATGGGTTTTCAACTTACGTAACTTCCTGGAACAATGGGTATTCGCAATCAATATTCTAGTATGCACGTATGCTTTTAGTGCTGTTTGGAATACAATAGCTATTATGGATGATAAAGACACGCTAAAGATAATGGGCAAGGACAGGATCGATAAATAGAGGTTATCCTGCGCTTTTCACTTTTCCTGACGGGAAAATTGTCTCCGAAGTTTCTGCTCCGTGATGCTCCTTCAAATTCGTATATAAGTACGTCGGCTATGTGAAGATAATTTCATCGCGATGGTTTCTTGCAATTACAGAATTTTTACATTTCACAATCGCTTTTGAAATGTTAATAAAATAAAGAAAACAAGAGCCAACTTTTATCTAGTCTATTGGTATTTTCTGAAATTGAAATATTTTAAATGAATTTAAATATTTATACATAGATTTTTGGCAACGTTTTATTAATCTACAAATGCCTCGTCCGAGTGCAATACTTCTCTCAGAATAATATTTATTTAGAAGCAATATTGATTTTGCGGAATGTATTTGGCCGTGAGCAGGCAATAATTTTCATTCGAATGAACCGGAAATTCCGTTTATATAAATAAGCGGCAAGAAAATTTGCTTTTTACAACTTCATTTTATCATCGCGCAGATCGATTTTTCTCACCGAGTATTAATAACGCAACACTTTGTTCCAGCTAAATAAGGGTGAGACCACTTTCATTCTCACAAATAAAAATAATTTCCGCCCGCGATTTATATTCTACGTCAATTTCATAAAGGAACGGAAGACTGGCGGCCTGAATGATATAATTTTATTTGTGCGCCTGTCAGGGTTCAGGGTGCTTTGGAATTTCACTGAACATTATGTATAATTATAATAAAGAATGTTATTGTAATCGGTCGGAGAGATTGTAAAATCATTTTTTTCTATTTTGGTTCTCGAATTATGAACATTATGAAACTCTTTTGGGTCTCATAAAGTAGCTCATTGACATTATCTACATTTGTTGGTATTTCAAATTCAAACTATAAAAGTGACACCAAATTGACGTTCGAAAAATTTATTATTTATTTAAAACGTCATATTAACACTAATCTATACTAACACTAAACTCTTAGGACATCGCGAAAATACAAAAATATTTTAAGTCGCGCAGTTAAATTATCTTCTTCCTAAATTTGTTGCTAGCAGGTACAGTCGCAGTTGTAATTCATACGCTAACAGAACATCGTACCCATCCCCTTCAAAACTATGTACGTGGAATGTTTCCAAATCTTACCACTTAAAAGTGAATCCGGGATGTCGTAAGTAACTTTTTGGCCGGAAATCATAAGTAAAATGTCCACGATGAGTTTTCTATAAAGGTTATGTCATAAATTACGATTGCGACTGTACATGCGGCAGCGTTGCCGGTTGTACTTAAATGTAGGAGGTAATATGCGAGGTTGGCGCTTTTCAAATTTTAAGACAGATTACATTATTACGTTATAAACATGCAAAAGTAGGAAAAAACCTTTTACTTACGTGAATAAAACACTTATGAATTTAACTGCATCGTCAAACGTCAAATTGTAAGAAGCAGGTTCGAATCCAAAATGTGTTAATCTCGACCAATCCCAATCGGATTTTCACGTAAATAAACATTTAATTTACAAGAGTAAAGAATTTCTTTAAATGAAAAAAAGAATAACACCTTATTATGAAAATGAAATAACAGAAACAAAATTAGTAATTTTTTTTTCTACAAATTAGGTCCGTTTGTTATCCTGCACTGGTGTGCACTAGTGTACACTTTTTTACGAAATATACTTTAATGAAGCCTAAATTCATTGATAATGTATTAATACGAATCATACTCATTCATACTGACATACCACACAAACATTTCAAGTTGCATTAAAGAATATTTTGCGAAAAAGTATGCATTGGTGTACAGTGCAGGATAACAAACAGACCTAGTATTTCGACTTCAATAGTAGTTAATCTCGAACCCGAAATGCATCGTGCCCGAGTTAGCCTCGAACCCAAAACGCATTTGTGACTTATTTTTTGGATTAACATTTTTATTGATGATAGATTTGAAAATTCATTCGGCTAATCTGGCAAAAAAAGTTTTAATTGAGAGAATGATGTAGAAAAATGTCAGAAAAGCCAAAAATATAAGTAAATAATTTGACCTTAAGAAGTGAAAACGTCTGCTATTGGTCAACTTGAGTCGGATGACGCCGAACGCCGAAGAAACGCTTTTTCAAACGGAAAATCGAAATGCAAGCAAGACGCAAACAGGCCGAGAAGAGAGAACAGGAAA
Source organism: Dorcus parallelipipedus (assembly GCA_958336345.1). Taxonomy (NCBI): domain Eukaryota; kingdom Metazoa; phylum Arthropoda; class Insecta; order Coleoptera; family Lucanidae; genus Dorcus; species Dorcus parallelipipedus. The sequence goes on from OY284482.1 coordinate 33,951,710, forward strand.
GCTCGTGTGTTTCAAAACTCAAAAATGAGTAAGTAATCTTTCTTTTGCTTGATTTTTCTTTTCCTCTATGCGTACAGCGGGTGTTAAATACTAAGAGGGTGTTTTTCTGCTGAAAATAATTCTCGTTTATCGCACACATACTGCAAAAAATCAAACGATTTTCTTCGTTCTGCTATGTAACGAGTTTGTTCGTTCTGATAGGAGTAGTACCGTGCCTTCAAATGAATTCCTGATTAAAGTAAGCTGTGATTTTTTTAGAAAGTTGCGTCACGCAATACGAGAGCACAGTATAAGTAATTACCCAGTAGCGACACTTAAACGTCAGCAGTGTCAAAAAAAGACGCCATACTGTTTGATACCTGTATGCAAATGTAATGTACAGTAGTGGACAAAAAATTCCGGGCAAGAATTGGAACCTCTCACTTTGTAACAAAAATTGTTATCAAATTTAGCAAGTGTAAAGGCTGTTTTACATTATAACATTTTTTGATACAAAGTGAGAGAGATAAGCTACCACAGTGAATTCTGATTGGTTGAATTGGTATGTACTTCTCACTCAATTTGCATCAAATTTTAGATTAAAAATGTCATAGTGTAAAACGGCCATAAAACTGCCTTTACACTTCTAAATTTGATAACAATTTTTGTTAAGAAAATGAACAAGTGAGGGCGCCGTGTAGCTAGCGTAAGTATGGTACTAAATCAACACTCCGTTCGGGTAATGCAATCCCATTCCTCTCGTGGGAACATTGACAAACAAGGATAACAAATACAATTGTCGCAAATGCAACAAGAAAGACAACAGTTTTAGGGAATTCTGTTTGTCACAATGGCAATAATTTAAACTCGAAAATGTATTATTTAAAAACAAAGTGAAGACAGTTTCGATACAAAACAAATTGAAACGTTAATCCCATTCCTCTCGTGAGAACATTGAGAAACAAGGATAACAAATACAATTGTCGCAAATGCAACAAGAAAGACAACAGTTTTAGGGAATTCTGTTTGTCACAATGGCAATAATTTAAACTCGAAAATGTATTATTTAAAAACAAAATGAAAACAGTTTCGATACAAAACAAATTGAAACTTTAAAGGCAAGCTGCAGTTATTGACAGTAACTTAGTTAAACGTCACTTCAAATGTTAACAAACTTTCGACTGTGTTATTTTTAACCCTAGATGAAAATAATGTGCGATAAGGATAGGTATAAAAACTACTAAATGCGCTACCTCTATATGTTGATTTAGTACCTTAAGCTCCCGGTCGCGCTTCATAACCCGTAAGGCGTGCAGTACGGGGCAGTCAAGCGGTTTTGTGAAAAACCGTCCAAACGAATTTAAACTTCTTTTTAAAACTCCGAACTTCTTTACTGAAGAAATTTGCTTGTGCAACTTTTTTAAATTGGACCAATAAATTGTCGTTTTTACATTTGATGATTCTACGAAAAGTCTTCTTATTTATTCACCCGCACACACTGACGCAGATAATTTTGAATTTGAATTTTGAAGCAAGAATTGGTCTACGAGATACACTGCAAAATCTACCATCGCAACGGGAGATTACGCAAGTAAACAACGAAGTAAGAAAGCAGTAAGAATAATAATAAACAAAATAAGTAACAGAAAAAATTGCAAAATACCTTGAGATACCATAACGCAGCATAAAATTGGCTTCACCAACTTGGGGCCAGAAAGAGAAAATTTGCAACAAAAGCTAAAAACTGGAAGGGTCCAGATAACACAGCAATATGTGTGGGACAAAATCGTATTTTTACAAAAACATTTGATGTGTACATAGTAAACGGGACGGGACCAAGAATGGATGCTTGTGGCACACCTTGAGTAACTGACAACGAACGTGAAACCGAACTGTTGACTTGCACAGCTTGAGAACGATGCTCTAGGTAATTTTCCAAGAGTGACACAGCAGAAGGACTTAGGCCAATATATGTATTTTAAAACCTTAGCTAATGTAGCGTGAGGAACCATCTCGTATTATTATATGAACAAGGCGCGGAGAATTTGTATGAAACGTTACGAATCTTGCCCCTTCAAACAGACTACTAGGGTAGTGGGGCGAATTCGTACATTTATCCCGTGGCCTATATATGAGGTTAAAAGGAGATGCCAATACACTGAGTGCAACCGTTGCTGGTATTTTTTAGTGCATCATTTTATTTACAGAAGATACAAAATGATATGCAATTTTGGATTACAATCGAAGTCCGCGTACGGGAATAACTTAAAAGCCATCATTTTCATACTACAGTAGCCGTAAGGATTCGTTCGAAAGACAAGTGAAACAGAGAAAGTCAAATATGATTTCAATATTTATGCCACTGCATTCAAAGCCAACCAGCACAGCAGAGCAAAGACTTATGTTACGAGCAGAGGAATTGTAAATATTAAATTGATCCTGCCAGCATAAAATGCTATTTCATTGCAGAAAACTGTTGTACATTTTATCACATCATAAGTTCTTTGTTGTAAGTACGTATGTAAGTACATACTTCTGCTCTTTAAATGATATGTACGACTTTTCGCTTACCTGTACATATAAAATGAGCATCTTTATCAAGATAGACTTTATGTTATAAATAATTAATGTAATACATATTTACGTATTACCTATTTCTTTTTTCACTTTACCAGCTACCTGATTTTTCCGTTTGAAAAATGAATATTCGTTTACATTTAAACACTGTTACGTATTGTAACATGTAGTTTTGATCGACCCATAGGGACCCCCCTAGGAATTTTTGTCTAGGTCGAAAACGTTACATTGTATGGACCGTTTTTAATACCAAAGGAGAAGGGCAAAATAAGCCATCCACAAAAAATTTCATTTGCTGTGGTGATTAAAATCCAAGCAATCACAGCTCTGCACTTCACTTCCTCTTGTGTTTAATTCCCCTGGCCATAACTGAAAGTACGTTGAGGGTAAATTACTAGAGCGAAACATTGTATGTATGTCTTTTACATTTGCATCATGTTTAGAGGGAGAAATTTAAATCGCCACGAAACTACACGCTTTGTCACATCCTGTAACAAATTAAAGTAGAAGAGGGATGATATGAAACAATACGCAACAGTAACAGATATGTTGAACACAGTTTAAATACGTCTGCTTAGGTATGTAGATCTATCCATCTCAATTCTCTATTGTCTTTGCCAGAAGGATATGCTTTAGTTATTTTCAGGTTGTAGCAGGCATGCGCGATTTGGGGCGGCGTCGTTATCAGCCAGCGTCGAGGCGAACCTCGAACTCGGTGTGCAGTTCACGTAGTACTTTAATGTGGAAGGCGTCGCGACGCGGTACATAAACATTTCGCACAGTGGTTGTTGCACAACTCTCGCCACCACCAATGTTGATCCTACCGGGAATTTGGATGAAGATTAGTTTGTTCGGCCAAAATTCGAGGTTGGGGTTGTTTTGCACTGTGTAAGTTACTAAACTTTTTAATTGCACTTCGTATGCACAACAATTAAACAAATAAGCATTATTAATTAGCGCATGCTTTCTGGTGAGCTGATCATTATAAAATGTTCTTGATGTCCGTATGTGCTGAGCTAAAAAGTTAAATGAGACCAGTGATGTGAAAAAGCTATAGTATTATTGATTCAACGAAGAAAAATTTATTATTTCTATTATACTATGCACATGCATTATATTTACAGTACCTATTTATTATTCTCTTTTTATTTGTGAAATTCTAAAAAAAAGAAGCGTACTTATTTGAACTGAAACCCAAATATGTGGTAGATTTTCGTTTACCAAAAAATTCTCTTTGTGAATGTACATAGTTCAATTAGTTCTTCGAGAACCTCTGTAATTAAAATCTTACAATCGAGTTAGTGGAACAGTATGTGCAGCACTCGATGCAAACAGTAAAGTGCATCGTGAAATGTGGGGTAATGCATCTTTATAAACACTAATGGCTCAGCTTCGGCCCCGTGGGGAAAGGTTTGCGAAACATTCATCAAGCTCATCAACGCTAATTACTTCAGAATTTAGCGGAAATAAAGGTCGTTTGAATTCGGGATTTCACGTCCATGTAAATTTATAAAACTACTATTTTCAACGGGACAATGCAATTATGATGTTCATATTTAGGGTGATTCCTGAATAGACTGACAAATGGTGATAGAATATAAATAATTAAAACGACGATACGTTCTGGTTAAGAAAGGCCAGTTCATAAAAGCGTTTTATTGTTTTGATTGTTACGGCGCGACGTCAGGCGTGAACTTGACCTTTAAACGGAATTGACGTGATCAGCTGAAATACGAACTTAAAAAATGCTTGATAAATGCATGCAAATCACCTAAGGTAAATTATTACCTAAAAATTGTATAAACAACTTTGAACACCTGCTTTGACAGGTAAATAAATCAACATGACAACAATTCTGTTGAGGATTCTTAGAAGCAGCTTTAATTATTGTAAATAAAGTTTATTCCCACACACAAGATGTCAGTTTTAAAAAACTGAACAGACCATGAATCATTTTATTAAGTATCAGGTTTTGCATATCATTTTAAATTTAGATAACGCTCGAAATTCAAACAAATATGACTTTGACTTCAATATTTAAAGAGAACGTCGACAAGCTTTCAGAAAAGATGCTTTCAACTCGTACTTCTTAGTGAATAGTGAATACTTCCAATAAAAGCATTCGACATCAGATAATGACGTAACTGTCGAACGAATTTCGAATTAATTTTATATAACCGTGAGCTTTATTGCTTCGTTTTTTTTGGGGGAGCGATAAAGCAAATAAATGTTTTGCGCGGGTTGTTTTTCCACGGAGGGATTCGATTTGTTTTTTTTTTCTTCTTTTTTTGGTAATTCGTTCTGCCGCCGCATTCCGCACTTGACGTAAATGCAATAAATATAGACCTCACGGGACCGTGACATTTCGAATAATGGAGACAAGATACTTTTATGTATGTGTTGGTATTATCGTGGGCACATTTCAAATTTTTCTCGTTCTCTCATTTTTATGGCGTTTGTATGTACGTAGAAAGCACCAGGGAGGGTAGAAATAAAAAGACTATGAAGCTCTAGTATACTAAGCTATCGATCTATATATTTTTTTTTGAGGACTTTCTTTGTTTATTCTAAAGTAGCGTCGAACTTTGAAAAGGACTTACCTACACTTTAACTTGTATTTAGATTAAACTCCTACTGTATACTTTAGTTCAGTTTTGTATAAGAAATTATAAGTTTGCAAAAGATTACTATAGAGTGCTCTAAACTAGCGCACTCTCAAAGTAACTTGTGTTAACCTCATTTTATAATAAGAGATGCAATTTTTCACAGTAAATATTTTACACGAAACTGTAGTTTATACCAATAAAATTCGAAAGTGAACTAACTCAGTTGGTTGCTTTGAAACGCTATAAATATTTAACAATCCTTCTAGGTGCTAGTCATTTCTCACAGTCAAGTTACATACTTAATTCACTTGACATTTCGAATTCAGAAAAGTATACATTCTTTAACGCCCGTCAGATCAATATTTAAAGCGCTCCTCGACGAAAGACGAATCTGCATTCGACAGCGTAAGCTTGTGGAAAGCGCGCTTTCGAACTTGCAGACTCTCCTTTGGTAAATACTGTCAAAATGAGTTTACATTGTATAATAATTAATAATTTCAAAGCACGCCTGAAATGCCACGCGTAATTTGTTAAAATGAAAACGAGTTGAAAATCAAATTAATTATTAAAATTATTTAATAAAATGCCAGACCCGGGGGATTTAGGAATTAATTTTCAATAATTTATGACGTGTTCCAGACGATATTTTTATTTGCAAAACAAAATACTTTCACAGGTAATGCTACCGGATTATTAAATGAACGCAACATATAAAGTAGACTGTGTATTAGAACTTTATTTATCTCTATTATCATTCTATTTTTATTCTGGGGCGCCAATTGTTACCGTTTAGACTCGCACGTCGGGTAACGATTGGTAATTAGATGCAGACTGTGGAACTATGATATATTTACAAGATATATTTGTATATAGAATTTTCTGGGGCAACACCCGGGGGCGGTGAAGCAGCTCTCTCGAAGGCGGCAGCGGGCTGGCTCGGAGGCGGCAGCGACTGGCTCGGAGGCGGCGGCGACTGGCTCGGAGCTTAACTACGGAAGAATAAAATTGTAATATATATTTTAATCAGTGTAACCCTAACCGAAGGTTTTTGAAATAATTTCAAAAACCTTATTATCTTATAATTATACCAAAGATCAATCCAATAATTACCGTAACCAGCTGAAACAGAACTGATAATGTAATAACAATAATGTAACTAGGATAAGAGCACCAGCAAAGATGTACAGCTGAGATTCAGTCAAGCCTCATATAAACATAAAAACGATAACATAAACGAAAGATGCCTCCGTCGCAATTATGTAACGTATGACTCACCCGCGATGCAGCTGCACTCTTACGGGCCGTGCGCAAAATCTAATGACTCATCTGCAGGCACAGATCAGCGCGGAATCGCGTATACAAAAATGTCAAGGCAACAATTGACGTCACACCCCGGGAACGAAACCCCTATAAAAAGGCAACGAAGCCAACGCTAGCAGAGAATTAGAACAAATCTCTTCAGAGTGTCATGTAGTCTAGTTGTCTTTTAGTGCCCCAAGACACAATGTAAGTAACTTGTAATGATTGTTAGTTAATTAGTTAATAATAAATCTGTTGGTATATTAAGCTATGTTCCTAATTTCATGTTACTTCAATATTACCGTAACAATATAATTCCATAATTGGATTAGAACTACTAGTACCTACTTAAACTACTAGTATCTACTTAATGTAGTCTCGTAGCAATTTCAATTTCTCTGAGACCACAGGGCAGGCGAAGAAAGTACCCCTTTCCGCGATCAATTTTTAACTGACTCACTTTAACAGTTAAGTACACGAGTCGTGTGGGACTAATAACGACGATGAGGTGAGTCAAGTGTAAACAAGCATTTCCCAAATAAACCGGTCGTGAGGGAAGCACGATAATTATTCATTTGCCATCTGTATGATACACGCACATTCACACGTTTGTCAAATGCGCGGAACTCGCACGGGACAGACTTAAATAAATAATCGAGGACTTAAGTGAATAAAGCCTGTGTGTTTTGTCCTGAATTGCTGAGTAGATTTGTTTTGCGAGAAAATCTTGATAGTATTTACTTACCTGCTTATTTTCGAAATGTTTTACATTTGAAGCATTGCTTTTCATTAATTTTATTATTCTTTGTATTTGAATCATAAATAGAACATTTCTGTCAGATAAGTTATAATTAAATCGCCGGGAAATTCCCTGTAGGACACCCGGGTAACCCTCTGGTTTGTAGATCAAGGACCAAATTCAATTTTAATGTGTTCACTTTTTGATGATGCAGAGGGCAAGGCTTGATTAGATTGTATTACCACGATTAACATCCTGTCGAAAAGTAGAGAAGGACTTAACGTGACGAATATTGTAAAGTACGTTTTATTGTTTTTTTCTTGCAGAATTGAAAAAGAAAAGAATTCTACTTCTTTACTCATAAAAAAGAACTTTACTTGTAAAAAGAACCAATTATCACTTTAAATATATTTTTTTGTTTACTGTTTTTACCGAGCCAGAAAGACTTTATACTAAGGTACACATGAGGAAATTTTCTATTTTATTTTTGATGCCACCACATTCGCACGGCGCACGTTCTCGTCGGTTCTCCTCTGCTTCCGAAGATATTCAACGAAATAATCAGATTATAAAAGCAACTGTGCCTACCTACCTGAAGGACAGCAAATTGAAGGAGTGCAAATTAAGTTCTCCAACACAGCGGGCTAACTCTTGGAGAAAGGTTGCTACTTACCTGAAGGCCAGCAAATTGTGCGAGTGTCTGACGTTTATCCAGCACCGCTCGGCAAAGCTCTTGGAGAAGGGAGGGGTCGACGAAACCCCAAAGCAAAAGGTGGGCAAAGTGAATAAAATAAAAATCACCAACTGAGCACACCTGTTCTTATTTAAAACGCTCAAAAATAAATAACGAATAAGAACATAATTTACAAAGAAGGGGTCCCAATGAAAGAACACGAAATGTAAATAAATAAACGGACAAGTTAGATTTTCTCCGATCAACAGATCTGTTCTTCGTTTACAACTAACGCTTAAATAAGTGATTAAAGAAATTCACTTGATTAACAAATAAAAGAGAATAAAAATTACAACACCGCGGTAAGGTGAGTCATCACAAATAAGTCAATAAAAATAATTAAAGTTATTCCGACCTGATAATCCAAACATCCAGCGTCATGACAGTCAGCTGTCAACAGTGTCGCAGCGCCCTCTCACGGTGGTTAGCGCCGTAAGTCGGTGAAGCGATTATGCCGCTAAGTAACATCGTCTTGCAGGACGAGTCCACTTTTACAGGCGGGGAAGGCCGTGTTGCGGGGCTTAAATCGTTTCAAAAACCAGCCTTTTCTTTCCACCCAAGGAATGACGGTATTCCCAACCAACTAACCAAGGCAAAACTACCACTAGAAACCTAATAGAAGAGGGAGATACGCATTACTCACAGAACAATTGCACAAAATGGCCACAAGATTTGAAACTTGAAAGAACTTGAAATTCAGTCGGCGTGCTTTAACAAATCTAGGAGAGGATTCCGTTTCAGGTTTCAATCACAAAACTCCATGAGAGAAACACAAATAAACAATACGCACGGCACGAGCGCTGATGCAAGTGTGACCGCGAGACGAGTGCGGCGTACTCTTTCACTATCGCTACGACGGAAGTCGTTACGAATGAAATCACTTTTTAACCGGACGACAGAGTGAAATGGAGATATACTGTAGGACTAAATAACAGCGTATGGTTTAATTGTGCAACATTGAGAAATTTGGCTTCCCGCAAAAATACAGGGTGATTGCCAATAATTATGGAATAACTTAAATGGATTTTTCAATCGTTCACAAGGTATGGGTCGCACGTAACCCCAAAAATTAAAGGGACAATGAAATATAAATAAAGCTGAGCACACATTGTTTTTATTTGGTGTCACCCAAAAATTAACACATAAACAAAAATAAATCGTACTATCCAGACAGGGCTTCAAAGAATTGAAAAAAAAGAAGTAAAAGATATTCCGATTAATTAAATCTTTAACCGACAAAAAGATCTGGTTTTCGTTTACAAAAATGCAAAATGTGACTATTCAAAAGTATTCACTTAAAATAAAATTAACGCAACACGGCGTTTAATGCGACAATAACAAATAAATACAGTAAAACAAATCCGACCTTATAATAAATCCACTCTGACACTCAGCTAACTGTCAAGGTGTGGTTGGAAAAACCAATCGAGATACAATCCATCGGAGGAGGTCGGTGTTGCCAATTGTGTCTCTACACAAGACGGCGTCAAGATGTCACGTTACGGTCTCTCCTGTTAACTCATATCGTCTACGGTCGAGTCCAACTCCAACGGGAGAAAGGGGCGCACTGCCTTGACCTTTAGTGCTAGGGCACCGCTTACGGTTTTTCCACTCAAGGGTCGTTCTCAAAAGGTGTTACAAAGAAAGAAGTAGTCAGAAAGGGGTACGACTACAAGTCTAAATAGTAAAAGAAAGACGCGTGTTACAAACCGAAATACGCACAAAGTTGCCAATAAAGCCCTACCCGTTCTTTTCTCGCAGCAACAGGCTTAGGAAAGCTTATAAGAAAGCTTGTGTTGCTTAACGCGCACCTAAGCAGATCTCGGAGTAAATAACTTCCGTTTCAGGCTCCGATCAAAGGATCAAGGCTCAAATCGTGGGCACGTTCACATGTGTAGGTACGTTAAGACTCCAGCGGCAAAAGTGACACGTTGAAGAGAGAACACGCGCAGACTAAATAGATCAGGGCGGGATTGTTACGAGATAGCCTCTGTTATAACCGGACGAACGAGTGAAATAGAACACCTCGTAGGGGTGAAGATTGTTGCAGCCGTACAAAATCACCTCATGTTGAAACATGCCCCGAGTCATGTAGACACAAACGTACCTTTCGAGTTCCCACGCAATACAGGGTGACTGGCAATACTGAAAATGATTTAAATAAATTTTTCGCCTGTAACAATTATGAATGTGCGAATTGATTGAGCATTTGTCGGAAATTGCTGTTAATTAGTTTGAATCTGATTGGTAACTGTACAATTCAGAAAGAATAACGGAATAATAATTTAACAAAAGCGAAAGATATGCTACACAAGAAAATTAAACTTAAACCGCCTCTACAATTTGATTCGTTATACCTTGCTCTATAATCTCATGAATTACCGCATAGTTTCGCTTCGAGTTGCACAAATCAATACGTTCCGACCGTATGGAAATGCAACGCTAATTTACAAGTCAGTTTATATTTGATTTGGTCCGCAAGGCAAAATAAACATCGCAGTGTATTATTTACGCTGAAACTTTGGCGTAGGTACACATGAAGTATTCATAACTTTGTTTTAACGTATATTATAGAGACAGGTGGCATTTTGTTACCAACGACTTTTGTATACGTGTGCTCTACTTTCAGCAAAACCTTCGGTAATGCTTTGATTTATGCTAAACGCAGATAGAACATGTAAAGGCGCCACCAAAACGAAAATAAATTCTACAACGTTTTCAAATTTCAAAAATGTATTTGGCTCTTACTCTTACGTAAGTAATTTCTTGTATATTGTTTATTCGACTATTTTTTCTATTCCTTGTATTACAATATATCGTGTGTTCATTTATTATTCCAGTGCTAGTTTGCATAATGGGTAAGACAATGGTAAAGACTAACACTAGCGTAGTTCTGATAGGACTGGTACCCCCTTCCTCTTCTTGGTTAGTCCACGACGTCGTTTTATTTCAGCATATTTTTCTGTGCGGTAATGTTAGTAAGATCATTAGTTCTAAAAAAAAAAAAATAATGATTTTTCATTTATCAACCCTCGATTTCTTTAAATCGAAGTTGCATGCAAGCATGTAATAATCTGCTATCGTTTATCCCTTAACGGTGCACTGGCGTGATTTGTTGCATGAAAAATCCCCCTAAAACTTCACTTCCAGGCATCCGAATCACGATACTCACGTACGAAATAATTTGCCGTGAATTTATTTCCCGACGTAAATTTTTCTGGGGCGTGTTACCTTTGCATAAAATTCCCATACAGGCGGCAGGTCGAATAAATGTGTAATAAACGCGATTTCCATTTCAAGCTTGGCATTTGTACGTTCTCCTTTTCAGTGAAGCGTCATAAATGTTAACGGAGTTACGCCGCGACGCCGACGAAGTGAAACCGGATGCGTTCGTTGGAAAAACTTGCCCTGAATATTTTACGTTTTTCCAAGTCATTCTCAGAGGGAATACTGTTGTACATTCACACGCCGAGCACGTAATCCTAATGTTAACGTTAGATCTAATTGTTAATACACGTGAAATCTTTTAAGCATATGAATTTTTTTATTTATTTTTCATTTTGCCTTCCAATCTGTTTTCTCTTTCTCTTCTAAATTCTTTTTCCACTGCTTGCCCTTCGTCTAATCTATAAGGACTCCAAGCCTTCTATTTATTATAGCTTTTAGTTCCGAATTTCTCTTTACTTGCTGACTATCTTCCTTTCTTCTTCTGTTTCCTATCCCTATTCTAATGATCATCGTTTTTCTCCTTATACTTCTTTGTCTTATAATTTAAGGCTCTTTTGTTGTCATTTCAGATGCTTATACTTTTGAATGTAGCACTCACTTTCCATGGCCCTTCTTTCTACTTCCTGCTTATTAACGGGATAATTTTATCTTCAGCAGCAAAAAGAGCTAAGCCTAAAGAAGTTGGCTTCGAAGAGAAAGCATCTGCATTATCCATGGTTGCAGCAATTATGAAAGCAAAAATCAACATTGGTATGGGAACTGGAAAAAAGAGAAAATATACGACGAAAGTGACGTGGCCAATTAACAATTAAGGGACGCCGTTAAGAAAGCTCAATGTGGTGAGAAAAAATGTGTTAGAAAATAATAAATTGGCTGAGAGAGTTTTAAAGAATAGTCAAAAGATAATAAGATCACCACGCAAAAGAAGAGGGAAAACCTCGGACACGAAACAAATGATCTGCAAGAAATTGAAGAAATCTGCTCCGAGATAAACTCAGATTCAAAAGAAAAATAACTAATTAAGAAAGAAACTACGTAAGGTCAGAGAAATAAAATCAAGACAAAATATGTAACTATGTAATTAAGAAATTAGAGGGGACAAGAGAGCCAAATTAGACCAGTAAAGAAAAAGGGGAAAACGTCTATAACAACACGACACGAAGAGGTCTGCTTCGAGATAAATTCAAATCAAAACGAGCAGTTTTGGAAAAGCATTAATTAAGAAGGAAAGTTAGAAAGGCAAGAAGAGATTGTAAGTAGATATTAAGGTGAAATTAGGTGTATAAAAGACAAGAAAAATTCGACCCCGAAAGTAATTTAAAGACCTGGGGAGATCTGCTGTGAGTTAAAAACTTAAAAGTTTCAGTTTAGATACAAAATTAACACAGAAAAACAGGAATTCAATTTTTATAGTGCTACCGCAAAACTCTAGTGGGAATTACTCCTGTCTTAATTACTTGGATCGGTAACAAGTCTGCGCTGTATTTTTCATCAGCTTTTCCTCGACTAGCAATAGTGAAGAACATGTGTGAGTAAACAGACGTTAATATAGGCGCCAGGTGATCCGACATAAACCTCGCAAATTGTCTTGCGGTTGATCATTCGCAACAATTGCAGGAGATCTACTTACTTGTACGTTGAAGGTAGTGGCACAAATATACAAACAGCTAAAATAATATTTGCTTTAATGCACGGAATAATTACAGAAAACAATGCGACAAGAATGTCGTCAAGAATACTACGACTAAAACGACTCGAAAATGTTGCACCCGAGTGTACAACTTAATTAATTACTCTAATCTTCAAGTGTAAATCGTCTTACTTTTACTGCAACAAATTACGCCGGTTAATTAAAGACGCATGATTTGACGAAAATTCGCTCTTTAAGGGAAACGCAGCGTCACGAACCAGTTAATAAATAAATACGGTACAAGCTCACGCAGTCCAAAAGTGTGTCCTGTATAGGATTGCCAGGTTCTTTTTTGCCAGTAAGGGATAAATGACAGGATTGCTAAAAGAAACGGGATTTCAGTCTTTTATCCAGGGCAAAAGAAAACAGTTTTAATTAAAACGAAACTTATTTCTTGTATTTCGAGAAGAAGATTGGCTAAATACAGCTCCAGCGAAGAAGAAAGAGAAAATGATAAATCATCATTGAATTAAAGCCATTATTATAAAAATAAAAAGTGTAAATTTACTAACCTCGGCAACAGAAGGTTGCTTAATTTGTAAGCGTGTATCACAATATCATATAAAAATATTCCGACTTTGATTACATCGTCCGCGCCCAATACAGCAGCTATCGTCGTCGATGTCCAGCGAGTATCGAATCCGACGGAGGACCGCTGAAGCCAAGAAGGTGTGTCGCTATTCCCAGGGACCTCTCTCGTCGAAAGTCACCAACAGCGGTTGGATGAATCCAAGTCCGGACAGACGAGGAAGTAATGGCGGTGAATATAACCGTCGACGTCGATAACTGACCTTGCGGTAATTTCAAGATGGTTGACTGGGCCCCAGATATCACCACAAAGGTTTGGATAGCCAAAAAGGGAGATGATGCTAATAAATAGCAGAAGAAAAATACAACCACAAGTATAGAACAAAAGGAAAAGCCTAAAAGAGTAGAAAACATGCGTTATACTCTGAACCACGCCCAAATACACGCCATATTTACCTAATCTCAAACTTCGACAAACATTAAACAATGCTTATAAATGCAGGGGTGACGATTTTAAAAATATGGTAACCAATTTACCGTTAATCTTCAATCAAGGAGTTTTCAGCCTGTCGAATTTTTTAACACAAAAACCACTCTCTACAACGAGCCACGAGGGACTGCCAGGCGTGCAGCGTTTCCGACGCGTGTAAAATATAAAGAGGGGGTTGATAGAAGAAGAGAGTTGACTCGCATAGGAAATGAGGTAGACGACAACAATTATTCCTTACTGCGTAGTAAAGACTCTCGCACAAAATTAAACGCGCATGGCAAATAACGGTCTGTTCGTGTTTCTTCGCCATACAGGGTGACTCTAAAAACTGAGAAGGATTTTCAACGGTAACAAAGTCAACGTCTTCTGGCGTGTCTTCAGTACGTTGACCGAAGCACTCGTAACGAGACTGCGTCAAACACCTTCATTCAGTCGAACACGGCAACTGCTTCCAAAATATCAGTTTATTAACCGAGTGCTAAAAGGGTATCCAAAACGAAAAGTATCCTAACAGTAAAAGTATCCAAAAGTAAAAGTACCAAGAGAGAGGTATCCCAGAGTTAAAAAAAAACAACCTAATTAGCAACAAGATGGTGTTATTATCTAGTAGTGAAAAATCACTCCAATCTCGTGTAGTGATGCACTAATGAAAATTCCGATCACGTCGAATATGAGTTCTTCTAAACTTTTTTAGCAGAATCTTCGATATTTGTAACAACAAAGACATTGAATCACAAAAGTAATGAAACGTTACAACAAAACCAAACGGGATGACGCGAGATGGTCGTAGATGCCATCAGCTCCGACCAATCAGAAACTATTGTTATCGAAAATGCCCATATCAGGGGCCTACTCCACCAACAACTTTGAAACATTGCACTTTTCACTTTTCACTTTGTAAAAACTAAAAGCATTGTTTATTTTGGTTTGACCAACATTTTAACAGATTATTGAATTAATTTGCAATTTATGAAAAGCATATTAATTTGTTAAGCAATATAATATAATAATAGCAATGTCAAAAAGACAAGAAAACGCTAAGTGCAAAGTGCAAGGTTGCAAAGTTGTTGGTGGATTAGACCCCAGGACATGTCACGTGGCGAATGAGTCATCAGAGTTGCCACAATAAATTCTAAGTTGACTGAAAATATCCAAATATTGCCAACCTATTCCTTCGCGATTTTAAACTGTAACAATAGAATTAACTATTTTCGCCTTTCTTTGTTGGATTGTCAAAATTTTTACATTTTTTCCAATTTTTTAATTTAGAATGGATGGATTATTTACAATAAAATGAAAACAATCGAGTTCTTAGGCGGTATAGCACACTTATTTTTCACCACCCTGTATATTACATTAAATTAGAAATAGTAAATTTTTCTTCACTTTTAAATTCTCGTTTTTAAGTCCTAATTCAGTTTTATCGACCGGGCAGAATGCCCTAAAAACGGAGCTGGCTCGTGTTTTTTTAATTTTCGGCAATTTCGCCCTTAATTTGTGCACGGCATTTATGAAAAATTCAAAGCAACTGCGAACAGTTGAGCTTATAAAGATGAAATATTGATTTTTGTTATGCACGGCGCTGCCTGATACAAGCTTACTTAAAATGTTTCAGCCACAGTAAAAGCTTTTAACGAGGTTTTGGCTTTCCCGCACCTAATAATATTTACACCTCGGCGCGCACACATACCTTTCCGTATTAATTTCGTCAATAAATAATAACCGGATGGACCACTTTAATAAGTAATATAAATTTTAACTAACCATCGAAATGTCGAGCGTTTTTAAAAGCTGTCCGACGCGACGGAATGATCGTTACAAATTATTTGACAAGTTTCAACGTTTATATTTCACCGTGAATTAATTATAGTAGGAGGAGGCATTCTCCATCCGCCTTAGTGTTTTCGGAAAATTCTCTTGAAACTCAATTTCTGTTAATTCGGGAAAACAACAGTATTATTATTATTTTTTTAATTTAACTTCCTCAGCGCGCGGCGTATTATGATAATCCTGATGAAATTTTTAAATCTCGAAGAGAGCACTCCACATCTCATTCTTCATCCGTCCTCCTTTCTTCAACATAATTCGCTTGTAATCAACGTCTGACGTCTCGGCGCTTTTCACCTAAAAATCGGCGGAAAATATGAATAACAAAGCGATTCATATAATTCAAAGCGAACAGAAGTTAAAAGAGAACATAAAAAAAGAGAAAATTAATTACGCCCATGTAATAAATAAGCTCGTAAAAGATAGACTCGCGGGAATCTTTATCTCACCCCCCCGTCGATATAATAATATATTATTTCTTTTTAATGTTGTTTAACTTCTTTTAGTGGGAAACGTCCCCAATGAAATTCCTACGTCACATTCTTGGCTCGTCTACTATATGCTCCTTTCGCCTTTTTTATTTTCAAACTTCAGACGACTGTATTATATCCGCCACTGGAATATGAAATGAATACGCCCAGGTATTTCGTCATATGTGAGATGGAATTATACAGTTCAAAGGAAAGAAATTTGCGAAACGTAATATTTTTTTATTAAATATTGTGGCGGGTGGTTTCCGAAATTTGCATTCCACGTGGCACGCGTATTACGGTTATTAAGGAATTTTTCAACGGTAAAAACAGGCCAAGAAAATGTAAATATGAAAGAATTTTATTTATTTTTAAATCGCCTTTTCCGACGAAATCCAACCGGACTCAAAGCTCCGCAAAGCATAATCTGTTGTTATTAGGTATTAGCGTCCACAAAGATGTCATAAACTTCTTTATCGACAGACGGTTTCCTTTGAGATGTCGAAATTGTGAAACAGAGACTTGGTAAAGTGTTTATTTTTTAATAAAATCCTCTCGAGGGAGCTTATGAAAATAAGTTTAATAAAATTGTTTGCTTGCTAATCATTATTAGACCTAAATGAAACTAATTTTGCTGTTCGGTTGTAAACGTAAATCGAACTCCATTAGTTCCCGAGTTCCCTCGTCTTACTTATTACGGCGATGTATACGTGTTATTTCTTTAATCTTTCTGGTGGCCCCTGACATCAAGGATTTCTCAATCCGCCTTCGAGTTTTCCTTTTTAAAACTTCGCCCGGGCGGAGATTTATTTTCGCGAGACTTATTCCTGAAAGTCACCCGCCGCCAACGTAAAACATTGAAACGGGACGTCACTTCCTGCATAATTAATGGCGCAATTTAGGTCCACCAGGCCAAATAAAGCTTAGTGTTCCTCGTCGCAAAGTAACTTTCGGAGAAAACAGCGTTCTCCTTAAGTGGATAAAAACGCGGGAACGCTTGTGAATTATGCAAACAGACGAAAATACTTCATAAGCCTTAAGGATGACTCCTCGAATGCTTCGGTGAGAGTATCGAGGAAAATTGCCTCGTTCGCCCTTTATTGCCTTCAGCATGCAAATGGCAAACGTTTCTCTACCAATTCAATTATCTTTTACCTGTGAATTAATATAATCGCTTATTCTTGAATAGTCCGACAAAGGAAAAATATTAGGGAAATATTACATATTTTAGTTCTCCAGAAATACTTAATAAAAAATTATCCCCAAAACGACGACACTTCCCTGGCTAAGAAAGAACAGCAGATGAACGAAATAAATACAGTCATGAATGTGTTATATAGTTTTATGATCGTTACGGCGCGACGTCGGGCGTTAACTTGACCTTTAAACGGAACTGACGTGATCAGCTGAAATATGAACTCAAAAATATTTACTTGACAAATGCATGCAGCTTGCCACCAAATCTATAATTTAATTGACTAGCCTCGTACCTACCTAGATGGTGTACAAGTTCTGCTGACTAAACGCATCAGTTGTTCCCCCCGACTAGCAAACAGTGGAGATAGGGGTGGGTAAAATAATTAAAGGGCGCCAGGAGACATTGATTAACAAGCCGAACGTAAACGATCAGTCGACGTCTCCAGTACGACTGAATCGGCAGAAAATCAAAAGTAAACAGAGGCTTATTTAACTCACTGGTACATGAGGGAGGTGAACACAAACACGCACTTAAAGTTAACAAAATTCAATTTTATTCAAACTCAAAGGAAAATAATCCGAGCGAATGCAATTTAACAAACGCACCCGGTGATTACGGGTGCCTGATTACATTAAACAAGATTCAAATACAAATAGAATGCGGCAAATTTCAGTTGTCAATTTATTTATTTAGGGACAACAAAACTACTATTTTAAGTTATATCAACCGCATTCGGCTTAAAATTCCCTCTCTGTTCGATTATGCAAGAGAAATAAACCAACAGATCCGCGAAATGTCAAAGTAAATCAAGTTAGAAATACCTTAACCTTATTGACAGCGTCCAGTCGGTGCGTCAGATCAAAATTACCGACCAAAGCGCGGTGGCCGGTGGGTAGTTACGCCGCCCTCTGCCGATCGCGTTCAGCGACAATCGACAATCCGGTTCAAACTGGATTCGCAGGGCTCGTCAAAATGGCTTGTCAGGTTTCCTTTATAGGACCGATCTGCCAGAACTAGAAGTAGAACTAGAACTTGAACTAGAAGTTGAACCAAAAGTAGAAGCCTGTATGAAAAGAAACGACGACATCAGCGACCATATTGGCATTCGTCATTGCTCGATATATTTTACTTGAAATTTTCAAAGTCCTCAGGCTTGGAATTGGGATTAAAATTACCCCAAACCGTCCGGTGGTGTAGTCAGGTACGCCGGCAGCGCCGTTATTGAATTCTTCTCTCACAAAGAGCAAGAACTCCGAGATCACACTAACACACGTCTTCACCTTACAAAAGCCGAACCACAAATGAAACAGGAACGTGAATCCTAGATGGTGGCCATAATATAGTCACGTGGTTCCCCATAACCAATGAATGTTACGCGTCCACCTAACGCGAGTTCTTCCCCCTGGCGAGGTAATGGGGAAGGTGTGCAAGGTCGCCAACTGTACCGAAACGCGGCTGAGATGATGCTGTGTTGCCACGATTTCTTAGCGGCAAATTCAAACGTAACAAACTCACCTGAAATAATTATTCCGTACAAAGGCAAGTCTACAGGAGCCGCCCTAATTGACTTCATATCGTACGTAAATGAAAATGTTGTTTCACAGTCACATATTTAGTAACCAGTTTTGACGAGAGACTACCGTTAGCACGACCCTCTCCTGTTATTCTTAACTCGTTGGGACCATTGTTGATCCGAGTGTATTTTATGTTTTCGTTTTTATTTTTAATTTTATTAGAGTTTATAATGGATCATAATTATTATAAAATATCTCTAATCGAGATGCCAGTAATAAAAAAAAATCAATGTAATGCGTGTTGGCAACTTGTACGGCGGTAAATTCAAAATGATCTTCAGTATGAAACACAAATACGTTCATATTTCAATTAGTTAATTTAATTTCTCTAAAACTCAGAGTTCTGCCTGAATTTTTAATTAACTCCTGAATTATAAATGACTGCCGCGAATTTAGATTTATGACGTAGGCACTTGAATTCGGGGCGAATTAATGAATACGTCTGAAACTAGCAAAGTCGATTTCTAATATTTTACCCCAGCTCGTTAGCCGCGAAACTAATGGACGTCCTGACGGATATTAAGTCTTAACAATAGAGGGAAAATATGTATTTTGTCAGAAACACGACGAGTCGTCCTTGATTTAACTCCATTTTATACGGGATTTTAATTGCAAATAGAGAAGTCTTAAGCCGTCTCTGTTTGCGTAAGTACTTCGTTAGTAACCCATGTATATACAACTATCTTTGTTTGATATTACAGTTTAAAATCCTACTATTATTATTATGAAAGACGAATTATTAAGTAACACAAAATTCAATACGTGCGTTCGGTGTGTTATTTTTTAATTTATTTTCTACAATAATTGTTTATCGTTGATTTCTTTCAGTCGGCATTAAAGTTGCCTCGTACAAATTTCCAAGTGAATGGCACAAAATAAAGAGTATCATCAATTACTTACCTACTACGGTCCCCTGCGATGGGAACCAGTTTGTCCCTAAATATGACTTATACTCTTACACGATATTATAACTCTCGAGGTGGCCCTTACAGTTTCGAAATTGTTTCAAACACGTTATTACAAAAGTCCATCGCGACGGTCAAGGTGCTTCAAACTTCATAATAACGTAAGTTGCGTTCCAAGAGAAGCTCCAGGAGGACGTCGTGTCGGGACTCCTTCAAGTTTCTCGTTCTATTCATTTCGCGTTTATGTCCGCGTGTCAGTTTTTGTTGTTGATTTCGTAACGTCCCTCTTTTATTATGAAGTTATAAGGTGGACTCTTGTATTTCGTATTGTTCTGTTTCATTGCTTATACCCTGCGTTTAAAAAATACATCATGACATAAGGAAATGCCATGGAAAACAAGTAGATACTAATATTACATAATATGTTCGATTTTTACACTGCGACATACGTTTTCCAAAACAAAATATTTCCACAAGTAATACTACCGGATTGTTAAATGAACAGTTCCCTTATAAATTTTTGATACTTCCTCGTACACGAACAATTTAATAACGTTGTATTTCCGCCCATTATTTTCAGTTTACCTCCGACATTAAAGTGGATCTCTCGCTAACCATCATTTTATGTACCACCATAATGAACCCTTGCTACCTCTCCCTCTCATCTATCCATATTTCAGGAAGGTTGTTACGATAAAATTTTAATGCCTGCCATGATACATGTGTAAAACTCGCTAATCATCGACGTTTATCTCAAATAAACGTTCCTTTTTTTAATTTTCCGGAATCCTAACGCGTCACAAAAAGCCGCCCGTGACATATTTCCAAGGGAAATCGTTTTATCCCTCGTTTAATTACTGTAACACGTAATTCTGAAATTAGTTTCTTTGTTCCAGCTAACAGATACCTGCCATGTGGAGATGACGTGAAAATGACAGCATGAAGAGCCTGGTGGGGATCATGTGGATCGTCCTAGTGCTCATATCAGGTTCGGAGAATGTTTTACTCGAAACTTTCACAAACAAAATTCTGTATTTTAAGGCCGTTTTACACTTGCTAAATTTGATAACAACTTTTGTTACAAAGAGAGAGAGAGAGATAAGCTACGACAGTGAATTATGATTGGTTGAATTGGTACTTCTCACTCACTTTGTAACAAATTTCACATTAAAGAAATGTCATAGTGTAAAACAGCCATTATATTGCGTTATGTTAAGCGGTAATCTCGTTAAAATAGCTCTAATTATGTCTAAATAATTTTTTTTTGGTGGTCGTTATTAATTAAGAAAAAATGGCTTGTTAAATAGAATATGGGACACTCTGTACATAGATAATTCTTTTTCTTGAAATCTTGAGTGTCGAACACTTTTCTTAAACTTCAGGAACGCATTGCGTTGTTGAAATAAATTTCTACCTTAAAAACCGAACATTTAGGCCCGATTTTACAATCGTCGGATAGGCATTACTCTTAGAATAACGTGACATAGGTGTGACGTAGATATGAAGGAACATTAAGGGATATTCGGCGAACAGTTATTCCGTCCTGATTCTATGGTTCTAAAACTCGGCCTTAATGTACTTTAATGGTTTAGTTTTTTTGCTCTTGAAAACGAGGTTCTCTTTAAGCCAGTAAATGAGCAGCACATACCACGAAGCCAGACATTCCACATACTCTCCGAGGGCACCAATAAAGTTCAGGATTCCTCAGAGGGTTTATATACCCCCCCGGTTCATCAATGCGACTTCCACCGCACTCTATTAAATGTCTATTAAATTCTTGTTGCAGAAAATCGCCAATTAAAATTTCTTCGATTTTCGACGTTAATTAAGAAGTGCGTCGCCGTTTTCCGGCCAATTAAGCCCCCATTATCTAAATAACGCACCTCCGAGAATCATTTAATATTTACGAGGGTGTAAATGCCCCGATCGCTTCCCCCCTTTAAACTTGATACGGGTTATGGCTTCTTGATGTCGCATTAGACTGGCTTGGCGCGAATAATAAGAGATAAGTTTGGCACTGATTTTGCCCCCGTAATTTCACAGTAGATGACACAGAACCTAATATTGGGGGGCTGGGGGTGACTTGTTCAGTGTGAAGATGTAAAAAACGTGGAGAAACTTTTCTTTAATATCTATGTTAACTGTTGACGTGTAAATTTCCGCATAATGAAAATATGTCCGAGAGATTTTCGACTTCACGACAGCTGGAAACATGTCATTGGCTGCACGTCACGTCCCAGTATCCAATCACGGCGCTAGTTCCTTCGTTCTCCTATAAATAGAGCTACATCGAACGCATTCGCATTACATTAAGTTTCGATGAGGCAGGATCAGCAACAAGAACAGTAGCGAAGATTTAGTCATTTTATTATTAAATTACATTTAATCTAGAAAATTACTATTTATTCAGATTTAATTTATTCGATTTCGTTGAAAAATTTAAATCGTTTATCTGATTAAAAATAGTTTTGCTATTTTAAAATGCCATGTCCTGATCGATCTGCATTATTAAAGGGAACGTCCATGGCTAATAATAAACGGCTTTAAATTCGGAATACTCTGCGACGTTATTGATTCACACATGGAAAACTACTTAACGCCCACTTGCTATTGACTGTAAAATATATGTAGCTTCACTGTGGAGCTAGACAGTGGTTAGATAATAGAGAAAATTGTAGGAACGAAACCAGTGTTACGATTCGTTTTCGCTTTAGCGATTTATTTTAGGGAATGTTAAAATTTTGTCTTCATTTAATCCTATTTGATAACAAACACACTAACGTTCTGTTTTGGCTTCACTGATCGGCTCTATTCTGAATTCAAACTCTAGGGGCTACCTTTTTGTTTCCTTTCTCGTGCGTGTAGATTGGTTAATTTCGGTTTTGGAACAAAAGGAAACGTGTTGGCGTTTGATTGTTTGTTTATTCAAAAATAAAAATTAATATTAAAATCGCCATCTTGGCGTGACATTCCTGAGTGTAGGTCATTTTCGTTCGCTGTAGAAGCTAATTTACGTGATTCGTGCCGAATTCGACCACCTAGCGGTCAATAGGGATTTTATACACTCAAGAAAGTTGATCGGAATATCGCCAAGGCTTAAATAGCAGATAAAACTCACGTCACGAACTCCAACTTCAATCACACAATCAAACGGATGTGTCACAGGTTTTAATAGATCCTTATTTTTAAACAAATAAGGGGTAAGTCTTCCGATTCAACTTTGAATTTGTCAAACTTATCGTCACGTTTCTTCCTTTAGCACGTTGTACGGGGCAGTTTCACGTTGTACGAGGCAGTTTCACGTCATACGGAGCAGTTTCACGTTATACGAGGCAAATTCACGTTATGCGAGGCAAATTGTAGCAGGTGATAGGCAGTAAACAGAAAAGCCGTACGAGAGTCACCTAGTTTTGCTACCATCAAACACTGCGAAAGTTCGGACGTACATGTAGGATCAAAGCCCTCTCTCGAGACTTCGATTCGTGATTTATGGCATCAAACACCGGACTTAGCGTCGAGCGGCATCGTACACTTTTGATTCCTTACTTCGGTTAATCATCAATTACGCTGCATAATGAGTAGTTAAGGGCTTGAAAATTTTGTAATTGTATATTTCAAGTCACGGTTCCTTAAGAACATGTCATAATTTGCATAAAGAAAATTAATAACCGCCTCCTACTGTCAAACTGACAGGTGCTTATGATTTGTACATCACCTTTGTAACCCAAATAGGATATCCTGACCGGTGTTTACGTGTTACACTTGCTCTGTGAATGTTAATTTTATTTCGATCTAAAGTGATTAACGTACCTTTAGATAATTTTCATTTAAACGATCATTAAACTTATTGTCGTGAATTGTCATACTTTTCTTTTAGATTTCGTTATATATAGAGTGACTGATAATTTCGATATACAGGTTGGGCCAACAGTGCGTGGGCGGAAGATTGTGGCTTTATTGTTGAATATTTTTAAAATCTGTGTACGCACTAACATACATATGGGTTAGATGCACAATCTAAAATTATTTAGACAAATACAGGGTGTCCCGTAAGAATGTGGCAACCCTAACTTGTGTTTTTTTAAATGGAACACCCTATATACTATTGCACGATTCGATAGCTCGTCATTAGTGGATGAAAATAATATAGGTTTTTTTTGATCTAAAGTTTATGGTTCTCGAGATATTGATGATTTATCGTTAAAAAATGGCAACATTTGTGACTCTGTAAATTATTTATTTTTAAATATTTGACTTTGAAATTTGGTAAATATATTATCTAACTATTGGGAAATAGAAAGACATGCACAATCGGAAATTTCTTTTAAAACTTTATACAGGATGATGCATTACTCAAAAGACCATTTTTCTAAAAAAAATTAAATGGAACGCCCTGTATGTAATCACACTATTTTAAACACCTTTTGTTGAAGTTTCTCACGGCATAAGTTTTTTTATGATTGGCTATTGAACTTTAGATGTACGAATTTTTAAAAATTATAAATTTAAAAAACGAAGCTATGATTGTAATTTAATAACGAAAACCTAAAGTTTCTTTGATTCATATTCGTATATTACAGCAACAATAACAACAAACTAAAACTTAACTAACAAAAACAAACTTAATTAAAACACTTTCTTGAAAATTATTACAGGATTTGTAAATATTTTCTATTTAACTTAACATTTAGAAATATCAATTCTTGTAAAAATAGTAGTCCATGGAAACAAATTATGTTTGACAAGCTTCGGTTTGAACGTTCAGCATAAATATTACCCTATTATAAACTTAAATTTCAAAATGAATTTTAATAAAGAAGAGTTGATTGATATGATTTACATTCTGGGCGAATGTCGAAGAAATGCCTTACTAGCAAGTCGAGTGTATAAAGAACGGTATCCAGAGAGACGTCATCCGCGTGAAGAATCTTTTATGAATCTTGCTGAAAGATTTGAACGAACGGGCAGTGTTAATTACGAAAAACATGAAAGAGAAAAGACTCATTTGACAGAAGATAATGAACTTCATGTGATATATTCCCTAGTAGAAAATCCTAAATGTAGTACACGGCAGTTGAGTAATGACTTAGATTTAAGTAAGACAACAATAAGAAGAATAATAAAAAAACATAAGTTTCATCCGTACCATATTCAATTACATCAAGAATTAGTTCAAGAAGATTTTCAAAGACGCAGGACATTTTGCCAATGGTTTAATGAGAAAATTAATGCAGAGAATAATTTTGCAAGTAAAATTTTATTTACTTGCGAAGCGACTTTCCATAATAACGGAACTGTAAACAAACATAATTTACACTATTATTCAAACGAAAATCCGCATTTTTTACGAATTGTACATAACCAACATAGATGGTCCGTTAATGTTTGGGCAGGAATAATAGATTCACATATTGTTGGTCCCTATTTTCTTGATGGCACTCTCACTGGTCCGTTATATCTACACTTTCTTGAAAATGAATTCATGCAATTATTGGTGAACATCCCTTATAACGGAATTGAAACAATGTGGCTTCAACAAGATGGAGCGCCACCACATTACAATCGTAACGTTAGAGAGTGGCTGAACCAACAATTTCCAAATAAATGGATAGGGCGCGGTGGACGTGTGAATTGGCCAGCTAGGTCTCCCGATATTACTCCCCTTGACTTCTTTTTCTGGGGCCACATTAAAGAAAAAGTTTATAGAGAGTGTCCTATTAATGTAGAGGATATGAAAATTAGAATAAGAAATGCATTTGCATCGATAACTCCTGTAATGTTATCAAATGTAAGGAACTCTTTGCGTCGCCGAGTTCAAAAATGCATAGAGCAAGATGGGCGTCATTTTGAACATCTTTTAAATTAGTTTTTTTTTTCATTTACACAATTAGAAAAATGTCGACGTTTTGCTGTACACTGACAGTACTTTCTAAATAAGTGCAGCAAGTTTGATATTTACAAATCCTGTAATAATTTTCAAGAAAGTGTTTTAATTAAGTTTTTTTTGTTAGTTAAGTTTTAGTTTGTTGTTATTGTTGCTGTAATATACGAATATGAATCAAAGAAACTCTAGGTTTTCGTTATTAAATTACAATCATAGCTTCGTTTTTTAAATTTATAATTTTTAAAAATTCGTACATCTAAAGTTCAATAGCCAATCATAAAAAAACTTATGCCGTGAGAAACTTCAACAAAAGGTGTTTAAAATAGTGTGATTACATACAGGGCGTTCCATTTAATTTTTTTTAGAAAAATGGTCTTTTGCGTAATGCATCATCCTGTATAAAGTTTTAAAAGAAATTTCCGATTGTGCATGCCTTTCTATTTCCCAATAGTTAGATAATATATTTACCAAATTTCAAAGTCAAATATTTAAAAATAAATAATTTACAGAGTCACAAATGTTGCCATTTTTTAACGATAAATCATCAATATCTCGAGAACCATAAACTTTAGATCAAAAAAAAACCTATATTATTTTCATCCACTAATGACGAGCTATCGAATCGTGCAATAGTATATAGGGTGTTCCATTTAAAAAAACACAAGTTAGGGTTTCCACACTCTTACGGGACACCCTGTATTTGTCTAAATAATTTTAGATTGTGCATCTAACCCATATGTATGTTAGTGCGTACACAGATTTTAAAAATATTCAACAATAAAGCCACAATCTTCCGCCCACGCACTGTTGGCCCACCCTGTATACAGAGTGACTGATAAAAATATTCTTTTTAAAACGCGGAATTTCAAACTTCAGGGTTACTCATATGTTACATTCACGTGTGTAGTCCTAGCGGTAACACGTATTACTTATACCTAGAATAAATATAACGCTAGGTGGCGCCCCTTTCTTAATTAACAACTAGATAACGAGCTACCGACGATCCTGATGTGTAGCCCACTCCCATCTCCACTGAGTTGGACATACTCGTAATTTCAGATAGGTTGTTCACCAACGTAAAGGAGTTTCCCCAAATTTTCGCAATTTATTCAAGGTCGACTATTTTGATATAGTTAGGTAAGTAGCACCAGATATCTACTTTTATTACACCGCTTGTGATAAAATCAATCTATTAATTTTTCACTCATATTATTCCTTCTGGCAATTTCTTCTTCTAGCTTCGGGCTAACAGCAGCACGCTCGAGAAAGTCCTTTTATAAAAAAAGGACCAAACGTTTGTCTGCTTATGACACATTGCATCCGAAAGTCAAAAGAAGACGGGCAGTGGCCGTGGACGCCTTCGAGTTATGTCTAAACCTTGTAAACAGCAAACAGTGAAGAAAAAGTAAAAGACTGCTTTATTACTTACAACCAAATACAAAAACAACGGGCCCACTTTGAACACATGCTTTGACAGGTAAACAAATAAATCATCACAACACGCGAACAATCCAAATCTACGTGTTAAGAAGTATTTTCCTTTAATTTTAATTTAAAATAAAGTTTATTCCCACAAGCAACGTGTCCGCCATAAACATGTCGGCATATTTTTATCATCCAATATTATTACACTTACATTCAGTCATTACATCAGTCGGTTTTCCTTATGTTATTTTTTCGGTTTATCGCCGATGTTTTGCTACCTACCTGAAGGACAGCAAATTGTAGGAGAGCAATTTAGGATCTCCAACACAGCCGGCTAACCCGTGGAGATGGGTATGGATCGTACGTAACCCCAAAAATTAGACAATAAACTAAAAATCATCAGCTGAGCACACTTGTTTTGATTTGGTGTCACTCAAAATTCACACATAAACAAAAGTAAATCGTACAATCCAGAAGGGGTTGTAAACGGTATATCGATTAATTTAAATCCACAACCGAGAAACAGATCTGCCTTTCGCTTACAAAAGTGCAAAATGTGACTATTCAAAATTATTCACGTAAAATAAAATTTACACAACACAGCGTTTAATACGACAATAATAAATACATGAAGTAAAACCTTGTAACAAATCCACTCTGACACTCAGCTAACTGTCAAGGTGAGCTTGGAAAAACCAATCCGGCGGAAGAGGACGGTGTTGCCAATTGCGTCACGTCACGGTCTCTCCTGTTGACTCGAGTCCAACTCCAACGGGAGAAAGGGATCGACAGCGATGTTTTGAGCTTTAGCAGCTAAGCCTCCGCTTACGGCTTTTCCACACAAGGGTCGGTCTCAGAGGGCGTTACGTTACGTAGAAAGAAGTAGTCAGAAAGGGGTACGGCTACAAGCCTAAATAGTAAAAGAAAAACGCGTGTTACAAACCGAAATACGCACAAAGTTGCCGATAAAACCCTACCTGTTCTTTTCTCGCAGCAACAAGCTTAGGAAAGCTTATAAGAAAGCTTGTGTTGCTTAACGTGCACCTAAGCAGACCTCGGAGTAAATAACTTCCGTTTCAGGCTTCGATTAAAGGATCAAGACACAAAATACTGGGCACTTCACATGTGTACGTTAAGACTCCAGCGGTTAAAGTTACGCGTCGAAGAAAGAACATGCGCAGTCTAAATAGATCGGGGTGGGGTTGTTACGAGATAGACTCTGTTTTATCCGGACGAAAGAGTGAAATAGAACACCACTCAGGGGTGAAGATTACTGCATCCGAACAAAATCACCTTATGTTGAAATATGCCGAAAGTCACGCAGGCACAAACGGACCGTTGAATTTCCAATACAGGGTGACTGGCGATACCAAAAATGATTTAAATGGATTTTTCACCCGTAACAGTTTGTATAATAACAGACTTTACTAGTAACAAAGGAATGGTGATGTTAACACATTATAATCAATAAACAGTTTCGTTTGTACGACGCATTCATCATCAGCGTGTTATTAGTTCGCGGTTAAATTTTACGACTTTTATTCTCTGTTTATTGCAACTTTTGGTTCTTGTCTTATGTTTAGTTAATTATAAATTGTCGTAGGGTGTTTTTTGTCGGTCTGTCACCAAGAAACCCCCCCTTATAATTTAAATATAACAACCTGAAAGTACTTTCATATCTTTACGTCAGGATTTTGTTGAACTTATAATAATTTCACAGGAGGATAACAAAACGTTACGTTACCACCACGTTTTTACGGTGTTCATAAAACACGTAAGCGAGCAATCATAAAGTTCACCCGCGCTTTAAATTAACTGTAAGTATAAAAACGTAGCTTACGTAACATTTTCTCGAATAACATTAAAATTTTTTATCTATTACTCCAGACTTTCACGTAAAAATATAATCTGTACGGTAATGTAACGAGGCAGTCGTTATTTTAAATTACAGAATATGAGCAAATAATTTTTTTTTTCATGTTATAGTAACATGCATTTTATCAAGACACTGTTTCCCGATTACACTGCGGTATTAGAAGGTATAGCGGTATGTTTACTAATTATACCCTTTCGCATGTAATAAAAAAGGAGAGTTTCAATCTCCTCCTTTTTTGGTCGATGGAACTTAAGCAAAATTAACGTTTCAATAGAGGAAATTCCATGCCGACTAATGAAAACCAAGTTGTTTGAACTTACTTAAGAATGCTACACAACAGTCCGTATTTCATTCGAAACAATTAAAGTACTCGCTCATTAAATGTGACGCTGACAATTTTGGAACGTCGATCTTTGGACCCGAACCTTTGAAACGCACCTTGTGGCAACCGGCACGAGTGGTATAAAAAGGGAAATTTGTAAATCAAATGGAGAGTAGTGTTGATTAGTTGTTAATCAATGAGTTGTATAGTCGGAAACAGTCGACAGACAGTTTCCAGAGTATTCATTAATATAATTAGTTTAATGTATTTGGTGAATTTTATTTGTGACTTCTGAACCGGCCCTTGGGGGCGGCGTTTGGTCGAATGTGGTGCAAAGAGACGAGGTAATGTAAAATTTAAATTAATTATGTTTCGTTCGCCAATATCCTGCCCTGCAAGCGAGTGCTCGACGTAAGGGAAAACGTAACGTGGTGGCGACCCACTTATAACATAACTACGTTGACTTTATTTCCCTTACAACGTAACGTGAAGGAGGCGCATTCAAAAAAAGACAATTTATTTCTTTTTAGGAAGCAACGTTTTCTATAACGTAACAAGGCGGAGTATATCCCTTCCGTTCTTGACATGGTGTAAGCGCCGAAATTATAACAATATTTTCGTATCTTGATTTGGCAAAGTATCTTATCGTGACAGTAATACTTTAACATTTAATTAAACCGGAAAGGTAAACTTATTTTAAAGAAAATTTATATTGCAACTATTGGGGGGTATAATCGGGGATAAAATATTTTTACGCTCGTTGATCGAAACCTCAGGATCTGAGCTCCCCCAAGTTCGGATCTAAAGGAAATTTAATCTCCACTCTGGCTTACCGTTACGCTTCTACACCGGAACTTCTTGCTGCCTCGTCATTAGCCGTCCTTATCTGTACTTCCTTCGTTAGAATATTTCCTGTTGGAACTTATTACCGCTAAGTAACGAAGGCATTTACGTAACCTTCAGGGATGCAAGGCAAAATAGTTGCGTTTTAGGAAAAAAGTCTACGCCATTTACATTCCATTAAAAATTTTGTTATCCTTACCTCCAGTAATGTTTTTAATTTAAATGTTTTATGTCATAAAAATGTTTGTTAAAACCTCACTCCCAATTTAATAAAGTGGTCGAAATTAATATTAAAAAAAGTAACTTCTCGAGTTCCAAAGAAAATTATAAAAGGCTGTTCTTCCCTTAAAGTTATTACTCCGTTTTTTAATTAAAACACTCCATTAATTCCTAATTTTTTCTTTCGTGAAATTAAACGGCAAGTTGTCGTTTTCGACGTTAGAGTTTCGTTAATATTTTACGAGCATCCTTCAAGACATACAAAGTAAAGGCCAAGTTTTTAATATTAATTGGACTGTCTGAGGAGGTTTCTCCCCCCGAATTCAAATTGTATTTATTTTATCAACATAGGGGGCATAAAATATGCCCACCTCTTTATTATTTACATATGTACATCTTCGCCGCATCCCTCTGGCAGTGAGGTGCACCAATTCTCAAATTAATTCCTTGAAGTTGTAGAAAATGAGATTATTTGATTTAACGAATAATTTATTTTGAAATTTGTGAACTAGGTATATGTGTAAGCTTATTATGTGTGAATAAAAGGATGTACAGAGCGAGCGACAATGATTAAGAGTAGGTCACGTGATCACTTTTATTTTTTTATCGTTTTTTTTTTTTTCGTATTTAGAATAACATACGAAGGTGATGTCTGATGTGATACTCAATCATTGTCACTCACTCTTTATAACACGATTGAAAGCTTACGTGGTATCTCATTCGTTCGCATCTCATTCTAAAATAAGGCGAATGGGAGAAACTTCAATCGCTCTTTACACTTTTTCTAAGTTACTCTTTATTTGAAATTGACACTACCATTTCATTTGCTGTACGTTTCTGAATTTACGAATTATCTTCTTATAAAAGAAGATTCTGATGGAAACGATACCTGCCTCACATTCCGACGTGTTGTCTGAGATACTAAAGATGGCTTACATTAAAGTTTCAAGTAACAGGTGCAACATTTAATAGATATCCAGCTGCTCCGAGGATAGCTTGCCGTATATATAATCAAGTATTTAACGTAGTGCGGTGAGGCGAACGTAGATGTTCGTCATCTTAGCGAAACACCAAGTAAATTTCATTGAGATGGGAATCCTAAGTCGATAATTCAATTTCACAGAGCATACATAACCAGTGATCAATATAAAAACGAATGAGAGTAGGCATGTCATATTAATACTAATTGCCAATCAATTGTGACATAAATAACACGCCGGAAATGTGGTTTAACGTTACTCACGCAGTTGTTCGTCAAGTTCAAAAGTATCTTGATGCATCTGCTTTTTAAATAAAACGTTTATCTTGCTTTAGATGTTTTAGTTTCAAATTAAGATTAAGTTCGAACAGAAACGTCAAAAGTGACTGAAGGAACGTTCGATGAACTGAACGCACACGTGTATGTTTGGTTGCGTCGCCAAGGCGCCAACTCTAATTCGTTTTTCGTTTGATCACTTCTTACGTACACATGTAGTACGTGAAAAATATAATTATACAAAAATTTCTTAACCTTACAAATCATGTCAGTTCACTTGTGAAATGTCAATGATTAAAAAGAATTAAGGGAAGTTGAATTGCACAAACAAAGCAAGTAAACATGAGCCAACAAAGGCGTAGAGAAATATGTATGTGCACTGCATAACGTGAATTATAAATATGCTACCTTGTTGCTCGCTTGTGTTTCACAGAGGGTATTTTATTTTTAGCATTTTCTCATTTCCACTTGCAGAATTGCAAATTATAAGTAGGTACAATTACGCTCACATAAATCTAGTACAACTTAAAACTGTCAAACCTAACTGCTTTGTAACGCTGTGCATTGTAATAACAGCTTCTATAAAGTAAAAGGTAGACAGTGCTTATTACAAGTTCGTTACCTACTTTTTTTAACAAAAATAAGAAACGTGTTGTACTACATTTTTATCAGGTTAATTGTACAATAAACTTCGCACGCAAATTGATTAATACAGTCTTCTTCTAAATATCTTTTAATCCAAGTTTGTAGAGGTAACCTGAAACGTAACTTTTAACCCTAAACAAACGTCACGTAAACACAACGTTTCCATTAATGAATAAATTATGAAAATCGCAATTACTCTCAACCCGAACAATAAACAATGCATGCAAATTTAATTTCGAAACGACTTCCGCCGCGTTAATTTATGACCAATTGGTAGCGTAAATTTTGGCGCCCGACGTGGGGGCCAACGCTAATTGATAAATGAATTTTAACCATAATATTGTCACGGTTATTAATTCGATTCTAAGTCAAATAATCAACGCGCACGTTAAAACAAATATGTTGATTTCGTATGGACGACGAATATGTTCTGTGTATTAATAACGCCTACGTTTTCGGGTGTTAATCGGTGTGTGAGGTAATTTTCACCCTTTTTTTTTCCAGGATGCTCGTGTAACCCAGACGCAAAACGCCTTTATGATGATCTGCTCTCCAACTACAATAAATTGGTGCGGCCGGTTATTAACGTCACAGATGCCCTTACCGTTAAAATTAAGCTCAAATTATCACAGCTCATCGATGTTGTAAGTATTCAGTAGTTATTTTTGTGAAAAAAAAATTTACCTTGTGTGAACTTATTGTAAAAAAAAACATACTTTTTTGAATTTTTGTGCTTCATACCTTTCGTTTGCTGCCGTCTTTCTTGCCATTACAATTTCGAAGCTGTTTTTAAAAAGGAAATGAAAGATACATTTAATAATACCGTTCAAAAATATGTCTCGGTAATATTGACTAAATTATGTGTTCCTTAGAAATTTAAACATGCTGAAGAACTCCAAAATATTCTGCCACAGAATAAGAATTTGTTCACTTTGAACCTGGTTCAGTTGAGCGTCAGTTTAAACCTCCTTTGTACTACTGGCCCTTAGACATTCTGTAAATGTCGGTTACGCCCTCGGGCTTATGGAGATATACTATGCCATTGCCATTTATACGATTTTTGCAAAGGTCATAACAGATTACGTAGAATTCTATATGTGTGCCATTTCCCTATGATTCACGAGGTCGACTATCAATGCCACTGCAGTTCTTCGAATTTGCAAATGTCAATCATCTCGGCCAAGGCTTTTGATAAAGCGAGCCTTGGCGAAGATACTTACCTTTACTATAATTGTTTAGAATCATACAAGGAATCAGCACCGCAGATTATATAAAGACCAGTCAAAATTTCCAATATCTTTGAAAAAAAAGATAGGTAATTAGTTTTCAATACAAGTATATTTTGATGGAAAATAACTTTAGATAACTGAGTTATGTGATATAGTACACTCTACGTATACGGCTGAATTGTTCCCCCATTTTTCTCGCGAGCTATACACCATCATTAAATTTAAATTGCTTCCGGGATACTTTTTCCCTCGCATAAGATACTAAGGGTATCACAGCTTATAAGTCGGCAACTAACGATTTTATATAGTCGATTACGTTGGCCGTAATTTCTTGTTTAGAGTTATTTTCTTCGAACACTTCTCTAACCGCATCCCCCCTTGCAAACGTAAATTTAAAATTTTATTTAAACTTAATAATAAAGATTTTTACTTTCTTAAATCGTACGTACACACACTAGGGAGTATAAGAAAGCATAGTACCTACTAATATGCAAAGTGGTCAAAAATAACTGTTTGAGTTGGCAGTACAATTAAGAGCATTTTTTTATTCGGCTGTTTGTTGTTTTATTGGTTTGTTTGACGTAACCTGAACAGCGAGAAGATTGTAGGTTATGTGAATAAAAATTGGAGTTTTAATTTGAATCTGAAATGTTAATGGAGTTTGTTTATTTGTTGATTCGAAAATAAAAATTTATATTCAAATCGCCATCTTGGTGTTCGTGACATTCCTGAGTGTACGTCATTTTCGTTTGCTGTAGAAGCTAATTTATGTGATTCGTGCCGAATTCGACCACCTAGCGGTCAATAGGGATTTTATACACTCAAGAAAGTTGATTGGAATATCGCTAAGGCTTAAGTAGCAGATAAAACTCTCGTCACGAACTCCAACTTCAATCACACAATCAAACGGATGTGTCACAGGTTTTAATAGGCCCTTATTTTTAAACAAGGGGTAAGTCTTCCGATTCAACTTTGAATTTGTCAAACTTATCGTCACGTTTCTTCCTTTAGCACGTTGTACGGGGCAGTTTTACGTTGTACGGGGCAGTTTCACGTTATACGAGGCAAATTCACGTTATGCGAGGCAAATTATAGCAGGTGATAGGCAGTAAGCAGGAAAGCTGTACGAGAGTCATCTAGTTCTACTACCACCAAACACCGCGAAAGCTCGAACGTGCATGTAGGATCAAAGCCCTCTCTCGAAACTTCGATGTAAACGTCGTGATTTATGGCATCAGACGACCGGACTTAGCGTCGAGCGGTATCGTACACTTTTCATTCCTTACTTCGGCTAATCATCAATTATGCTGCATAATGAGTATGCGTTTAAGGGCTTGAAAATTGTATAATTGTATATTTCAAGTCACGGTTCCTTAAGAACATGTCATCATTTGCATAAAGAAAATTAATAACCGCCTCCTACTGTCAGACTGACAGGTGCTTATAATTTGTACATCACCTTTGTAAACCAAATAGGATATCCTTGCCGGTGTTTACGTGTTACACTTGCTCTGTGAATGTTAATTTTATTTCGATCTAAAGTGATTAACGTACATTTACATAATTTTCATTTAAACGATCATTAAACTGATTGTCGTGAATTGTCATACTTTTCTTTTAGATTTCGTTATATATAGGGTGGCTGATAATTCGATATATACAGGGTGACTGATAAAAATATATTAAAAAAAAAACGCGTATGCGTATGCTACATTCACGTGTGTAGTCCTAGCGGTAACACGTATTACTTATGCCTGGAATTAATATAACGCTAGGTGGCGCCCCTTTCTTAATTAACAACTAGATAACGAGCTACCGACGATCCTATTGTGTAGCCCACCCCCATCTCCACTGAGCTGGGCATAATTTCAGGTAGGTTGTTCACCAACGTAAAGGAGTTTCCCCCAATTTTCGCAATCTATTCAAGGTCGACTACATTGATATAGTTAGGTAGGTAACACGCTGCAAACTCAAACAGTGATTCTTAACCACTTTATAAGTTAATAATACGAGGGGCGATCTTTATGTAACTTACATGTCAAATTAAGTACGGTTCGCTTGCTGTTAAATTGTAGTGTTCTGTGATACGTCTATTCTTTCAGCATTTTTCTCTGTCTGTATTCTCTCAGATGCATTTAAGTATTTTGAAATGTAGTTAATCATAACTTCACATCTGATTGTACGGTTTCTTGAAAACTTAAGGGGTTCGAGTTTTAGTGCACATGAGGGTTCAATTTGAGCGCATTTCTCACGCTAGGGGGCACAATATTTGAAATAAAAATTTTACGGCAACCCTCTCTCTTACATGACTGTTACTTTTATGGAATCGCAACGAGCGTAATGTTAAAACTGCGATCAGATTAACTCTGACTTTATCACCCCTCATAAACCCACTGAGAATTGTGTTGTTTTTCACATTTTGCTCGAGCGACGACGTTTCGAAGTTTTTTTTTAATTTGCAATACATCGATTTTGAACGTTATTAGTTTGCGCGCGCACAGTTATTAACAGGGCACAGTAAATTTATTTGTTTCAGTAAATGACTTCGCTTTGAAATTAGTTTGTGGTACTTGAGCGCAATGCACACAACTCAGGAGGTATAATTCATCACGCTTCAACGCAGTGCACACAGCGCAGGGGGTATAATAGTAAATTAAGCGACGAATTATTAATTTCGCTTTTACAGGCGTAAATTAAATAACTGAATGCGGTCATTGTATTCCTATAACTTCGATTTTAGAGTGAATGGACGCGAAACGTTCGCAATTTACTTCGGCTCGCTTGATTTATGAAGGAATTAAGTAGAAATGCCGAGGCGAAATGCACATCACTTAACACTTCATTAACGCTTCAATAAATTTTAAACAATTGTTCGCTTGCTAATAACCGTAAACGCATGTTTGTGAACGACTTTTACGATGTTACAATCAGAAGCTGTAAATCTTGACCGTGACACATAATAGATGGAATGCCGTCACGTAATTAATTGGAAATTTGAAGGGGGAAAAATTTAATCATAAGGATAACTTGCCCCCCTATAATAAGTGCAAATAAATAACAGTTTGATCATCGAGAGTATTTAGTGGGCTCCTGCGAAAACAGATTATTATCTAAGGTAGATATATTTGGAGGATACGGCGGGCTCGATCGGCTTAAAATCTAATTAACAGCAAGGCAAAGTTTTCTTGCGCACACAAGAACCCCAACAAAAACAACGCCCTCGAGGAAAATTAAATCAAAGTTTATCACTGTTGGTTATTACTCGCGAACAACTGAAAGTAATAAGCAGGTATTTCGCTGCTTTCATCTAGCCCTTTTTCTTTGATTAAAAAATGTGATCGCATTAATTCCGGCGCTTTTAAGCTCTAATTATTTAAACAGCGTCCTTTTATGTTGCGATGCGTCGCATTGGATGGATGGAAAGCCGTACAATTAGGCGGGAAAAATGTAAGCTCATGAATATTAGACGAAGCTTTCGGTTTCGCTTGCCTCCTGTCGCATGTAGGAATTGCAAATGCCCGTCCCAATATCGAGCGGGTTATTTTTCTTTTGAGCTTATGTGAAACTGGGCTAAGCATTTCATGAATAAAACCGAACGCAGAAAGTAAAACCTAAAACGAGTTATGCGATGTGACCTACTCGGTTACGAATGTTGAAATGTGCAAATTAAGTTCATCTTACGACCGGCTAACTCGCGGAGATGGGCTGGATCAGACCACCCGTGACCCGTAATGCACACCTGTTTTTATTTATGTCGTAAAAGGGGTGAACAAAGTTCCACACAAAAATTTGTTAAATAAATAAAACCAAAATGTCAAGAATCAAAACGCCAAAACGCGACACAATCGGATCCGCTGATTCAACGTCAAATTGTCGTCCGTCGAGGTTAGGCGTAACAGGAACGCCAGTGTTGCCAATCCACTCTAAGCCGATTACCCTTTTCAAATTTAAAAAAGCCTGCTCTTACCCACATCTGCCCACATTGAGTAATGAAATTGAAATGAATGAATGAAACGGTACAAAATTTATTTTATTTAAATACCTAGTATTATAGGACTTACCTTACACCCATGAACATTGCACGACAGATTTTTCAGGTTAAAATCATCTTATGTGGGACTGTGGGCGGCAATCGGCAACAGTGCTGCCAACCGACCAAGCAAAGCATTTCGTAAGATAGTTGTGAAAAATTCCGATAGATGTCCCTGAATTTCGGCGGAGCTAATTTAAATCACTTGATTAAAATCACTGATTTTATTCAGGCGATTTTTATTTTTGAAAATCATTTAAAAAAAAATTAAAAAAATTGTGAAATAAACAAAACTGGGTCCAAATTTTTAAAATTAAGACATTTGACAGTTGTGCAATTTTTGACGCTAAACAAAAGACGATCGAGAAATAAAGAAAATTTATGAAATTAAAAAATGTTTAGTAAATAAACAAAACTTTCTAAAATTAAGATTTGACACTTGTGCAATTTTTGACATAAAATAAAACAAAAGACGATCGAGAAATAAAGAAAATTTATAAAATTATTATTATAAAATTTAAAAAAAATAGAAATAAAAAGAATTTCACTGAATAAAATTAGAAAAAAATAATAAAAATTAAAGAAATTTCATTCAATAAAATGACAAAAAAATAAAAATTAAAAAATTCTTATTAAATAAACAATACTTTCTTTCTATAAAATTACAAAAAATTATAAAAATTACAGAAAATTATAAAAATTTTAAAAAAATATAAAAATTGAAAAAATTAAGATTTGACATTTGTGCAATTTTTGACGTAAAATAAAACAAATGACGATCGACAAATTTATAAAATTAAAAAAATATAAATATAAAAAATCTCATTGAACAAAATTTAAAAAAAATAAAAATGAAAAAAAATAAATAAAATTACAAAAAAATAAAAAACATTCTCATTAAATAAACAATACTTTCTGCTTTCTATAAAATTACCAAAAATTATAACAATTACAAAAAATTATAAAAATTTAAAAAATCTCATTAAATAAACAAAACTTTCTAAAATTAAGATTTGAACTTTAGGCAATTTTTGGCATAAAATAAAACAAAAGACGATCGACGAATTTATAAAATTAAAAAAATCTCATTGAATAAAATTAGAAAAAAATTACAAAAATAAAAACTCATTAAATAAAATTACAAAAAATTATAAAAATTAAAAAATTCTCATTAAATAAACAAAAATTTCTAAAATTAAGATTTGACATTTGTGCAATTTTTGACGTAAAATAAAACAAATGACGATCGCCAAATTTATAAAATTAAAAAAAATATAAATATAAAAAATCTCATTGAATAAAATTACAAAAAAATAACAAACAAAAAAAGCTCATTAAATAAAATTTAAAAAAATAAAAGTTAAAAAATTCTCATCATTAAATAAACAAAACTTTCTAAAATTAAGATTTGATAATTGTGCATTTTTTGATGAAAAACAAAACAAGTGACGATCGAGAAATAAGGAAAATTTATAAAATTACGAAAACTAACGAAAATTTAAAAAAATTCTCATTAAATAAGCAAAACTTTCTAAAATTAAGATTTGACATTTGTGCAATTTTTAACGTAAAATAAAACAAAAGACGATCGAGAAACAAAGGGAATTTATAAAATTACGAAAAAATAACGAAACTTAAAAATTTCTCATTAAAGAAACGAAACTTTCTAAAATTAAGATTTGAAATTTGTGCAATTTTTGACGTAACATTTAACAAAAGACTATCTAGAAATAAAGAAAATCGATAAAATTACAAAAAAATAAAAATTAAAAAAAGTTGAGTTCAAAATCGGTAGATCTACAGAATTATCGCTAACAGGTCGCCAATCAAAAATTTAAAAATTTATCTGTTTTTTTTTCTTCCTTGAAAATACCCATTTTTACCCACGTATTTTTTTTTACCCGCAAGGTTGCTTAAATTACCCGTAATTCGAGTAATTGCCCGCACATTGATAACCCTGAGGAACGCCGTGTCATTCCAATTGACAGCATGGCTTCAGCCCAATAAGACGGGAACATGATGAGAGAAATGCTCCAGTTTCCACTTTCGTGGACTTTAAGTGACCACTTACGTCAAGTTCAGTGGCGCGAGAACTGTCGTATTACCAAACAGCAAGATGGACGGTCAAGGTCGATTTATAACGACGCCATCAAATTTTTCAGCAGGGATACCAAGAAGAAGATCGCCAC
Source organism: Dorcus parallelipipedus (assembly GCA_958336345.1). Classification (NCBI taxonomy): domain Eukaryota; kingdom Metazoa; phylum Arthropoda; class Insecta; order Coleoptera; family Lucanidae; genus Dorcus; species Dorcus parallelipipedus. The sequence goes on from OY284482.1 coordinate 33,991,470, forward strand.
GCAGCTCCCAGTTGGGAGGAGGGAGGGGGGGGGAAGAAGAACCAAATAACAATAATAAAGCCGCGACGCCCGACGTAACTCTAAAAACATACCTGCCGTAAATTCGATGGACAAGCTTGGAGAGGCCTAGGGCTCGCCGCAAACAATTAACAACCGGGCAGTATACCCGTTTACATTTTCACTCCAAAACAAACACCGTTTAATGAAAAATTATACAGAAGCAAGAATAATTCTCAATGCGGCCTGAATAGAAGGCGAGCAGTCACAAGGCTGGCAGAACTTCCAATCGGGTCGGCGTTCGACGTGAGCGGTTCGTGGACGAGGGAGAGGTCCATTGGCCAATGACAAGCGTCGGTTTTGCAAGCACTTGCATAACATAAATTTTAGTTCGAGTGTGACTGTCATGTAGTACGTATTGTATATTAAATGTGGCGCGCTTGAGCGGCATTCTTACAGCCAATCAAGTGACAGTAACCAGACGCGAGGCAATGCGCAGACGCACAACAACACACCCTCTAGTACTGGGTAGACACACACATGTGTAACATGTAATCGCTACTTGCTCATATTAAAACTAATAAATAACTTTTATTACAATGGTTTATTATTCAAAAACCATGACAGTGACCAACACTATAGCAAAAATTGTGGCCCGCTGCAACTGTACAATGACATCTATTTTATCGAGACACTGTTTAACTTATTTACAATTTTTTCTATGCAATACATGATGTGTACAGATTACAACAAGCTTCAAGATGTTAAAATGAAACACGTAACGAAGTTGAAGAAACTGAATAATACTGCGCAATTTCTCTCCGAACGAGAGATCAATTCCGACAGAGATTCAATGAATACGAAATCGCAAGGATTTAGACCCCCCCGGATTTGAGCACAATGCAATATAGGAAGACAATACTTGTAAATACTTTAATACACGCGCTGTTGTTATTGTTGTTCGAGGTCGGCGCAGAAATCACGGAAACATGAAACTGCCATTAAGAGTGAGGCCGCTTGACATGTGAGAAAACACACCGGAAATTTTGCTGATCGCGATTTAATATTAATGCGAAAATGAATTTTGCCCCTCATCCCTAAATGGGTCACGGGTTGGGGCTGGCGGCGGCCAAGATCGAATCTCGATCTTGGCACATTCTCCTTTAAGCAGCGGTTTTGGTTATTATGCTTCATATCTTGTTTCCGTGCCTCATACGGATTTTATGTGCCACATATATTCTGTACGTGGTGCGAAAAAAAATCCGGGGGGCGTTATATGTATTATTACGGTGGTATTCCGGGTCCCCTGAAACGTTAATTACAATCAATAGTCGTTTCGTTATTACGAATTTACGTTGTTGGGGAACTGCTTTGTGAAATTCATTTTATATCTTTAGCTTTATATAGGAAAATAAATTCAAATTATTTAAACACTCTGTCTACGACATAACCGTCAAATTCTGCTCGCGTGAAGCTTTTAATCGAAAAGTAGCTTCCGCCAGGTGGCAGATAGATAGAAGAAAGCCAAGCTGCTCTCTTCTCCATTTGATGATCCTGTAAGAAATTCGGAATTGTTGATTCATCGGTTTCTGCCGGCGTCAGTGGAGGTAAGAGCGAAACTTTTTCCCGCATAACTCTATGCTCGACTCATTTGTAAATCTCGGCGGAATTTTCATCTCTACAACCTGAGATTTAATAATAATAATAATAATCTCTTTATTGACCAATTGAAAGTTACAATATGCACATATTTATATGTATTTAAACAATTAAAAGGAAGAAAAAGAAAAAAAAATAACTGAATTGGTCATTCGGCGCAGGATCAGACTTAACTTGAGCAAGTTGATGTCTGATTTACATCCTGTACCGAAAGCATACACAAGGTTAGAGAAATCTAGACTGCATTCGATATTAATACATATATATATATATATATAATTGAATAAATTTGGTAGTAACGACCGACTAGTTGACGAACAAAATAAATTTTGATGACGGGGTTTCGGTCAATTAAATGAACAACGTGTTCCTCTTAGTTCACTCTTTTATTTATATCGATATTTCGGAGCTGTTTTTCTCCTTCATCAGGATCTACAAGATTCATACAATGCAAACTCTTACTATTTACTTTAAGAAAAATACTTACAAAATAATGAGGTTACGTTAGGTAAGTTGAAATTAACACATTGTTTAAGTCTTCTGCTGTCGTGAATACACAGTTTATCAGGTAAATATAACACTTAGAAGATTTCTCCGTTGGTTTAAATTAAAATTGTAAAAGGACTAAACACATGATTGCACAATTTAAAACGTTTGATGTCGTCAAGTCAATATGGCGTACAAAATGGCGGAAGCCTTACTATAAGTAAACATAATGGAGTTAAATTCCCTATTTTAATTTTCAAGAAGAACAAGAATGAAAGCGCGGTTAATTTAAATTGGATTCTGATAGGTTATTTGTTCGAAATTTGTTTTGTAAATGAAGTAAGTAGGAGTACATGTTGCTTAAATGTTTAATGTCAGATTTTGCATTCATGGCCTTAGGTTCTTGTTGTATGTACAACATTTCTAAAAAAATACGATTATGTTGGTTATTTTCTCTGGTTAAAATTTTGACATCTTCATAATTGATGGTATGTTTTTTGCTGGAAGAGTGTGCTGCTAATGCACAGGAATTATTTTTGCTTTTAATTTTGGTGTCACTTTTATGTTGGGTGATTCTAGATTTTAATTTTTGTGAAGTCTGACCTATATACACTTCGTCACAACTGCTGCAGGGTATTCTATAAATGACGTCACTATTGTCTAATAGTTCTAATTTGTCTTTACAATTTGTCATAATATTGTTAATTCGAAATGGGTTACTTGAGGCTATAATGACATTACTATTGTTAGCTTTAATAATTTTAGAAATTTTGTAAGTTATTTGCTGTATGAAGGGTAAAGATCTGTAAATTTTAATTTCTGTTGGATTGTGTTGACGGTTGTTGAGTGTTTGTGTATTAGACTGGTCAGGGGTGGTGAAAATTAATTTTTTGATAAGTGCTACTGGGTATGAGTTTTCTATCATAAGACTGTATAGGATTTGTAAGTTTTTTTCATACAGAGAGGGATGTGAAATTTTTTTTATCCTGTTTTTTAAGGCTAGGACTAAATTCACCTTCATTTTTATGGGATGGTTGGAGTGAAAATTCATAAATCTTCCAGATGCCGTAGGTTTTCGGTACCAGTCAGTGATAATTTTGTTATCATTATTTGTTCTTATGACTTTGGTGTCTAAGAAGGGTACACTTTGGTCTTCTGGGTTTTCTTCTTCTATGGTGAATTTTATGTATTTATCATAGCTGTTAAAGGTGGTTAGTATTTCTTGGGATTTCCCTGATGGAATAGCACAGATGATATCATCAACGTATTTTTTCAGGAAAGGTACGGAGAAAGATAATTTAGGGATGCAGTCTTCTAATAGAAAATCCATAGTTAGAAGGGCTAGAATGGGGCTAAGTTTAGAGCCCATGAGACAGCCTAAGGTTTGTTTATAAAACTTTGAATTGAAACTAAAATAACTGGAATCAAAGAGAAATTGTATTATTTGGATGAAAAATTCTTTTGAGCAATTACAGTTGGGTGCAATCAGATCCCATTTTCTGTCAATACTTGTTATAACTAGTGGCAATGAAATGTTACTAAATAAAGATACAACATCTAAGCTTATTATGACATAATTATGTGGTATTATAAATTCATTGATAAAGTTAGCAAATTGAAAAGAGTCTTTTACGTAGTATTCATTTTCAATCAAAATAGATTCAGTAAGAATTTTGGCAACAAACTGTGATAGTTTTTCCGTGGGAGAATTGATTGATGATACTATTGGTCTGAGTGGCCAATTAGGTTTGTGAATTTTAGGTGTACCATATAATTTAGGTGCCACTGCTTTATAAGTTGAAAGTGTCTGGGCTTGGCTATCTTCAATCATTTCTTCCTGTTTCATTTTTTTAATTATTTCATTATTTTTTCTTTGTATTGATGTGGTAGGATCACGGTTGATTGGTGTGTATGAATTGTCATCAGTGATTAAGGTTTCTATTTTTTCCATGTATTGTTGTTTGTCTAAAATGACAGTGACATTGCCTTTGTCTGCTCTAGTGACAAAAATTTGAGGGTTGCTTTTTAAAAACGATTTTGTGTTATAGTAAAGTTTCTGGAATTCATTTTTTGAAGTGGTTTGCTGTGAGTGTAAAAAATTTGTGATAATGTTAACTAGTTGTGCTCTAATGATGTCTTGATTTTCTTTTTCACAATCTTTTATTATTGATTCTATACTGGCTAAATATTGAAACATAGGAAAATCTTTATTTGAAAATGCAATGCTAAATTTTGGACCCAGGGCCAAGAATTTTAAAATCTGTTCAGGAATTTCTAAATTACTTAAATTGACTACCCAGTTATCTTTGGTTTGAAAGGTTTCTATCATGTTTTGTTGTAATTGTTGATATTTTCTCTGATTAATGGCTTTAGTTTTGTGAAAAATGACATTATAGTTGGTGGTTTGTCTGTTTTTAAAGTCATCAACGCTTTCGTTAGGTATCATTTGTCTTAGTTTGTTTTCTAAACTTGTTAGAAGCCTTTCATTGTGTGTTATGTTATTGTTAGTAATTCGTATTTCAAAATTTAACGTTTTGTTCATCAACCTGTTTGTGAAGTTGTTGATTTCTGATGTGGTTCGTCCTGGTTGTGTGGTATATATATATATATATATATTTAATACATGGAGATAAAAATAGTAATATTTTTTAGTTTTGTTCATATTTACCTGTACTGCTAAGAAAGGACACTAATCAGCAAATCAAAGACCATCCCATTGATTCTGTAATAACATTTTTTTGACTTTCTGTCTGAAGAAGCTCAAAGAGCAATTTTTGAATTCCCTTGGTAAGGATTTATATGTTTTAGATATATTATAGGAAAATGACCTCTCATAAGTAGTAGTTTTGTGAAGAGGTGGGGTTAACATGTCTTTATGTCTAATATTTATATTGTGAATATCAGTTCGAAATCTAATTTTTTGATACAAATACTCAGGCTTACCTGTCACAATAACTTTACGAAATAAGTAAGCAGCATGTAGTTTCCTTCTATTTAACATATTTAACCATCCTATTTTCTTTAGTGCCCAAGATATCCTATCATAAGTCCAAAAATAAAGCGTAAACAGGTATTTTGAACTCTTTGAATGCGTTTAATATCTACGCTGTCGAGACATGGCCCGTATAGAAAGACACAGTAGTTGAAATGAGATAAGACGAGAGCAGAGTTTTTAATTTATTATCCAACATATGCCTACTATTGTATAACATTTTTAGATTACCAAATGCTTTCCGTACATTATTAGATACGTGTTTTTTGAAGCGTAATTTTTTATCAAATGTAACACCAAGGTTCTTTACTTCTTCTAGAATAGGTATAATTGTATTATTTATTTTAATTTCAATATTTTTGGCAATATGATTTTTATTTGCTAAGCCGAAAACCATTACAGAAGATTTTTGAGCTGTCTCATTAATAACACATAAATCCTTGTTTATTAGATTAACAGCATGTGACGCTTCGCTTGGAGGAAAGGAATAATACACCTGACTGTCATCAGCAAATTGATGAAAATTACAACCAATATTATCAAAAAACCTTGAAGTGTATATTACAAAGAGTAATGGTCCAATTATACTTCCCTGAGGTACGCCTCTTTTTATTGGCAAAGGTACAGACACTTGATCATCAAGGGTAAGAATTTGGGTCTTGTTTGCTAAATAATTTATAAAAAACTGTACTGCTTTCGTATTCAGCCCAATGTAATGTAATAGGGAAATTAAAATATTGTGGTTAATCATACCGAAGGCCTTTGAGAAATCTAAAAGTGTTAGTACTGTACTTTTGCCTTCATCTAGAGCTCTAAACACGTCATCCGTAATCGATAGGAGAGCCGTACCACAGCTGTAATGGGACCTAAAACCAGATTGCTTATTTGGCAATAAGTTAAAAGATTCTAAATGGTTTTTTAATTGATTGTTAATAATTTTTTCCAATATTTTTGAAAATGTAGGAAGTATCGTAATTGCTCTTAGATCTTTAAAGGATGAGGGATTTTTATTTTTAAGTATAGGCACTACCCGACCAATTTTCCATACTTGCGGAAATACACTTTCTGTAATGCAATGATTTATGATATGTTTGATAAGAGGTATTAGGAAAGGACAACACAGTTGTATCATACGCAGATTTATGCCGTCATAGCCATATGCATCAGACTTAAAATGCGTGATTATGTCAAGTATTTCATCTTCACTAACCTCAGTAAATTTGGGGAGATTGGAGAATTCTCGGTAAGTATTCCTGCTGTAATGTTGGGTTAAATTTAATTCGTCCGTATGTTGTGGACTTTCGGTATTAACAAAGTATTCATTAATTTTGTTTGCGTCACATAAATGAGTTGGTAAGTGATCGTTTTTTACTTTCTTATAAATTCCATTTGCCCTTAACTCCCTCCACGTTCCCTTTGAGTTACCTGAATTTTCCAACCTGTATTTACAATATGCAACTTTTTCTCTTCGACAGGCATAGGTATACTGATTGCGAATAGCTTTATATGTATCCCAATGAGCTTTCAATTTAGTTCTTTTATATTTAGCAAGCGCTTTCAGTTTTAATTCCCGTATGTCACGAAGTGTGTCAGTCATCCAAGGACAGTTTGGTTTCGTGAATTTTGTAGTTTTAAAAGGTGCGTGAAGATCAAATAATGTTACAATATGATAATTGAGAAGAGCAACTTTTTCATCGATATTATTGATGTAGTATAATTGGAACCAGGGTACATTGTGTAGGTCTATATTAAACTCTTTGTGATTGAAGTTTTTAAAATCACGATATCTCCTAATGCAGGATGCCGATTCTTTAATTCCATCAAATGACAACGAGCAAAAAATAAAATCGTGATCGCTAATATCACTGACATCAACAACTCCTTTACTGTCAATTATCAACGACTCTGAACTTATTATCAAATCAACTAAGGACGCGCACTGAAAACCATAACGTGTTGGTTCATCTATTATTTGAACTAGACCGAAGGAATCTAGAACATCATTAAATTGCGCAACCTTAGGCGAATTGGGATCTAGTAAATTTACATTAAAATCTCCTAGACAAATAATTTCATTAACCAGAGCCAAAGCTGTTGCGATAGTTTCCTCGAATATTTCGAAAAATTTTCCCGTGTTATATTTAGGAGGCCTGTATACAGTACCAATTATTAGATTCGTTTTACCTACATAAACATTCATCCACAGCTGTTCAAGATGTTCATAACTAGGAATTTCTTATCCCTGTGATTTCTGTGTACAATGGAGTATCCTTCGATCTCCAGTAGATCTTGATGAGTTTCGTTATGCGTTAGGATTAGGTCTCTGATCTGCAAGAAGTGTGCCGTAAGTGAACGTACATTTAGATGTCCTATTTTCAAATCTTTTTAGGCATTTTATTTCTTTTTCCTTTCTTTTTCTTTTTTTTTTAATAAATGAAATAAGAACTGGAAACACTCTCAGTACATTTGCCCTAATTTTAACTAAATTCTGTGTCTCTTATTGTTCTAACTAACTAAATCCCTTAATCTATTTAAGTGAAATTAATACTATTTTATTTCTTTTATTGTATTAATTTTTTGTTTTTTGGTTTATAGAATATTATTGCCGTAACTATTTATGAAACTTAATTTTGCTAATTATTAGGAATTGCCTTGATCCAAATTAAGTAAATTGAGCTGTGCTAGATCTCTTACTAAACTAAACAGAATGCCTTAATCTAATTAAGTGTAAATTAAGTAGTGTTAACTTATTTGCTAATGCTTTGTTTTTTTTTTTATCTACTTGCGGAAGTACATGGTGTAGCTGCTTAAGCCGTAATTCTCTCCAGGTCTCCCATCGTTGCACACCTCCACTTCTTACCCCGATTAGAGATCATGTCGCCGTCGTGAGTTCATATACCCACTTGAATCCGAACTTGTTTCTTGCCTCCTTCAGCAAATTAAATTTTGTTGCGGTCAAATCATCCATTATCGATATTTTGCTGCCTTTTAGCTTCTTCCTGTTATCAACGACGTTTTTTTTCGAAACATACGTGGCAAATTTAACCAAAATAGCTCTCGATTTCAATGAGCCTTGATTTTTGTTAACAATTTTTCCTATACGATGGCAACGGTCAATTGCGTAGTCAGACAAGATGAGTTCCAGTTTTTCTTGAAATAACTTCTCTATTATTGTGTATGCGTTTTCCTTGTCTCCCTCTGGGATGGCGTGGATTCTTATATTTCCACTTCGTTTTGTTCCAAGTTCGTGGGAATTTAATTTCTATGACATTTAATTTAATTAAAAACAAAATAAATTTTTCTTACGGCATATCCGGGTGAGTTTTGTACATTTATTAACAATGGTCTCATTTTAAGGGAACAGAAAATGCATCGTGTAAAAAAAAACCTGCATATTTCTAGAGTAATTAAACGAACAAATAAATTCCTCCATCTTATCAAGGAACGTTTTACGAAGTTGGAAATTAATAACGAAAATCGAAACTGCAAGAGCGCCTCAGGAATCTACGAGAATTGTAAAATTTTCCGAGCCGCTCTCACCGAGAAATAAACCAACCGGAATGGGTTCTTTCGAGCGACAATATTCGAAGCCATCTCAAAAATAAGGCAGAGGAGCAGCAAACCTCCTTTATTTTTCTTCTCTCGATTTTAATTCAATTAATTCATGCGTATTTTCCACTTTTAAAGCGACTTCCGCGTAAATTTTGGCGCCCAACGTGGGGCTAAGTCGAATAATGCAGCGTAATTTCGATTCCATTTACAAATCAGAACAGGATAGCGTTATTGATGATCGACACAGAAACAATTTACCTATAGAACCGTGAAGCAGACAGAAACCTATTAACGTTCGGACCTAACGTTTCCGACGTTGCTTTTTTTTACAAGGGGGGTGATGTTCGATTCTCGCTCTTGCTTTTATTGACCTGGAAAATCGGATTGGCTCGAGCACGGGGTGTTTTTCGTCGGGGAAATAATCAGCGTAATTAAATCAAAGGGCCAAATCCACGTCCGGTTTACAGACGCAGAAGTGGCCTGTGATTACATGCTCGTGCATAAAGCGGTTCACTTACCGCGTCAACAAACGCGGATTAAGTGGAATCCTCGGCGGTGAACAATATCCTGCAGAACGTGCACTCAAATTACTCGAAAAATAAGAGCCCGGGGAGAGTTAATTCTTCTACTCTTAATCAGACTCCTGAAGGACTTGGGGATTTGCCGGGGAGACGTGTTAATTAGAGTTTATTTGAATTGAATTTCCGTCAATAAAGTGTGACTCTAATTTTGTTGCAAATAATAATTAAGTTGTAAAACGGTACGTCCCCTATACTGTTTTTTTTCAGAAATATTAAACTTTCTTGGATTAATCATGTAATAATGTCGTCATAATCAAATAAAGCAGTTGTTAGTTTCTAATAACACATTGGCAATTAAATTAATGTTTTCTCATCCGAACCATGGTACTAGATACCAGGAGACGGACATATTTTCGGAGTTTCTTCACACACTAAGACTTTCAGTGAATGTTAATTTCACCTTCGAACTCTGGGAGTGTCCCAGTTGGAGATGTATACGACTACTGGCTATGTGATATCTGACTGTGAAGCCCAGTAACTTTTAAATGGTTTTAGATCGGAAATTCCGATTATAAACACTCTTGCACTTGCCCTATGGGTCAGCGTGAGTCAACTCGACGACTGTTTGATAATGCAATATGCAGCTAAAAATTCAGTTTTATTTTAGAGGTCAGTCCTGACTCGTGATGTCAAAGCTTTTGAAAAAGCTTAATTTTTAGGAGGGCAAGAGACGTTGTATCGAATTTAACTTACGCACTGAGCTTAATGATTTACGAAATTGCCGATTTCTTACAGCAACTTTGTAAGAGTGTTTTAATAACGTTGTGCAATTTGCTACAAAAAAACTCCTTAACTCTATAAACTATTAATTTGCCGTAAATCTGAATGAGTTAATTTGTCTTGGCAACCTGGTGGTAAACTCTGTTAAACCGATCGATAATTGTTACATGTAGCGTTAAATTTCATAAACGTATGTGAATCGTGTGGGAGTTTCAGCTCAGAGAACCTAAGCACCTGGAGCAATACCGTGTAAGCTCATTTATCGTGCGCTGTTGACTAACCAGAAATCTTGCTCTTGTAAGCACATGGGTTCCACACACCACCAGCATTAAACGACGTGTTAGGATGTTATATTGTACTAGAACAACACTCAAACAAGACGGTCTATTTTTTTACCTAATGATGATAAAATAAAACCTCAGGATTTTATTTATTTGAAACTCTGAAATGAATCGTTTCTGTTTCAGAATCTTAAGAATCAAATCATGACAACGAACCTTTGGGTCGAACAGGTAAGTTTTTTTTTTTTTAATCAGCGACGTAGCTGTAGGGGCTGCAGGGATCGAAAAGCAACCCGGCACCGAAGAGCCATAGGCTTCTGCTATATAATCTTTAGAAAGAAACTTCGGCTTTAGAAACCAAAGTGATCTGTTAAAAAACAGAAGGCTAAGATAAACTAAAGATTTTTTTTCGTGAAATACAATACAATAAAGCAGGCGTCGGCAACCTATGACCCGCGGGTCACCAAGTGACCCATTGAATAATTTCAAGTGACCCACTTGAGTTCCGCTAATATATAAAAATAAATTATAAAACAAACTCTTTGAGAAAGTATAAATAATAAGATTAACATTTTGGTTTGATTACAAAGTTGTAAAAATGAACATAGGCGGAATACACCGACATTGCCCGAACGAATCTCATCATTACTGGTAATCAGGGCTCTTATTGGTCGACTGGGCTCTTTGACCGCGCGCCACCTGTAGTTGACTAGCTGATCACGCATCTACTCTCGTTTACGTTTAGTTATACTTTGTTTTTAACTTTAATAAACAGTAGTTTAGTTCAGAAGCGCAAGAATAGTTACCTAAGCGAAATAATTAATATTTTTATTACCATGGACAAACAAAAAGCAAAAAAGAGATTATTTCAAGATGTGTGGACCGAAAAGGATGGATGTTTGGAAAATAGTGACAAATTGATATGTACTTTATGTACAGATATAATTACCGCCAGGACTTACAATATTGAGCGGCACTTTTCTTCAAAACATAAAGATGTGAATGAAATGCCAAATGATGAAAAATTTGAATACATTGCTAAACGTGTGTTAAATTATGGGAAACAAAATAAGTTTTTGAAGAGATTTGTTACCAGCCACAATTACGCTACATCTGCCAGCTTTGTTGCAGCTCTTAGTATTGGTACCAGCGGAAAACCGTTTACAGACGGCGAATTTTTGAAAAACGCATTCATAAATTGTTCCGAACACTTGTTCAATGATTTCGGAAATAAAAAACAAATAATTGAGAGAATTAAAGAAATGCCATTGTCGGCCAGAACAGTTCAGCGTCGCATTGAAAATATGGCGAAAAATATTGACGCACAGGTCAAAAATGATTTGTTATCTAGTGACGTAATTAGCATTGCAATCGATGAAAGTACTGATGTAAATAGTATGGCCAGACTGGCAATTATTATTAGATTTGCATCAATCAATAGTTCGAACGTCAATGAAGAACTGTGCGTCCTTGCTTCAATGAATGACACGACCAAAGGCATTGATATTTTCCGTCAAGTACAAGAGTTTACAAATTTCAAAAATGGGAATATATTGAATTTAAAAAGTAAATTATTTTCCATAACAACTGATGGTGCTCCAGCTATGAGAGGAAAAAATGTTGGATTTGTGAAACTAATGGAAAATGAACTTGGCCGCCCACTTTTATCGTTCCATTGTATCATTCACGAAGAATATTTATTTGCAAAGGCATCTACGCAACAACTTAAGGATGTAATGGAAAACGTTGTTAAGATCGTAAACACAATAGTAGCACGATCTGCATTAACACACAGACGCTTCAAAACTTTTTTGGATGAAATTGAATCGAAATATGGAGATTTGCTATTACATGCTGAAGTACGATGGTTAAGTCGAGGCAAAGTTCTTAATAGATTTGTCGAGTGCTTTGATGATAAACAAATATTTCTTAACGAAATCGGTGAAAGTTATCTCGAACTCAATGATAAAGAATGGTTTTTAAGACTTTTGTTTTTAACAGACATAATGAACCATTATAACGATTTCAACGTACGACTCCAAGGAAATAACCACACAATTTTGAAAATGTACGAGGAATGGAAGAGTTTTTGTTCGAAATTATTATTATTTGAAATTGACGTAAAAACTAAAAAATTTTCTTTGTTTCCTTTACTAAAAATCCAACATGAGAAAGAAAATATGGATGAATACAATCTAAATATATTCGAAAGTTGAACATTAAAAGTTAATTTGAAAGTAGATTTCAAAATTTTAAGAAACACGGCGAAATGTTTACATTTATAATAAAGCCCGACGAAATAGAGGAAAATGTTTTAGATTTGCAGTATTTTGAATATCTCAAAATTGACAATTTAAGTTTAGAAATGGTTGATTTTAAAAGTTCAACTTTGTGGACGGACAAATTCAAGACATTACGGAAAGATTTAGAAAACTCGGAAGATAATCATCTTCTCATGATATCATCTTCTCATGTATCATCACTTCCTACGAAGTTTTCATGTTTGAAAAAAATTGGCTTTGCCATTTTGTCCGCGTTCGGTTCTTCTTATAAATGTGAGCAAATATTTTCACACATAAAATTTATTTTAAGTAAGAACAGGAGCAGATTAACTACTGAAAATTCAGACGCTTGTATTCGTCTTAAGGTGACTAAGTATGAACCAGACTTGACTAAATTGACGTCACAAATTCAGCATCAGGGGAGCCATTGATAAAGAAGAGAACGCTAATGTTTTGAGTTTAAAAGCATATTTATATTGTAATAGTTTTTCAATAAAATTTATCTTATTTTTCACTAACGGACTGTTTTAAAACGAAAATACCCATTGACCCGAACCATTTTCTTAACAGTCACATTTTGGCTCACAGCCAAAAAAGGTTGCCGACGCCTGCAATAAAGTAATGAATGTGGCGTGTCAATGATATACAGGAGGCCCATTTTAAATCGTGACCCTGCTACCAACAAAACTCTAAAATGAATTAGCCCTGTTTTACTTACTCTCAACTGCGTATATAGGTGCGCTGCTTTTCGTCGGCTGTTGCCTCAGGAAGCTCAATGGTGATGGGCGTGCGTGGTCTTTAAAGGTGTAATATAGGCGCCAGAAGTTAATGCGAAAAATTGTTCCCAAAGTACCTCGCATTCGCGATAGTCGTCGCAATAAATCTAGGAGATTTTACTTTACTAGCTTGCACAGTGAAGAGTAATCATATGCGACAGAAGGTCGCCGAATACACTACGACTAAAACGATTCAGAAGTCGTACCCGTCTGTACAATTTAACTGAACACTCTATTCGACATTTCAAATCTAAATCATCTCACATTTATTACAAACAAAATTACATCGATCAATTAAAACGCAAGATCGGTCGAAAATTGGCTCTTTTAGAAAAATGCAGCGTGACGACACCCCAACTGCTTCCAAAGGTGAAGAGTAATCATAGGCGACAGAAGGTCGCCGAATATACTACGACTAAAACGATTCAGAAGTCGTACCCGTCTGTACAATTTAACTGAACACTCTATTCGACATTTCAAATCTAAATCATCTACATTTATTACAAAAACAAAATTACATCGGTCAATTAAAACGCAAGATCGATCGAAAATTCGCTCTTTTAAAAAAAAATGCAGCGTGACGACACCCCAACTGCTTCCAAGGGGGTCGATTAATTAACCGAGGGCCAAGAGAGTATTCTACCAAAGGAATATCTAAATGCAAAGGTATCCAAGAGTGAAAGTATCCGAACGTACAGGAAAACGTACACGAAAAGCCTGAATTAAGAGAAATACTTAATTGGTAATCAAGAAGGCGTCAAGCCGTTGGCCTAGAATTAACTAGATTTCAATATAATTCAAGCTTGGCAGGATGTGCTTGGCTTGGCTGATTTGCAAATGTTGAGAGTGCAAATTAAGGTCATCCCATTGACCGGCTAACTCGATGAGATGGGTCGAGGTCGACGTAACCCCCAAAACAAAAGGCTGTACTTTACAATAAATAAGATAAAAGCACATTTTGGTCTTTAGTTGTGTCAAAATTTTAAAATTGTAATGACACTAGATCAACGTAGGTTGCGATAAATCGCAACAAGTTAAATGAAATTAAATACGAAGTACGGATCCGTGTTTCGCTCACAAACTAAAATAAATATCTAATCTGGATTAAACTAATCTCTAGGATGACAACATTGGTTGAACTATACATTGACGCAAACATATTATTAAAATTTAATAAAAGAACCCGACTTTCAGTCGTCCAAAAATGCGTCGTTCGAGTATGACGACTATTAAACGTCCGAAAGGTAGCGTCTAATGTGTCACCTACCGTCCCATAGAACCAACTCCCTCTTCCGACTATGATGCTAAGCAACGGGGTGTCGGTCTCTAGTTCGTATGTCCAGAGATGAATCGCAACGATTGTTCTTCTACCACGTTCCAAAGATAAAACAGCTGGGTGATACCATATCAAAGCTCCGGTGAAACAAAAAGCCTCAATTAAAAGAATGAAAAACTGCGCACTTAGGTGCTTGTATAAATCCTATTTGATATGCAGAAATCGGGCCGAGAAGAAAGCCATCTATTGTTTAGAACGCACTTATCAAAACTCGGAATAATTCTTCCGTTTGAACTTCACTTTAAACAAAACAGTTTGATGAATTTATCAAAATAGAAGAAGAGCCCAAAAACACGAGGCATACGCTAAGCGAGGAGCAACAGTACTGAGCGGAACTGGCGCGGTCGTTCACGAGCGGGGGTTGACGGAATGAACACTGCAAGGGGGGTTGTTAAGAGATGACGGCTGAATTGCGCAGGAGAGTGAGTGAAATAGATCATCTCCGTATGGATCTAGTTGTGCAATATTTTGTAGTCTTCGTTACGGTTGATTTCACTTATTCACCGTTTGTTTACTTGGCTACTGTCTCGCAGTTATTTCGCCGTCCTCATCATTTTAAAGGGCCTCTGTCGTTGCGTGCTATCTGTTGACCAGTTCGGTGAATTTGAATTCCGCGCCGTGCAGATGTTTCCATGTTTAGTTTCTGATCTTGGACCGGCGCATTAGGATTCTTGCACATTTGGCAGCGTGGCAGTGAGACGAGCGATATTTTGTTTCACGGGTGTGACTTACCGTTGCTCGAATGGTTCACGGTATTGTACCTCTTGAATTTTTTGATCATCTACGGAATGTTAATCTTTACGCTTTGGTCACACTTGTAGCAGTACT
Source organism: Dorcus parallelipipedus (assembly GCA_958336345.1). Classification (NCBI taxonomy): domain Eukaryota; kingdom Metazoa; phylum Arthropoda; class Insecta; order Coleoptera; family Lucanidae; genus Dorcus; species Dorcus parallelipipedus. The sequence continues at coordinate 34,006,960 of OY284482.1, forward strand.
ACTCCGTTTTTATTGTCGGAGGTTTCTGTTTGATCTCGCATCTTTTGTGCATTGATTTACGCGCGTCGTGTTATCCTTTTTATTTGTGCGGACGCCGCACTTACGTTGGCGTTAGGTTTTGCTGTAATAATCTCGAGCTTATCTCGACGTTTTTACATTTTGCTATTGTAGATTTACTTTGATTTGTACGAGACTGCTTCTCAGTCCCGTCTGTAAATGTAAACGAACGTGTGGAATCCCTAGCGGGCGGGAATTTTCCTTTGCGCGTATTGCGCGGATGTAAATATTTTATGCTGTAAATTCTTTTTCTTTTAAGAAAGAAAAGTGCAACGCGGCTTTTTGCTCTCTTGTGATATTTCGCCGCTATGTTCAGACTACTAGTCACTATTGTGGCTTGACGGGACGATTTTTTTTATGTCCACTAGTTTTTCTTTATCGCCATTAAAGCGTTTGTATTTTTTTACTATTATCTATTCTTGGATTTCACTTTTGCGTTTCGTATTTATCTGGGGATTTCCTCCCCCTTCTCCTTTCGGAACGGATTACTTCGGCACTGAACCAACTGGTAAGTGGTTGGTGGACTTGGTTGCAAGTTATTGCGATCATCAACAGGGGGCGTCCCTTTAGATCTACAGTTACCTGTGCGAAATGGTTTGCCCACGACCTTCTCCACTGACTCGGGATTTCGGTCGCAGCGTCAGTCCCAAACATCGGGCGTTCCAGGTAGCTTCGTTTGTATCCGTTTCGACACTTCTTGTTTTATTATTCGTTATCAGGTAACCTGATGTACACACTAGCTTGCGTTTAGTCCTATTTTTGCTTCGTTGTTTCGTATTATTTTGTTTTGGTTTTGGGTTTAGGTTTGTTTGGTACGAGTGTGCGCGACATCTTGTGAAACGAAAGAAAACGAGTAACGGTTTTTGCTCCCACACAAATACTGGATGACCCGAAACACTAGAAATAATTATAACGAAATTTTCCAACCGTAACAGAGACTCCAGAAGATTTCGACCATGTCGAATATGAAGTTTCTTAGCAAAAACCCCGATTTAACAGGGATACACGCACCACCAAATCTAAACGAGTAATGAAACGCTGAAACGACGGGTGAAGGGTGAAGGGTGACGCCGGAAAGAGACAGGCAAGAAGTCGCAACCAATCAGAAGCCGTAGTTGTCTAAATGCTTATGTAAGGAGACGACAATGGATCGATTACGGCGATCAATAATTTCACGCAGGGTCTCTCTTCGTATCAGGGTTGCCACAATAAAACCTATTTTTGAAACGCAGCAACCTCTGAAGGATTTCGTATAGGCAACCCATCAATCAAATCAGAAACAACTTCGTGTGCATTTACGTTTCAGAAGTTGAATGGGTTGCCTACTTTTTTTAATTTTAAGGCGTCACGATCTAAAATGGGCCATGTTTCGTGCCACATTGAATAACATCCCCCTTCCCCGAACGCCATCGTTTAAACTTATTTAACCTTTACGTTTTGTAATGTGTTTCTAAGAGCCATAACGTTTACACGTATAAAATTCGCAGTCTTGGTACGACTACAAACTCAAATGGGACCCGAAGGAATACGGAGGAGTGGAAATGCTTCACGTCCCATCCGATCACATCTGGCGTCCTGACATCGTCCTTTATAACAAGTGAGTGGAATTTTAAAACGACGCTAAACCTATACGATTCATATCGAATCGTCCTTCATTCATAATTCTATTTGAATTATTGTAGTATTTATCTTAACTGAGCGAAATTCCACGAGGATTTCAAACTTGTACATTAAAAAAAAATTGATCACATGATAAGGAAATTCGTGGTTTTCAACCGTATGCATTTATTGAAAGCAACAATAAATTTCCAGGCATTTACACGGCAATATAAACACATAGGGAGAGTAATCTGATTTTATTGCCTTGTCTACAATCCAGTACATGCCCGGTGACCCTTAAATCAATAATACAATCAAACAGGTTTCCTCCCCTATTGTCCGAACGGTCTACTAAGCAGCAGGTCGGATTGATTTAAAATTTGGGTTAATTTGTGTGCCTTGGTTTTCTCAGTGCGGACGGAAACTTCGAGGTGACCTTGGCTACTAAGGCGACCCTCAACTATACAGGTCGGGTTGAGTGGAAACCGCCTGCCATATACAAGTCTTCGTGTGAAATCGACGTCGAGTATTTCCCCTTTGACGAGCAAACTTGCGTAATGAAGTTTGGATCGTGGACTTATGATGGCTTCCAGGTAAAACTTAATTTGCTACCCTTTCTAATGTGTTTGTTACATCATCGAGTCTTTAATCAATAATAATAAGATATATCGAAATTCTCGTGGTAATAACGTTAAGCTAAGTTATATCCTGTCATCGACATTCTCTGTGAGGTAACTTTCGCCATTTAAGGTTGGGGGCGGCGCGGCGTAACAGCTAAAGGAGGAAATTAATATCGGAAATAAAAATTTCCTTCGGGCGTCCCAGAGCAAATTAAAAGATTATGAGCGCATTACGGACGTTCGCAATTAGAGGAAGTCACCTAGAGGCCTTTGGGGATGGCAATTGGGAAGGGCGTTTTATGTTGTCGGAATTGGGTAAATTACATTTTCATTTGGTCCGTTTATTAACAACCGAGTGGCCTTTCTTACTAAGTAAATTAAACGATATTTTTTCTTTCGCTTCTTTTACTTCGCAGCTATACTTCTTAAATACATTTTCTGATTTGTCGAATTTAATCAAAAAACAAAGTTGGCCAGAAACAGAAAGCCTCTTGTCGAAAATTGACGAACGCATCGTCGTTCATGATGGCTATACAAATAATAACATTGGACGATTTGCGTGTTACATATTGCTGTGATATTTACTTTTCGCAAACATAAAATCAAATAGGTATGTCACAAATGTTTTAAAAAATCTTATTTCGTTATGCAGAGATATATTGTAAATAGTTGATTTAGATAGTTTCAATATGAAAAACTAAATACTATCCAAAATAAAGTGTCAGACGAGGAAGTTCATTGGGTGAAGGAAGTTCTTCTGGATAGAGTTCTGTGCCGAGATGCTTCCGTAAGAAGCCGAGTGCTCCGCTGACTACAAGGTACTGGCCGGTCCAAGACAATCAATCCGGAAGGAAGAGAAGGCTAGTGTACCTTGACGATGGCCGAAGGGTACGCCTGAAGGCTTCTCTTTTTCTAGTTCCAGACGCTAAAGTGTTGCGGGAGAACCAAAAAATAGACGACAAATTTTAGTAAGTGTGTTTTAAAAAGACAAAAGGAAGTCCACGCAGACTTTACTGGAAGACAAGATTGGCCAAAAATTCGATCGCTTCGTTACTGATGGCATTTTGATATTTGGAGGTGGCCTCCTCCTAGGATTCGTGTTCTCGTTGCTGTTTTTCAAGTTTCCGGTGAGCGTGTATCGTAGTTTATGCAGACACGTTATAAATTTATCATAAACAAATATTTTATTTGACTGGGGGTGTTAGAGTATACTAATAAATTAATAAATAATAAGTAAATATTAACTTATAATTTCGTATTGAGAATTCTTTTTATTTTAGGAGATTACAAGTTTTGAAAGTGCTGTAAATAAAAGATGTTAGGTCTGGAATAGGAAATTTGTTTAATATAAATAAACCTTTGTATTTACCAGTACATGAATGTAATGAACTTCATTACTTGGGTAAAAAGTGCTTCCGGAGTTACTTGCGTTTCAATTTAAAGTAAAAGAAGCTTCCGAACACTGAAAATCTGGAAGCACTTGTTTACATTCCGACCATTTTTAACGCGCATGTTTGCCATCGCAAAATTTGTAAAGCCGAAAACGAACTTGCCGCCAACAGAAATGTAGTTAAGCGATGATGCGAGTCGTCGCGCCCCGGCGTTTCTCGCTCGCAATCGCTGGCGTTGATGCGAGTCGTTACGCTCCGGCATTTCTCGCTCGCGATCGCTGTAAAAAAGAATTTTTTTAAAATAATTTCTAAACATAAAATTTCACATCAATCAACTAAATCAATAAACTACACGTAATTGAAGCTAGCTTGAGTGCGAGCTCGTCAGTTCTTGGCTATTTAAATAAAATAATTTTTTTTTGCAAATAAATAATAAAAATTAAATCATCGAGGAAGCAACCGTGCGAACGGTCTTGTCTTTCTCATAAAATAGATATTGGTTTGTGTCAAACAATGGAGGAAGTGATTTCACGATGTGCGAACGCAAGGAATTACTTTATTGTTAAAAAATTTAAGCAAGTTTAATAAAAAATATATATACATATTGCAGTGATAATTACCTTGGTCTCCTACTGCTTACGATTAAAAAAAGTTTTCAGTTTACACTTTCGTGTTTTCTAAGAAAGATTTTTTAATCGAAAATACTGTTTTTGAGAAAACTGGAAAGATTCAATTTTTTCAATATTTATCAAAAGTGATTGCCGATAGATGGGGCTATACTCAAACAGAATTTTTTTTTATTTTTACATTTTTGTTTAACCCGAAAATAGTGTTTTTGAGAAATCACGGAGATTAGAAAGTTTCATCCAAAATGATCGTGGATAGGATTCAGAGAGATGGCGCTGTCTGGGAATAAAAAGTTTTCAGTTTATGCTTCCTTATTTTTGGAGAGGGATTTTTTCACCGAAAATACTATTTTCGAATATTTATCCAAAGTGATCGCTGATAGAGTTTAGAGATGGCGCTGTTTGCAAACAAAAAAGTTTTCGATTTTCGCTTTCACGTTTTCGAGGAAAACAGGAATTCTTTTTTCGTCAAAAATACCGTTTTTGAGAAACTCGAAGACTCAAGGCTCAAAATTAGGAATACTAGTAGAAAGTGATTGTCGATGGGATTTACAGGTGGCGCTATTTGCAAATAAAAAACGCTTTCGGTTTTCATTTTCGTTTCTTGCGGAAGCAAAGAATTTTTCTTACCGAGAGCACTGCTTTTGGAAAATCTCGAAAGACGAAGGTTCAAAGTTTAAATAGAGCGATCGACGGTAGGATCTACAGATGGCGCTGCTTGTGAATAAAAAGTTTTCATTTTCGGGTCTTCGAGGAAGGAAGGAGAAATCTCGAAATACGGAACCACGTAAATAACATTAAATAACAAGAGTGATTGTCGTCGGGCTTGAGAGATGGCGCTGCTTGCAATAAAAGAAAGGTTTCAGTTTCTACTTTCGCCTTTTTTTTTTTTTTGAGAAATGAAGAACACTTCTTCACCGAAAACACCGAAATTGATGAGAAATCTCGAAGGCCCAATCAAAATCAGGATACTTACTCAAGAAGATTGCCAATCGGATTCAGAGGTGGCGCTGCTTGCAAATAAAAAAAAGTTCCTGGTAACAAAAAAAAGGCAAACGTAATTTTGACGCAAAAAATAAAACGAAAGGTTCCCTTTATGTCCAAACCGTCGACTTTTTTGTTTTGTTTCCCGCATTTGTCACACAATCGATCGTCTTTTGTTCATTGATACCATAAAAAAAAAAACCTAAAGACCATCAGTACTCGTTTTCTTTAGTAATTTTGGCGGTTTGATTTTTTCCAATCTTTATTTTTAATAGTGAACTCTTTAGTGATTATTGAAAATATGTTGGCAAGTTTGTTTTAATAAGGGGCATTCACAGAATGCAGTGTTTTCGATAACAAAAAAACAGTAAAGTGTAACAAATTCGACACCAAGGTCCATGTGTCTAGTGAAAGGACCACCACCAACTGATGCAACGGCTTCATGGAAGACTCTCGAATACACCAGAGCAGCAGAATCCATCGCAAGCAGCTGAAGACGTGTAACGGATGCCACAAACGTCGTACCGAGCACAATTTTCTTTCCCCCTACAAACAAACAGCACACAACACTTTCCTACCACAAACAATGAAGATCCAGTCTATTTTGTTGCACAGCAACAACGTCGTGCACATATCCATCGAACACAACGAGGTGCAATGGTTACGCAACTTCGAGTCCGAGGCAAACTGGCTCAACTTTAAGGTTTGGATGGACAAGAGGTTTCGGAGGCCACAGCACCCCCTTACAGCGCGATATTGGCCCGTAAATCCAGCCACGACAGAAAGAAAGAAGAGGTTGCTATACCTAGAGAACGGTCGTCGAGTTAGGGTTCGCATGGATAAAATCGCAGAGGACAGAATTGACTATCCAAAGGCTTTGCGAGGACCATTTGAAGTAAGGCAGGTTTGCGTGTGTGATTTAGGACGTTCTAAAAGTGAAATAGGTTAGGTTAGGTAGGCATTAAGTTTTTTCATGTAAATATTAATTAAAATTTTGTAAATAGTAACAAACAGTGTAGGAACTTGTACATACCCTGTTTTACTTTGAGAGCTTTTGTAACAAACATCAAAATAGCGGTTATACATGTGAGGGCGTTGTGATCGACGCAATTTGGGGGGTCGTTGTTATGGCAACGAAGAAACCAACAACTCAGGACGCTACAAAAGCGGCGTTTTCCGCATTTCGAAGGATTCCCTACCCGACTTTCGGATTGCAAACTTAAAAACAAATAGAAAATAAATTTGGTATATTCGACGAGTAAATAGTGTTTGATTTGAGAGTACCTCTCCGTTTTCTTCCTACTCCTACACTACTGAACTCTGAGGAAAGAGAAGACCAGAGAAATGGGTGAATATCTAAAGTAAGTCAGATTCCACTCATCAACAGACTCCTAGCTCTTAGCAGAGGAGGGTTAGGTCCGACGGGTTGCGAAAGTCGATCGGACACGATCTACCCTCTGGTACGAGGGTTTGCGCAAACCAAGCACACAACCAAATTTCCGGGTACCATAGAGAGGTTAAAGTCCGGCGAAATCTGTCGGATACGATCCTCTCTGTGGTGCTGGGTTTTTTGTACACGCACACACCCTCACCTCACTCCCTATCACTTCCTCAACTGACTGAAAAGGAAACCCACTAAGTTCATTCGAGGAATCCACCCTGATTATTACTGAAATTAAAGAACGAAATAAGAACATTTCATTTCATTTCAAACCTGAAGGCCAGCAAATTGTGCGAGTGACTCTGACGTTTCTCCAGCACCGCTCGGCTAAGCTCTTGGAGATGGGAGGGTTCGACGAAACCCCAAAAAGCAAAAGGTGGGCGAAGTGAATAAAATAAAAAGCACCAGCTGAACACACTTGTTTTTATTTAGTGTTACGTCATCATGCGGCGTTGCGTATGCAGGTTGGTGGGGTCCACTTTCACAGACGGGGGGATGCCGGGATTCCGGCCTTTTCTTTCAGCCCCAAGGGTTGACGATATTCTCAACCAAGTTAAAACTACCACTAGAAACCTAATAGAAGAGGGAGATACGCGTTACGCATCAGCACAAAATCGAAATGGCCGCAAGACATGTTTCAGCGACAGGCTTTTAACGAGTTTGAAATTCACTCGGCGTGCTTTAACAAATCTCGAGGAGGGGATTCCGTTTCAGGTTTCAATCAGCAAACTCCACGAAAGAAACACAAAGTTTGAAGACACAAATAAACTATACGCACGGCGCGAGCGCATGACCGCGAGGCGAGTACGGCGTATTATTCGTTACGAATGAAATCAGTTTTTAACCGGACGACGGAGTGAAATGGATTAAATAACAGCGTAAGTTTAGTTATGAAATATTGAGAAACATGACGCAAGTCACGTGGACCAAGCCTGGCCGTTAGATTCCCGCGCTAATACAGGGCGTTCGGAAAATACTATGAATAACTTTACTGGATTTTTCAACCGTAACAATGTTTGGGGTTCGGAGACGCACAAAACACTACAATATATAAGAGAACCGAAGACCTCGGGCAAATCAAATAGAAGACTTGTTTTTATTTTGGAATTTATTTCAAATAAAAAATTGATTTCAAAAGCGTCAACATCACAGCGCTAATTCGACGCCGACGTAGGAGCCAAAGCAAATTAATTTGGCGCCCAACGTGGGGCAAGCAAACGTTAAAATCTGGATCAACCCAGATTGCACAGCAATATTTTATTTACTTAAGCGCGAACACGCTTACCGTTTCGAATCACAAAATCGAAAATTTAATAAACAACTTCAAGCCCCGATTAATTTTTTTTCCTTCGCGGAAACAATGTTTTCTCGGCCAACAGTTACGAGCGATTTGAGCAAACATTTCGGAAAGTTGGGGGCTTTCAGCGGCAACTTCCAGGCGATATTTACTTACCGTAGAGTTGGGGGAGAGAAAACTAACTGAATAGCAAATGATACAATTGATTTCCGAGCTCTTGTATTTAGTAACGAATTTAATTGAATTTTGCTAGACTGTCGGTAGCTAGACGCCCATCGTCTAATGAGGCGGTGATGAATTGAAATTTAATTAAAACGCTGTCAAATCATCGGCTTGCATCGGGCCCTTCATTATATCAACTGCAGGTACGTAGTATATATGAACTAAGTGCTTTTGTCAAAGCTCATGGGGTAGTTGGTAATTATTAAATCTTAATAAAAAGAAAGTTAAACTTTTTAACGCAGTATAAAATCATCTTTGAATTGCCTGTAAAATTTTATTCCATTGTTAATCATAAAATTAAAATCCCGACACTTCTAGAATTTAATGGCGTGAGAAAATGGATTGTAATGAGGAGCGATTTGGGATGGCCTCGTAAACTGTGAGGAGGCAACGTTTTAAGTAATAATAAACGATCTCTTAAGATAAAATATTTTTACTGCTGTTTACAACCCCATTAAAGCAACGGGATTCATTAGCAAAACAATTTCTGCAGTCATAAAGTGAGATCTCAACTTTTCGGCGAAGTCAACGTTAAAGGTTGGACTTTACAGCAGTCTCCGGTTCAATATTCTTTAATAACTTTTCAAGAGAATTATTATTGTAACTAGGATAAGAGAACCAGCAAAGATGTACAGCTGAAAATCAGTCGAGCGTAACATAAAAACAAGACGATAACATAAACATAAGAATGACTCCTTTGCAATTATGTAACGTACGATTCATTCGCGTTGCAGAAGATCCACCTGTACTATCACAGCGATGATTCATCCCACAACCCGTCTTCGCAAGACCGGATCGGCCACCCGCCCCAGTAAATAGATAATTGCAAAGGAGTCATTCTTATGTTTATGTTATCGTCTTGTGTTTATGTTACGTTGGACTGATTTTCAGCTGTACATCTTTGCTGGTTCTCTTATCCTAGTTACATTATTATTATTTTTTTTTGTTTTTCAAAGTATGGAGAAGTGGAAGAAAAATTATTAAATGGAATACCAAGTGCCTTCTTTTTTCTTACAGGTAGATTTAAGACACGTAGATGAGGTGAAAGGTTCCAATGTCGTTGATATCGGCGTGGATTTAACAGAATTCTATACTTCGGTGGAATGGGATATTTTAGAAGTGCCAGCCGTTAGGTAAAGCATGTATACAATATTAGTATAAGTAAGTACATACGAGATTAAGGGACCAATGCATAACATCCCCTTATACGAGTAAGGAGCCCTTTGCTTATCGAATTTTCAATTCCCTAAGGCGTACAGCATACAACTTAAATAAATAAAATATTCTATAGTAAATCGTTAAAATTTGTTTTAAATTTTTAAATAAACCGTCATTATTCTTTCGTAATAAAATACGTAGATACAGGTATAAAGAGTGGTGGAAAATAAACGAGCGAAAATCGAACTGGTCTGTTCCAATTAGTTCGGTGAAGTCTACAACAATGAAAACTCAATACCAATCTCGACTGGCTCGTCCGCAGTTTGTGGTGTTTTAATCTGGTTCACTTTTAATTGTTTTACAGTTTATATTATTGATTTTTTTTAATTAATTCTACTCAAGTACAAATGTAAAAAAACTAAGCGAGAGAGTTCAATGTGATTTGAATTTAATTAACTGATGATTATTTGTATGTACATATTGTACAAGTTATTTTGATTTTCAAGTTTGAAAATTGTTGTTCTATATACATCATTGTATGACGCGTTACAATTTTTTTTTTTAAAGACAGTTTATAAATATGACCGGCGTTCAATTGGGGGTGGAGTTAAGCAAAATCCACGGGTTTGAACGTATCGATTGACATTATAATTTATGGTGAAGTGAGAATAATCATTAGTTGATATATTGTAAATAACAACATTAAATTATAACGTAGCAGTATGTATATTTTAAAGTCAGTACTCAAGAGCTTTTGAAAGTAGCAGTACTGCAATATTCTCGTCTTTTCTAAATTAAAAATAACATGAATACGTAGTTAATTAAATAAAATTAGAGCAGAAGGAGAAATGTTCTTAACACTCTGTCCTGCAAGCTACCTTAATTAGGCACAAAAGGACCTTCTGTTCTAAAATGAAATTGCTCACAGAATGTCTGCGCGTTTTATTCTCCAGAGCTCTTTGATATCGTAATTGGAATAATAAAATACACACTGTATTTAAACTTGTCTATTTTTTTCTTTTAAATTAAACAAAAACTTAATTTCCAGAAATGAAAAATTTTACACGTGCTGCGACGAACCGTACCTCGACATAACGTTCAATATCACCATGCGGAGGAAGACGCTATTTTATACCGTGAATTTAATCATTCCCTGCATGGGCATTTCATTTCTCACCGTACTTGTGTTCTACTTGCCCTCAGACAGTGGAGAAAAGGTGAGCGAAATAATATCATTTTTATCTTGAGCTGGGGGAGAAAGGTTCGGGCGAGAATTTATTATGAAAACCCAATACTGTTACTTAAATCTTTTTCAGAATCGTTTCTCGAGCGTGTGGTTTCTTTTTTTTTTGTAAGGATTTCTGCAACTGTGACGTGATACCTTAAGAAATGTAGCTTTCCCCCGTCGCTACATATTATGATTGTGCTTGCTTAGAAAATCACTTTTACGTTCAACATAATGTTGATTAAAAGACTTAAGAATTAATAGAGTTTTGCACTGCAAACCTCACGTAATAATAAGAGATGAAGACACACCGAGTGTAGAACGCTATAAGCATTAATTTAATGAAGTACATTTAAAAGAGTAAAATGTTGAAAAAAAAAAACTTGAATTTGAAAATAATAATAATGTTTTAATAACGGTAAAACTCATGCTATTCCATTTGCATATGTAGTCAATCGACCGTACTGAAAATTATGTAATTTTGCTGAATTTGTTTTAATAAAGCTTGTTGTGTCATAAAACCCCTACACATGTGGCGATCGACCGTAAAAATAATCGCCCTGCAACATTACAAAACTAGTAATACAACGCATTTCAAAGAGACATAAAAACCGCACACACAAAAACCCGATTATGTATTAGCGAGTTATGTTATCGATTAAAAGCTTACAGAGACGTGATTACAAAGTACCAATAAAAAATAAATTCGCAAACGCATATTATTCACACCGAGTGATTTTTTAAATTTTTTTGCCAACTTTACCAAGGCGTACTTTTCACTTCCTTGGCGTTTTAGATCAAAAATTGGTTACGAGATGGCGCGACTGCTCAATATAGTTGTAGTTCATAAGTTAAAACCGTAGAACTTTCTTCTCCATTACAAATACACAGGTTATTTGATAAAAGTGTTCCGTAAATTCGAATACAGATTCAACGATGAAAACCAAACGCAAAAGTTTATATAAACATATGGGCTCCGACGACATTCGAAAGTAATTATTATTACACTATTATTCAACGAAACTCCAAAAGCAAAGGGGGGACAAGTTAAATAAAATAAAAGTCACCAGGTGAACACATTTGTTTTTATTTGAAAAGCTCCAAAATTAGTAAAAAGAAAATAAATAATTAAGTAACAAGTAACGAGTACGACCCAGAAGGGGTCTCAATGAGTTGAACAAGAAATAACTAAACTTGTTATTTGTTATCAATCAGAAACAGAAACAGATCTGCTTTTCGTTTACAGCAAAAGCTTAAAATAAATATTGAAAGTCACTTGTTCAGAATAGAAATAACGTAACACCGCGTTTAGATAACACAAACAAATAAATAAATAAAATACTTCCGACCTTGTAACCAAAATCCAACGTATAGATAAACAGTTGTCGAAAGTGGGATGGAAGAATCCAAGCGAGCGCCCTCC